>BPLS01000190.1:565635-582937 GCA_019656275.1 Rhododendron kiyosumense | reverse complement strand
TACTAAACTTTCCTTGTGGAGTTCATGAACTCAACGAAGACAATCATGAGTTGCTAGCAACAACATTAGTTGTATGTCAATACACTAATTAATGCTTGAATTTGTTATATAGTAGTACTTTTTATCATTGGATTCCATAAAATTTTTGTTTGAGTTGGGCGGTAATTGTAAAGTTCCAAAAGAGCCATGGAGAAATGATCATATTTTTGCGATAAGGAGAATATATAATTTTTAAAACGAATTACTCCAGTACTTTCTATAATCCACTACGATGAAGTAATTAGTAACCAACGTAGAAAATTTATCTTGAAAAGTACTGTAGTATATATCTAAACCCTAAAATATGTGGTTTAGATTTATGCTGGGCGTGATGCACAATACACAAGGGATGAAACTCCGCTATATACTTGAATTTACGGGTAAAAATTTTGGGATTTTGGGCTAGTAGTATTATTTTTTCAATTGAGTACAGGGTGGGATGTTTAAGAATGAACAATCGAAAGAGGCATAACTTTGTTAAGCTCTTCACTAATGTTATGTACAGTACAAATTGGAGTAAGTAGATATATTATTTTTACAAAAATTGTATAGTAACAGGGTTAGTTGGTTAGTTCATAGCGGATTTTAGAGATTTTCCGTAATTCTAAATTATAAACATCCATGACGAAACTCGAACCTTAGCAGTCCACATGGGGAGGGTCAGGAGATGCCAACTGGGCTACCATTGGTGGGGTAAGTAGATTGAAGTATGTACATATTGAAAAGTTTTAAGGTGTAAATTGGGTATCACGTGGCGGTACTCATCGTGCATCCAAGCCATTCAAGTGTGTTTTGGACAGCCCAAATCTGAGAACTCTCTCTCCTGCTCAACAGACCACTCTTTCTCCTCAGTCTCAGTCTCTAGATTCTGGTTGTCTAAAACATGTTGGACGGCTTGAATTCGCACTCGGGTACCATGTGGACCATACCCTATTTGCAATTTGCACCAAAAATTTTCACTTCTACATACGAATTTCAAATGGGTCATCAATTTCCACGCCGTCGGCATTGACTTGGAGAGCTAGGGAGAGAGAGAGAGAGATCTCTCCAACTCCTCTCACTCATGACAAGGCGGACTTAAGTCAATCGTCCTAGATTACATGTTAGTGAAAAGCCAAGCTACTAAAATCTAAGATTGATCTTGTTTCCCAACTCTTTTTTGCTGGAAAAAAGAGAGAAAAAGTGTAGTCATGGAATCCAAGTGCAATCGGAAACCTTATAAAATTGCCGCCCATTGCTTTTCTTTGCTTACATTATAGTTTTTGCAGCCTTTTACATTGATAGATGGCATATGGGTTAGCCTGGTAGTTCAGACCTGAGACTGATTCTCTTTCTGTTAAGATGTCAGATTCGAGGTCTTTCAAGTGCTATCAATTCAATTAGAATTAATCGAAGCCTTTCACGTACTAACAAGTGGGCGGTGGGATAGGTCTAAGATTAATCGAGGTGCGAGTCAACTGATCCAGATACACGAGTCATAAAAAAAAAAGATAGATAGCACAACTAGTAATGAGACCCTGCGTTCGATTTCAAAAATTCTACAACCACACCCAAAATCACTCACCCAAATACACACCCTCTCATAAAACACAAAAGTCCCACACATACTGCACACACAATGTGTATGAGACTCTAAGATAGATAGCACAACTGGTAATGAGACCATATATTCGATTTCAAAAATTCTATACACAGTGTGTGTGAGACTCTTGTGTTTTATGAGATGGTGTGTATTTTGGTGTGTGATTTTGGGTGTGGTTGTAGCATCTCTCATTGAATTTATGCTCAACAATAAATTTGAATGTGTTACCTTTTATCGGAGAATGTGGGGGAAATGAAGGGACCGGGGGCGGCAGCTAATATGGTCGTTCATCTCGACAATGAATGGTTCGAATTTTCATCCGAACAACAGACGATTAGGATATGTAAGAATTCGGATTAAATCCAAGCTGTCCGCACCGAGATGAACGATCAGATCGACCGTATCACACCGTGTAATGCAACGGGTGCACTAAAGCCCCTCTCATTCTGAAATAAAGGGGACGAAGATCATTTTCTTTTGTCTCTTTGTACTTATGATGATCCCACTCATTTTCTTTACTGTTGCTAATTTGTAGTATGTGGGTAAATGACATACTCCTATCATTTTAAAGCATCACTTGGTAGGGCCTTGTTTGGATGCGGCATTTCAATTTCTACACCTAATTTTAACCTTTGTCGTACTGGGACTTTTGAATCTTGATTGAGCTTTTCACCTTTACCCGACATCAAAGCTAAAACCTACTTAAGAACTAAGATTCGTATTTCCAGTTGACTTTGAATGTGAAACTGAAGAAAATAAAAATCAAAAAGTCTAAGAAGGCAATTTTAAAGAAATCAACGGACGGTTTAGATCAAGCCACCAATTCAGATTTCAAATCTTATTATTGGCAACGTCGTTTTTGCTCTTTACTCCAAACGATGGATTAACTCCATGTTTACTTCCAACCTTCACTCCCGTCGAAGAGAGTACGTTGATCAAAATCAAAAGAAGAACAGAGATGCTCTCTAACCAAAGATGCTCTTCACTCCTCCATGGTCCGCCCAATCAATCCGGCGACTCCAATGATTCCCGGTTCTTCATATCCACTGTGTAATTTATTGATGCCTCTATGGTCTGTAGTTGATTTAGTTTTATTTTCCCTGAAAAGAAGAATAGGGTTTTGTTGATTTGGTTTCGTTTTGATTTCTGGTAAATGGATTAAATGTTTCGATTCTCCTCCATGTAACCAAGGAGCGGTATGTATTCCGAAATTACACTTGATGTTGATGAATTTTTACATTGGAGGGCTGATCAATTAACTGGGGATTTGAGAATCCATTAATGTATGTATTTTTTCCTTGGACAAATTCAAACGAATCTTTAATGTTACAGTCCCAAAAAAATTTCTTCGAGGATGTTGTGTTTGTCCTGCTCAAATCTAGATTTAGGAAGGTGAGAGAGAGAGATTGTTGTGGATGGAGAAGGACAGAGAAGAGAGAGAAAGGTGGGTTCTGGGGGAGAAATTGGGATTTAATTTAACGCCTGGCGTTTCTAAACGGAGAAAACGGGGAAGTTAATCCACCGTTTGGAGAAAAGAGCAAAAACAACGTCGCCCAACAATAGCATTTGAAAGCTGAATTGGTGGCTTGATCTGAACCGTCCGTTGATTTTATTAATGTGTTGTCAGCTTGGGAAGAAAATGTGTGAAATATGTGGGGAGAGAGAGGTGTGGAGAGGATCTAAATCCAATTTTAAAAGACAAATCCCCTTCGATTTCTTGTGAGAAGCTCTGCGGAGTTGGCAAATCGGTCAAGAGTCAAGACTTAGGACTTGAGGATATGTTTTTTCCTAAAATCTCATATTCGAAACCCCCTAAGTGTTAATATAAATTTTTTTAGGGCCAGTTCATACGGAGCTTTGGTCCTGCTTTAATTGGGCTTCTCACAAGTGGGTGGTGAGATTAGATCCCCAGAATTAATCGAGATGCGCGTAAGCTAGCCCAGAGGACACCTGAGTTGTCAGGAAAAAAAAGAAAGAAGGGAAGTTTAAAAGAAGAGATTAGTACCCTTAAAAATGTTACTCCGTAAGATAATCTTAAAAATGTTACTGCACAATATATACCACCTAAATCTTGACTTGAAAAATCTTTTCGTGGGGTTGAGACCGTTGCTATCATTTTCAAGTTTTCAACTTTTTTTTTTTGAAGAATTAAGCTCTCTTTGAAGAATTTAAAGTCGGATTGGAGGGGTAAAGTTTTCAACTTTGCTTGTATGGGTAATTAATCCTAATAATGATTAACCTATGGAGTATGGAACCCAAGAATAGTTATTTTATTTCATGCTCAAATTAATAATCCAAAGAAAGTAAGGATATTTTTGAATGGATAAAATCGTTATTATTATTAGCTGTTAATTAATAGCCCAATAAAGTAGGTGAGCTTTCTGGTGACACCTCCGACAAATTGAATCTTTTTTTTGTGGATTTGATCATTTTGCTTTCTCCTAAATTAATTGTTTTGTTTTTAGTTCTTTATGACTAGTAAATTTCACCCAATCCTCTTCAAATGCGTAAAAACAAGAAAAAGAGAACATGATTAGAAATCTCTCACAATAATCACCTTAGGACACTGCTAATTTGCATGAGATTCGAGGCAATGTTTACCAGTGTAGTGCAAGAGATGAATTAAACTTTCGTGGACTATTATTTTGTATCAATGATAGGAATTGAAAAAGTGAAAAAAAATATAATTTTTACCCAATATTTTTGAAATATCCAAGAAAAATTCTACATAATACTGCGATTTTTTTGAATAAAGACAAAATAAAAAATTAAATTATTATTATTATTTTTTTTTGAGAAACTAGGCCTAGGTTGTGAAAAAAATGATCTGTTATGTTTATTTACTCACATAGAAACAAAAAGCCATGTAATTTGATGTGACTTTATTACTTTTTTTTTTTTTTGGGGGCCATAGGTAGTGTTAGAAGTTAGTCATGTCCTAAATTACCACAAGGAATGTCGACGCTGGTCTATCCACTCGAACTCAAAACTTTTCAGCACTCAACTCGAATCCATTATTTTTCTTCAAAACTACCAAAGAATATTATACAAAATATCTACTTCTTGTAGCAATTGCTTGGTTAAGAACACTGAAGGGACTTCTTTGATGCTAGCCGTGTCGATTTGCGATTGGATTGTGAAATACTTGGGTCACCTATATTCAGGGACGGATTCAGAAATGTCGTTTAGTGGGGACACCTTGTTAATTATCGTGGCGAAAATTTATTTTTCTAGTTAACCACAATAAGATCGTTATATAATTAAGGCATGCAATACAAACTAAAAATATATATAACACTACTTTCACTTAAATTATGTAAAAATAAGCACAAAATTTCAAACAAAATTTGAGAGTATGTTTTACATGAACATTGACAAGTTTTAGAATGATCGATATAGTTTTATTAATGATATTATTTTAAAATATTGCTCTTAGACGGTTAAAAATAAGTACAATTAAGACAGAATCGATCCAAGTAGACAAATAGTTCGAAAATCAACAAGTATAAATGCACCATATGACGAAATTGAAACATAAAACTAGTTTTATATGTATATTTCCAAGATATATATACTTGTTTATGTATAGTAGCACACTTAATTTTATAATTATGCAAAATATACGAAAATATAACAAAATTATTTTAGTTTCGAGCGGGGGCACGTGCCCCCACGTGCCCCCCTTTCCCTCCGTCCCTGCCTATATTTTTCTTTCGTTGGATTGCATTGCATTGTGGGGGATTACTAAAATCCGACTGGACTCGCATAAGTCCATAATATTCGGATTGGCATTCCAACCCCAGGGATTTGCTAATCCAATTCAAAGCCTAGCCACTTAAAAAAGACAATAGGGGAACTTATTGAGAAACGTGCATGGGTGAATTTTTTTTTGAAAACTTGTAAAAGAACAAAGTGAACAAAGCCCTTGCATATTTCAAGAACGACGAGATTACCCTTCCGGTTATATCATTCATTTTTTGGGCCGAACCCTAGTGATGGGTCATATATATTTTTTACTGACGGAGGAACAGCTATGCAGTTTGCAGACCACTAATTGGACCTGACTACACAATCAAAACCTCCAGAGACTAGCGCGACTACACTAGCCAATAGCCCCCCACTAGTGATGGATATTCTTGGCTAGCTAATCTTACTCCAATGGAGCCCAATGATTCCGGCCTCTCGAATGCCACTCAATGACCAGATAGTGCGGATGAATATTACTCCATTACACTTGGAAACCAGCACTAAAGAGGGTGTTGCAGGGCACAAAGAGAGGGACAATGGCAATTGAGGTGCAGGGGGGCGTCAAACCTATCATGAGCAGTAAAGATGATTTGTTTGAAACGGGCCCTTTGAGAAATAGACAGGTATATTAGTTCATGCATGGGTTTTGGGATAAGATGCAATTTCCATACCCCCATAAAAATCATGTTGTTGGCCACCAGTGGCCTGTCCAAAACAAAAAGGAGTGTGAATTTTGGACTAAACCATCGCAGTATTACCAGATCACGGCATAGCGAAATTTCACAGCTCCGAGTTAAGTTACATAATGTGCGGGTGGTGCAGGTGTGTGAGCGGTGGATGAAAGCGTCTTTCGAAAATCTCCCAAATAATTGAAATTCGTGAGTGTGAGGATTGATAGCGCAATCGCAGAGCGGCTGGAAACGAATGCTATTTTAAAAGATTTTTTGAGTCTAAGATTTCAAGGGATGTTTATTCACTTGGACACATTGCACTCGGCTCAGCGAGTATTGATTCTATATTGGCACACCCACAATCCGCACTCCAACGGGAGGATGAAGACCTATCTCTTTCATAAAACAACTTTTAATAACAAAATTATGTCAATTATCTATAACTCCATCATAAGGGGCATGGGATTTCCTTAGTTGCAAGTATACCCAGAGTTTTAGTCTCTCTCTTTTTTTTTTTAATCTTTTTCGGTCAAACGAAAATTCGTTTTAGTCTCTTTAGTATTCGAAAAAGAGATTATAAATTCGAGTTGATAGAGGAATATCGATTATTGTATTTCGCTAAGTAATAGGCTAACGTTGTCATAGTAGCGGAGCAAAAAAAGTACTCCCATGGTTAGTCAAGGCGCCCTAACTAATGAGATACTCTACTATTTTTCTTTGCTCCAAGCTCTTGCCTCTCAGAAAGTGTGGGAGCATTGCTTCTGAAATACACGAAATAATTGTTTTCCAACTTATGCAGATTGATGCAAGGCCGTAGAAGAATCTCCATAAGAATAAGTACTTTTTTCACTTTTAAAACCATTGCGCACAATTTTCAATACATTTTTTTTATCTATCTCTTTCCCACTCAAAACCTCTTTCAAAACCCAAAATGAACAAGCCGTACATGAATTATGTGAGGTCTGTAACAATTAAATCAAACCCAATACCGAAATACTTCTATAGACGGAAACTGAAAATCAGTTCTTGCGTTGATAAGATTTGAATGCCTTGTTCTCTTATGCTTTGTTTGGTTTGTGCTTTAAATTTTTTTTTGAATAATTATAGGGATAACAAATTTTCTTTATCTCTCTACACTTATAACTCATACTATTTTTCAAACATCAATACATGATCTCTTGACCTACCGAGCCCACTTCAATGATCGAGAATGTTTATTTTGTTTAATTTATTGAAAACTTCAAGTATACCAAAAATTAAGTTTATTGGACATCATTTGAAATGATTTTGGAACACTAGAACAAAACCCATTTCTACTAATTTTTCAATAAATGTGTTTCAAAATTGTATCAAATGATAATCAATTAAATTAATTTTTGGTACTCTTGATGCTCTCGATGAGTTAAAAAATATGAACTATCCCGATTATTGAAGTGAGGTCGAAAACATTTTTTCTGGGCCGAAATTGAAGAGATTGTTCACTTCAATCCATTTGAATTTTGAAGGGATTGGAGAGGAGCTTTGCCTAGGAGGACAATTCGTCTTATGCGGTGGGGGAAGAGAGAGAGAGAGAGAGAGAGAGAGAGAGAGAGAGAGAGGGTAATACGATGATGTATCAGTCTCGACAAGAAAAAGCGATCGCTCTCTATATAATGGAACAAGGTCTCACCTTTCAAACTTACGAGTCATCTCTCTCTCTCTCTCCTCTGTTGTACTTTCAATTTCAAGCAAGTAAACCTATAATCCAAATCAAAATTGCAAAACTCCGACTCCAGTTGTCGATGTCGTCCGATATCAGCTAAATCTCTAAAATTTCCCTCTTTCTTTCGATACTCTCCTGTTCTCGTCCAAAGAAACACAAATTGCGATTCTTGTTCACGTTAATGGGGGAGTGTTCGAACGAAGTGGCTCGTGCGGAGGATGCCATTAATTCGATAACAATACATTACTCGAGCTGGCGAGTTCTGTCTAGATTTTAGATTGATTTCTAGAGTAGGGTTTTTAGTTTCTTGGTCGGTAAAGGGAGGATGAGGTTAGACTGTCTGCTGCTTCCGACTGTTGGACCGCCGATAAAGCGGCGAGCGGGGTTGCGAAGGAAGCAGGCCGGAAGAGGCTCGTACAGAGGTAGTTAGAGGGTGTGGGGAATATCACAGGAAATTAGGGTTTTTTTGGGGGCGGTTTTTGTTGATTTACGGGGTGGGGGGTTTGTTACCATTCTTTGACTGGATTGAGATGGGTACTCGATTGCATGAAGCACTGAGGACCCTCTGTTTCAACACTGGGTGGAGGTATGCTGTCTTGTGGAAACTCCAACATCGAGCTCCAATGTAAGTTCCTTTTTATCTCTGCTTCCTTTATTTTTTTTTAATTGCTTTCGTCTATTTTCCTTTTCAGAAACATGATTTGGCGCCCCTTCTATTGTTTAGATGCTTTCCCATGCAGAGACTGGCAATCCGGCATGGATAATTTATGAAAAAGAACTCCCTTTTTTTGGTTAAAAAAAAGGTTCCAAAAGAACTCTCTTATTTCACTAGGAAAAGAACGACTGTTCGTAATGTGGTGGGGTTGATTCCTCCGTCGACCGCGGTGTAGACGATCGGCTTCTGGCCCAGCTCTTTCTTAAGTAGGTTAACTGGAAAAATAACGGTGATGATAGTGCAAACTGGCTGGAAGTTGGCCAGAGGGCAGACCAATGCTTGTCTAAGCCTCTATTCGAGAAAGAACTCACCAGTAGAAGTAGAATGTACAGCGTACCTCTTTTGGTTTTTTCATCGTGTAGTTCATGTAAAGAGAGTGACTTGGCCTCAAAGCACGTTGTGCCCGGGCTCATGCCCTCATAATCACCTCGTGCGCGCGATGTCATTCCATAACCGGCCCTTGATCTCCAGGACATCATGCATGACGCATGCCGAGCAGTGCGACTCTAGTATTTGTGGCGCTGACTAGGCCAGATGTCGTTGCTTGGCTAGGCCTGGTCCAACTTCATTTGGTGCTATGGCTGCACGCTGATTATTCCACAGGGTGGGCTCAATGCCCTTGGCCTAGCTTGTCATGACCAAAATGTTTTTTTATTTTGATCGGTCATGAGTCCATGACCAATACGGCTTACTCTCTGTATACAAACAATTTGGGCCTATCCAATCATTCGGCCGTATACAGTTATAAGAGGTACTGGCCGTCAAAGTATTGCTTCAATTGTGTTTCTTTGTACAAAAATACTTCCTTTTCTTGTTTCTATCTGTCTCTTTCCTATTTGTGTACTAGATCTCTGAAAAGTTCCAGTCATTCTGTTATCTTATGACGTCTACCCTAGATTCAGGGACATCGGTTCAATTTTGAATTCTTGGATTTGATACAGTTTGCTGAAAATTGAAGGATTTTGCCATCTTCCTATAGTTGTTTCTGCCACGAAAATTGTTTGATGTGGTGTAAGAAGGTGAACCAGTTTGGTAGAAAAATTTGAAAAAAAAAAAAATTGGTTGGAAAATCTCATGTGTGGTTTGTCTAGTTATTGTTTTTCCCTGCAATATAGATTTGTAGGTATTCAATTTCAATGGGCAAGGATAATGCACATTCTCTTCATTGCTTTATTGGGAATTGCATCTTTTGCAGGACATTGACTTGGGAAGATGCTTACTATGTTAATCGTGAAGAACATTACGCTTTAGATAACACGGCCTTTCCTGAGACTGGGGGCAACTTGTGGGTTTTGCATTCACATGATCCTCTTGGGTCAGCAGTGGTGAAGATGTCGTGCCAAGTATATTCTGTTGGGGAAGGGTATGCAATCTTCTTTATTTCTGATTTTCTCATTGTAATTTGGTTGGAGCTTTACATGTCGTGGCATAATAGTTAATATCTGCTTTGTTCTATCACTTCTATGGTGCTTGGGAAGTGCTCAGTGTAATTTGTAAATCATCCTTCTTTCCTGTGAATTAATACTGTAGATATAGGCACATCATATCATTATCTTTCCTATTACCTTGTCACCCCAACCACCACCCGCATCCTTGTGCACCCCAACTCATTGAAGTTTTGCTTGATTTATCGAATAGGGTTATTGGACAGGTGGCAGTTGCTGGAAAGCATATGTGGATATTTGCAGACAAACACATAATTGATTCTTGTTCACCTTTTGAGGTGAGATATAGTTCGAGGTCCAATAGCTCGACTCCATACATGCATGCATGCGCTTGACCGTGTGGACGCCAATTTATTTTTCCCCCCCTCAATACCAGAGTATTCAAATTTGTTTGTCTAGGCATTTATTCTTAGTTGATTGCGTTTTTTGGTTTGCAGCACAGTGATGGATGGCATGCTCAGTTTTCAGCTGGGATCAGGGTATGCTTCTTCTTCTTTCCCTTGCAAAATTTGTGTCGTGCAACCAGGGCACCTTCTCTGGCCCTAACCCTTATTACAATCCCATATGGGTTTGGGCCTTCGGGTTTCTCCCTCCGAACTCTTCTATATAGACCTCAAACCCATCCATTAGGGTTGGAGTGAGACTGTTTATTTGGTCTCTGGGTGAAAGTGTCATCCCTATCTTAACTAGGTTCAAAGTTAGTCTTCTTTCCTAGGAAAAGTAGGAATAAGTTAAACTTTGGATCTTTAAATCTGGAAATTATAAATGGCGGATTCATGTATAGGCTTTACAAAAGTTACCAATAAGATTATGAACCCTTTCCATCTGCGTTGTAGTTTTTTGGTCTTCGTATCTTCTCATATCTCTGAGATTTTTTTGGACGATTAGAACTTAAGAAATAAATTTATGAGCGGGGTGGTATTTTTGTTTTGCAGACTGTTGTGGTGGTGGCTGTTCTTCCATGTGGTGTTGTACAACTTGGATCTCTAAATAAAGTAAGATTGTATTTACAGCTGGTTTATAGTTGTTTGAGCCATGATAATATTTCCCTAGCTTGATGTAGCTCCTAGTTATTTTACATTAGTTCATTAATGCATAATGTTTTAATATGTAATTACACTGGAGATAATGTAATGCAATTTCCATTCATGGTAGATTATTAAGCTCTTTTAAGGTCACTGATTATTAAGCTTTTGAACCTGTATTGGCTTATCATCCCTTTGTCACTTGCTAAAGTGTTTTTCTGTGATATACATTACAAGAACACCTGTAATAGTAACAGAGTTGCTCATACGTTTTAAAAAGTGCAGAAAGAAAACTATGAAATGCCATATTTTTTATATGTTTGTTAGTACGAGGATTTGAGACTAAATGTTCAACCATGTTCACGTTGATTTGGCAAATCCGTTCTCCAAATGGTGAAGCAAGAACCAATTTGTCTTTTTCTTGGCAAATGAAGTGATAAATAATTTGCCAACCACACCAATGAAGAAACTTTGTTGGAATGGGTTCATAATTTCACAAAAAACAGGCCCCTGTGCTATTTCCTGACGGACCTGACCTAAGTCTACGATACTCTCCAGTCTCAGATTTGCTTTGAGTTAGTGGAGAAAATTTGATGAACTGAAACGATTCATTGAACCACTTTTCTCAATGTTCTGTTAAGTAGCTCCAAAGTCTGTTGTATAATTAATGTCATGTATGGTAAAAGTTCGCGCTCTCCTCCAGCATTGTTTCCTTTGCACTCTCTTGCAGCGCTGTTTTATTCCCCCACTCCTCCAGCATTTTTTTCCCTTTTAGAATCCAAACTTCATTAGTAAGCTATGTCGTGTTTTTTTAGGTGAGATCTTATGTTTTAATTAGTAATTTATGCCTTATTTTTCTTGAATGTCAAACAACAGAGAGTTTGTGGATCGTTATTTCGTCCTACTTGTCAACTTCGTTAGATTGGATTGTTTAAATGTGCGCCACACTTTCACTTTCCTTTGAATTCATAGCCCACTTACTATTTGTATCTATTCTTGCATTTTTGTTCTTTTCCTTTGATTCGAGAGATCAGATCCCTGAGAATTTGGAGATGGTGAAGTATATCAGAGATTCATTTTTTGGTCTTCAAGAATCCTCAGTTCAAAGTTCTTCATGTCTGGTAAATTTCTCTCCCACACCCTCACACCCACCCAACCCCACACCCGAACACAGAGAAAGGAATAAAAAGCACAGAGTTTTAAGGGGCTTTTTAATGACGCTCACACACAGTGCTTCTTATGATGCTCGTTCTTTCCCAGTCAGATATATCTGCAAGTAGTCCGGCTTCTGGGATTTTTATTGGTCGGCATGGCTTAAGCAGCATAAACAGACATGTAAACAAGGACAAAAAAGGTTTCTGGGCTCCCTCATTTCCATCATTTGGAAGACCTGCTAAACATTCTGACATTGTTCCACTGCCTGGTGATTTACCAAAAACAGCAGCTGATGCTATCAACAAGGATGGAGGACTTGACTTATTGTCATATGAGGATGATGACAGTGCCATCTTACTTCAATCAAGATCTGAAGCTTTCGTTTTGGAGCAGCAGAAATCACGAACAAGATTGCATAGTGATAAGCAGTGTGAAGGGAGGACAAGTGACTTAGAGAAGCAGGGAGTGGGTTCAGTTGACCACGATGCTCCATCCTCCTACAGTTCCTTTAAAGAAAATAAGATTTATAATGTTGTACTTCCTGTTAATGATTTTGGGGTGGACATTTCCTACTTGCAAGCAGATCTCCTTGACTTTTCTGCTTGCAATAATGAAACTGCCATGTGCATACCAAAACCGTTTGGCATGCAAATCCAGAGTGTGTTCCAAGCAGAGAGTAATAAGATGGAGCCAGTGGATACAGCCTTCAAATTTTCTGCCGGTTGTGAGCTGTATGAAGTTTTTGGACCAGTTTTTCGAAAACAGAGGAGTTACTGCGATTGGGAGGCAGAAAAGAGTGAAACTGGAACAGCAATCGAGGTATCTGAGGGGTTAGACTGTAGTAGCCTGTTGACGGCAGATTCAGGTTCAGAGCAACTTCTAGAAGCAGTGGTGGCTAATGTTTGCTGTGGAGTAACTGATGTCAAAAGTGAGAAATCCTTTTGTGAATCAGCGAAGTCCCAGTTGACAACTGAAGAAATGCCACAGCCAACCTGTGACAAGAGTACTGTTGGTTCAGCAGGTTGTACATTTAATCAAGCAATTGGGGAAAGGGGGGCACTCTGCTTGAGCAGTGAGGCATGTGGTGCGAGCTCTTTCAGAGGATTTTCATCAAGGAGCCAAAGTATGTTTAGTGGACAGTTGGATTGTGCACAAGATCCAGCTAAGATCAATAAGAAGAGGGCTAGACCTGGTGGAAATTGTAGGCCTAGGCCAAGGGACAGACAATTGATCCAAGATCGCATTAAGGAGCTGAGAGAGCTTGTACCCAACGGATCAAAGGTAGCTTCCACATCTCATTTTCCTCTCTGGATTGCTGTTCATGTTACTCTCTCTCTCTCTCTCTCTCTCTCTCTCTCTCTCTCTCTCTCTCTCTCTCTCTCGTTCAATATGTGCTGAAATTTCTTTATAAATCCACAGTGCAGTATAGATTCACTTCTGGAGCGCACAATCAAGCATATGATATTTATGCAAAGCATCACTAAGCATGCTGAGAAACTAAACAAATGCACCAAGTCAAAGGTAAGGACCGACTTTAATTTTGTTGGGATTCTAATCTTCTAGTTTGTTAAGAAAACAAGGTGTGTTGCTACAATCACTATAATTTAGTTGGCTCCCTTTGAGGTTTTAATAAATAAAGGTGTTTATTGACTTTCTCCAATAGAAACAGTGGTCCGGTTAGTGGACTTAGCTATTAGTTTTCTGATAATTTGCATGATTGCATCATGTTTCTGATCGTGCAGGTGCATGACAGGAAAACAGTTTTACGTGGGTTACCCACTTATGATAATGGTTCAACCTGGGCAGTGGAAGTGGGAAGTGTCGTTACAGTGTGTCCAATAATGGTAGAAAATATCAACAAAAATGGACAAATGCTGATTTGGGTAAGGACTCATCAAACATATATGAAGGTGCTCTTCAATTAGAAAGAGCAAATGAGAAACCACCCCAGAAGAGATGTGGCTTTGATTGAGCTTTTGCTTCTCATTGCAAAACCCGTCCATTATTCTTGTCATATACAATATTGCTTGACTTGTGCAGATGTTATGTGAGGAGTGCAGCCATTTTCTTGGGATATCAGAAGCCATAAAGAGCTTGGGTCTGACGATTTTGGAAGGTGCAACGGAAGCCTGTGACAAAAAAACCTTGATGTGTTTTGTGGTTGAGGTATAATCCTAATTCTGGATGAGATATGTAGCCTAGTAAGAAACAAATTCTGAGGAGTGGCTCCAGGAACTTTTTTGGGTGGGGTCAATGAAAAACTAAAGCCTTAGAAATTCTGTGTAAGTAAGAAAGTTACAAATGATTAAGAAAATCACGCAAGTCCGGAAACTTCTATGGCTTCTCTCGATTAGGTTTCAAACTTCAAAAGCACGGCATAATCGTCTCATTATCAATACAAACACTTCCCTGTCAATGTATCTTACTAAGTACTAACACTCCTTCATGCACTTATCTCCCGTTTGGCTGCACATTTAGCTCTATACTGAATTTTGCATTTCTGAGAAAATCTTTCTATCATTGTTTTGGTTAACGGGTTCTATTTTTTAAAATTGGTGGATTTAGGTGGACTTATAAATGCATAGTATTACTCCTGTGGTAGTTTTCCTTAATCTAGTAGGGTCAATTGGCCCCATGCTAATGTATGTGGCACTGCTCATGCAAATCTAGTAGAGTTATTATGTGATCTCTTTTTCTTCTTTGTTGTCACTCTTTGATTTTGCTATTCTTCTTGATGTAGCAAAATGTGTCATGCCAGTTGCTTAAATGTGACCACAGGAAAACCATTTCAACAAGTTCATTGAGTGTAAAGGAAACTGGTTTTTGTATTAGATATATGTTAACATAACCTTCTTGAATATTCAGTCAACTTAATACAGAGGCTAATCTATAGTTGGTTACCCGTGGCATGGATAACCATATTAGCATCAATAACTGTTATTTCATGATTATTGCAGGGGCAGAACAACAGAAGCATGCATCGCATGGATATATTCTGGTCACTTGTGCAGATACTGCAATCCAAAACAACAATATAGGGCTGCAACTATTACTCTTTGTGAGTGAATTACGTATTGAAAATTGTCCTGGGAGCAGAAGGATGTGGTATGCATATAGAAATGCAAAACGACATCTGATGGCTAGGCTATGCAACCTTTTGAGGCTTTCATGCGAGCTCCTCCTGAGCATATTGTGAGTCATCCGTGACCTTAATTGGTATTTTCGGTTTTTGTGCTCCCCCTGTAAACTGAGTGCTGTAAAGATTCCCTTGTATTTCTGAAAAATGTGTGAAGGTGATGGCATCTTTTGGTTGTTTTCTTTGCTTTGTGGAACGAGTTCAGTTCACTTTATAGCTTAAAGTGAAGAAGGGCTGATGTACCATCAAGTCCTTTCGACTTGTAGTAAGCTTGATATTCCTTGTGAGAAGTTTCCCTATATATAGGTGGATTGTTGTTTGATAAGAACTCCTTTATTGGCCCATAAGGTTTGCATTTACTTGCTATACTTGGATAGAAGAAACAGGCCGCAGATATTCTGGGGCCAACTTGTGCAGCCAGTACTCTATGCTCCACGCTTTTGAACTTGTCGTTGGTGATAAGCTGCATGAATTAAGGAACAAAACTTTGTTTTTCCATATAGCCGCAGGAAAATATATATATTCATTAAGTGAATAGCTGAAAAACAAACTTCACCTGCATAAGATCTCCAATGTTTGCTATTAAGGCTCCTTTTACAGGCTCCACATCTACCCAGTTATTTTGGTGTAAAACCTGGAGGCCACCTATGTTATCTTGTAAGAGTATGGTTAGGAAAGACGGGTCTGAATGCTTGCTCGCGCCTAGAGTCAAGTCTGGCTCAGGGCACCAAGGGTAATAGTGGCATACTAAAGATGCAGTTTTCATGCAGTCAATATTTGAAAGGAAGTCACTGCTTAGCCCTAGTGCCTCTGAGAGTAATTTAGAGAGTTCTTCCTTTAGTCTGATCAAGCCATCCATGTAGTTGCTGATTTCTCTTCTGCGTGTATTTTAGTATGATTAGCAATTTAAATGCCATGAAATCATGAAATTGGAAATTTAATAATGGATAAACAATACCGGCTGACTAGAGGTAAGGCGTCAGAGTCTAGAACACTGTCGTCGTAGTGACAAACTATTGAATCTCTCCAGTTTGCGGATTTTGCAACAAGAAGGTCTCCATTGCAATAGAACCTTACTCTTTGCTTAACATCACGTGAATACCACTCCATCTTTACCTCCCTGGGTTGCTCATGGAATCGCTTAATGCCACCTATCATCTCTTCCATGACACAGACTGGAATTCCATGGTTGACCATTTGAAAAAATCCCCATGTTTCCGAAGCTTTAGAGATTTCGTTGACAATCTCCTCTCTTGGACGATTTTTAAAGTCTCCAAGATCTATCACTGGAACCTGGAGACTAGTTCCATAGTTTTCTGACAGTCTATTTTCTAATTTTTCCATCACATGGATGAAGATCCTGGGGATCTTCACCACACCGGCATCCAAGAGTCCCTTGACGCCGGCCTTTGTTTCATCAAACTCCTTAACTTCTTTTGCTCTATCATAATTTGATTCCATATTTGCGGTCATGGATATTTGTTAGGAATATCAAATATGCTTTGAACTTGGGCATTTGTTGGGGTTTATATAGGTCCAAAAGGTGAACAAGATGCCGAAATTGAGAGAGATGGAAGAGAAACAAGTTGTAGGGCAAAAGGCCAAGATAGTTAGATACCCTCCTAACCTTTTCTGAATGCAAAACCAAATGGAAAGAGACCCTTCTTAATATGTCTTGGTCTTGTGTCACCTTTTGTCCATGCTAGGGAAAGTTAGGTAGATTGTATATATGTCCACGCAACTGGGACACGGACGAAAAGAAAAGTAATTTATAACGATACAAGGTAAGTAACTAAAGGCCTTACTATCTGAGGTCTAGCGCTAGCAGAAACCTCTCTAGTTTTGGGCAGATAAAATGATTGTTACGTATGGAAATGTGATTACGGATTCTATAGGTAATTAGGAATCATTTTCCTATAAGTGTACCACATGATGATATTATGAGGACCTAGAATGACATTTTACATTATTCCTGATTTTGTATTGAAGCTCGAATCCATTCCCAATCTTAACGAGTCTGATTCTTAGATCCTCCTATGGTGATTTAGATTCCAACCCACCATGAAAAAGGGTGTAGCAAAAGTG
>BPLS01000190.1:505122-565625 GCA_019656275.1 Rhododendron kiyosumense | reverse complement strand
AGTTCTTGGGTTTAGCTCTCTCTCTCTCTCTCTCTCTCTCTCTCTCTCTCTCAGTTCTTGGGTTTAGCTCTCTCTCTCTCTCTCTCTCTCTCTCTCTCTCTCTCTCTCTCTCATGGTGGAGGAATCTCCTAACTCGAAAATTTTAATAGGCATGAATGACAAATTTTGTATCGCAGAGTTTGCAGTTGTTTTCATGCACGTAACTGGATCATGTTTGTAGGAAAAACAAAGTAGTTCGTAGTTACTGTATAATACTGGATGTGTCCCTGTAATGAATGTTTCAGGGGGCGTGATAGATTCTGATATTACAAGTATCGTGTGCAATCTGATACAAGTTTACTAGTTTTATTATGTACCAGAATTACCTGTGTTGCTTAAGAGGCCGTGGGCAATGGGAATTGTTCCAATGTGATTCTTCACATGGTCAAAAGCCAGTAGTCACATTGGTCAGAAGCAAGAACTCAACCATTTGGAATATAACTTGATTGACAATGAGTCCTGGCGATGATCAAAAGCGGTGATATATTCTGAATAGGCTTCACTGAATACTGTCACTGTCATAACAAGATATGCGACTGCTTACCGATGCTTGGAACCAACGCACGGGTCATTTGATTTTATTCGATTTCAGGGAGGTTGGTATAAAGTTTTAGTTTTGTACATACAGACGTGTAATCGGATTGAATATGAATAGATTCGAACTCTTGCTTCATACCTTATAGAAATGAAAAGAGCTCGCATTAAGCGGGGATCTTCGGCTTCTTAAAGTCCTGTAGCTTTTGAGACTGGGAATATTGATATTTTCACTTTCTGTCTTCCGACTGGATTTTATGCTTTTTTAGACCGATTTGACCTCGCGAATTTATGCTTTTTCAGACCGATTTGACCTTAGTCTTCAGGGGTGCCGGATCCCTGCAGTGAGACCAGATCACTACAACTTTCAGCCATATGAAACGACGCCGTTTCGTGCCAATTTGGTAATGCACTGCCTCTTTTCCCACGAACTCTTCTCTCTCTCCCTATAAAGATTCCTTTGTCATTTCTTTGTTTTCTTCTTCAACTTTTCTTCCTCTCTTTCTCTCCCATGGCCCCTCCCTCTACCGTCCAGTACTGTTCTCACTTCTCCCGCACGATCAGCAACTAATCCAATCTTTTCCAATCCTGCTTCAGTTTTAATTTCTCAACTCCAATTTGTGTCTCTATCTATGGAAACCCCTTCATATGAAATGGTTTCAGTATAGGTGGGGAAACGACAGCAAATTAGGCGTTTTGATTTCGGCAGTGTTCCAATATAATTCGGCAATCCATCTTAGTCAATTGTAAGAGTTAGAATTGCTCAATAGAGGGACCAGTTGCAAAAGCTACTACTTCGTGGGCATCCAACTTTTGATGCAACTCGATTAAACATTCAACAACTTCGGTGGACTTGTGAACCAATTTGTAGTGATAATTTCCTTACCTTCCCCTGAATCTTTACTTCTTGATGATATCTTTTGTCGCTTTGATGTAAATTAATTGGTTGATTTTAATTTGGGTTTACCGATGCGTGCCAATTGTGGGATAAATTCGACAGTGCATAGGTCAATGATGGAGGGGAGAGGGGATAAATTAAATGATTGTGAGTGAGTCGGTGAAGATAGAGTTGGGTTGGAGAGAGAGAGAGAGAGTTGCGTCCTTTAGTGAAGAATTATCATATTGGCACAAAACGGCATCGTTTTGTGTAGCTGCAAGTTGCAGTGATTTGGCCTCACTGCAGGACGCGGTGTCCAGTCTTCAGAAACAAACAAGCCCGGGAGAGACATGTCCAGGGAAGTGATTTGATTTGGCTTTGGTTTGGTTCATGAATTTTTCGACCTATCTTGACGCTGACCCTTAATCCCTTATCATGGAGTATAAAACCTCATGATCTGGTGTACTATTTTTTTTACATAAGATTGCTTGTTTGTGGCATCTTAGATTATCGTAAAAGTGATACTATTAAAAATTGAAGTAAAAGATTCGGAATGCAGCTTCCGAATTACTGTTATATGCCAATTATTTCTATTCACGTACTACTAGAATTTATGTTGTTCGAGCCGTATTAACTTATTGTGCACGGACAAACCAATGATCCACTATGAAAATAGTCATTACAATAACATATTGCGAATCCCGAGCTCTTGAATTTGTACCAACTTTGTCGCTCTGTGATTCATGAACTCCACAAATTTTTTTTTTTCCACACTCCTCTCTTGCACTTCGATCGATCTGTATTTGTCTGCTCTTTTGCGTCTTATTTCAACCCAATAGCAGATAGCTCTAGGCTATTATCAGAAACGTTTCATATGCCGATTTTGTGAATCAATGGCCATGAATTATGAACACCTAGTTAGGGCAGAAAATCGGGAAGACCGTCTGTAAAACATGTAATTGACTCCCCTAAAGCTTGGTTTAGATGGAGTTTTAATGAAAAAATGTGATTTTTGGTCTGTATTTTTTAGTACATTTTGGACTGGAACTGAACTGAAAAAATCGAAATGTGAAATCTGATTACCGAAGTTCCGGGCCGGGCTTTGCCCTTGCTGGTAGGTTGGCGGGCTTTGACAAATGAAGCCCAAGCTATGTCTGGAGGTTTATAGTCTAGTAGTAGGAGTTCACCAAAAAAAAAATTGAAAGATTAGTAGGAGGATTTTGTTTGCGGGGTAATTAGGTTTCCAGACTTTGTCGCATTATATTAAGTGCCGAAAAATGAATAATTACGATGCGAATTAGGTGTGTTGCTCCTTGTCTCTTTAACTATATAAAGGCGAGTTATCCGTGAAAATATCACATTGTACTCTGGAGCATTAATAAGTCTCCATTTTCTCCGAATGAACAATTAGAACCCGTTCAAAAAAAGAAAAGAAAAGAAAGAAATATGACATATGCACCAGTTGAAATAGAAACAAGGGAAGAAAAGCCTTGCAACTTAACAATTCAGTCATTTTAAAGGTAGTATATGGTAATGTTTATACATATATATATATACACACACACACAAGCCCCCTACCCCTAATCCACCTTGGACAGAGATATTTGAGAATAGATCGGGATATAGATGTGTTCAGGTGCATCAAACGCGTGTAGCCTCACGTCAGGATTCATTTGTAATCGATTGTAATTTTTTTTACTCTCTCTCTCTCTCTCTCTCTCTAAATGTTCTCTGAAATATTCTCTCCCAAAATCTCAAAATATGATCTGAATGAAATACAAATTGAGATGATCACGGCCGGCGCAAACTTGAACACGCCATTATCTCATTTGACTATTCGAGTTATTGAATGTGTAGGTCTTAAAATGTTCATCGATTCATGTTAATAATCAAGTCAATCGAATATTGACAAATTACTAACCAATCACACTTGTTTAAAAAAAGTACAGTTGAAATTCAACCATTAATTTCTCAACCAATGAATATACTTTGGTAAGACGCATACGAATGTGTGATCATTTGATTTTGATTGTATCAACTACTATGATTGTATCAACTACTATTAGTTAAGATTGGAAAAATACTACTCCCTATGGCTGGATTTAATAGTCTTTTTTTAGAGTTCGTGTCATTTTTCAATCGATTATTGTTAAACTTGTCCCATATCGCTCATCTAAGCCACCCAAACTTGGTTAATAAAATCTAGAGGCTACTCCACCTATTGTCAATTGGTTTTAGATTGGAACCCTCTAAAAACATCTAACAATTATATTACCCATCAAATATAACCTACTTAACTCTCTGCCTCACTTTAAAAAACTCATGCCAAGGCAGAGAAAATAAATAAAAAGGAAATAATTTACAAGTTAATTATCAACCCTATGAAAATAATATCAACTTAAAATGAAAAAAACCAAAAGGTAAGAAATTGGAAAGGAAAGTGTATATTAACAACATGTCAAAATATAACTTGAGGAAACATTCTCTTAATTGGACAGTTACGATCTTAGTTTGAAGGCGATCAACGGTTGTAGAGGTGCTCATGTTTGTATGTGTAGAAAAAAATCGCTCTGTTTTATATTTATATATATATTATATAACGTAAATGACACCTCTTAGATTGTGGACCCAGATGTTTTTAGGAAATTGTTCTTATCAATCATTCGATAGTACTACTGTTTTTCAAATGATTTTGACATCTTACCGCACAATTATACTTCGAGCAATAATTTGGACAGATTGATAGAAGTTACTAGGAGTAGTACTATTTACAGTAATTTTGCAAATGGAACATTCCTGAAAGAATCAAAACTCTTTTCTATTTTATGATTGAGGTTTGATAATTGGGTCCATGACAAGAAAACATGAAAATGTCCATGGAACAAGAATGAATGGCTCAGATTCATTGCACTGTGAATCTGAGCCATTTATTTTTGTTTCATGGACATTATCATGTTTTATTGTCATGTTTCCTACCACTTTCCTTTATGATTCGGTATACTGCCAAATGAGTCAACTAAAGCATCTCCAACTTTACCTTCAAATTTAAGGTTGTCAAATTTTTTTAAAGGTTTACGTGGCATTTTGGCATGTCAGAGTTTGACATCTTCAAAGTACTCTCACTCTTAACTAACATGTCAAAGTTAAATCTTACGAAGTCAAATTTAACATGAGATGTCAAATAATACGTAAACATTTGAAATTTGGATTGAAATTATTTTATCTATCAACTTTTCCACTAGACATGCCATGTTAGATTTGACATTCACAATTTTAGATGCTCTAATTTGAAAAACCAAGCTAATTAACTGTCTACTAGCGGAAAGACTGGCCTGACCCCACCCACCCAAATACATATTCACACACACTGCACCCTTTAGTGTGTGTAGAGCCTGTTAAAGCATCCAACTCCAAATCAATTGACAATAAGTGGAGAAATCCCAAATGTTATTTAGTGATCACCCATTCCACACTCAAGCAATGTGAGACTCTATTTTCTTAACATCCCCCCTCACGTGCAACCGCGTCTGAGATCTGTCACGTGTGGCCACTTTTAGGTCCTATCATCGTGCAGTCGTGGGGTGTGGATTGTAAATTTTATAAAATGTGGGGTGGAATGGGTCTCACTCTGATACCATGTAGAAACTTTATGTCCATCTCAGAACCAATTGGCTATGAGTGGAGAGATCTCAAATGTTATTAAGTGATCACCCATTCCACTCCAAAGTAATGTGAGATTCATTTTCTTAACATCCCCTTTCACGTGCAGCTGCGTTTGAGGTCTGTCACGCGTGGCCACTTTTGGGTCCTATCATCGTGCAGCCTTTTTGTTGATCTGTCATTGTGGGGTGTGGATTGTGAATTTTTATAAAATGTAGAGTGTAACGGGCCCCGCTCTGATACCATGTAAAAGCATCTAACTCTAAACCAATTGACAATGAGTGAAGAGATCCCAAATGTTATTTGTGTGTATGAATGTGGTCGTAGAATTACTCCTCCACAACACAGAGTGAATTATGAGGACATCACTCCAACCACTGGCCATTATATCTTGTTCAGAGTCAGGTGGACTATAGGAATAGATCATTAAAATAAGTCTGCCCCATAATTTTAAATTTCTAAATACCTATTCGACCACCTCTGTTGGTCCAGTACCAATGTACCACAGAGCTCAACGATTTGTATAACCTGAACCCCATCATTTATAGTTTTTTTTCTTAATGACTAAAAAAGTGATGGAATTAACTTGCGATTACCGCACTAATATTTGGGATATTAGTTGATCAACCGTCACAAGTACTGCATGATCTATCTAATTAAGCCCTCGATATCATTATATCTCGCTATATCGGTGAAATAAAAAATCGCATGTGCATGCATACGCATGTTTCCGTCATAGACAATTTTATGTTTTCTTTTCATGTATCTAATCTTTTCCGGGTTTTCCCCGTCCCCTATTCCCCTCCTCGGGCTCCTCTCCTCTCCGTCCTTGTTTGACTTTTCTCCATTTTGGGTGCTGCCCAAGTGTTGCTGATATCCTGCATCTAGGTCTTTGGGCACCAAAGGCTTGTGAACCCAATTTGGACCGTCTCCTCCTTGATCTAACTGGCATTAATTAGAAAGAAAAAAAAAAAAGAAAAAGCTAGAAGCCAATAATAAGATCAATAATGTAGCATGCATCGCGCGTGCTTATTATATTACCCGATATAATACCAGATACTCCAACAAAAATGATCCCTACATTCCTCACTATATAATAAACACAACAATTCAGAAATCTTTACTCATTCGATCAATTAATAATCCACTACACACTCACCCACATGGCCCAAGTAATGCCCAACCAATCCGCTTTCTCCGACAAAGCCAAGGAAGCCATCGCCTTCGACCAAACCAAAACCGGCGTCAAAGGCCTCATCGACGCCGGCGTCGACACCATCCCAGCCCTCTTCGTCCAGCCGCCGGAATTCCTCCCCGACCCCTCGACTGACGCAGCCCCCGGCCTCCAGGTCCCGGTGATCAGCCTCGACGGCGTCGAGAGCGGGGGCGGACGGCGGGCGGAGGTGGTGGAGGAGATTCGGGAGGCGGCGGGCGCGTGGGGGTTTTTCCAGATCGTGAACCACGGGGTGCCGTTGAGCGTGATGAACGGGGTGTTGGAGAGCGTGCGGCGGTTTAACGAGCAGCCGAGTGAGGTGAAGAAGGAGTTTTACTCGCGTGATGATTCCCAGAGGGTGAAGTTTTACTCCACGGGGTCGCTTCACTCGTTCCAGAGTGCTCACTGGAGGGATACTCTCTCTGTCGAATTTGAAGACAGCGTTCCGGATCCTCGAGGGTTGCCTGACGTTTGCAGGTATATATGCATGATGCCTAGGGGTGTAAACACCTGACTAATTTACTTAATGAGTATCTTTAAATAAGCTAAGCCAAGCTTAATGAGTATCTTTAAGTCTATGTAAACGAGCCGAGTTTTTGCAAGCCGAGTCGAGGTTTTGAGTGTTGAACTTGTCTCGTTTAGTAAAAGAGCCCAATACTCGAGCTCGAGCTTGAGCTCAGCTCAATTACTAAATGAGTCGACCTGAACGGCTCGAGTTGAGCTGAACCTTAACGAGTCGAGCCATAAGCATTTTGGTTCGTTTGCAGCCCTGAATTGATGCTGAAAGAAGGCTCGATTTGAATCTTAAGACAGCGGAGAAAGATAGTATGAAATCTTGATTTGAATCTTACGACTAACTCTAGTTTGACTCGATTAACAAACGACCCAAAAATTTTATTCGAGTAGGGCTCTTTTATTAAACGATCCGAGCCCATAACGTTCTGAGCCTCGGGCTGCTTGTGAATAGGTTGTTTGCACGAAAACCTCCTTTCGCAAGAACTTAAGAAGTATGAGTGTCCATGAATATTGATCAAAATTTGAGGATGGAAGTTTTGGAACAGTCAAAAAATTACGCACTTTCTCCATCCGAAAGCTTGATTCATCCCAAAAAAAAAAAAAAAAAACCAGAATGATGCACTTTCTTCATCCGAAAACATTTTGAAAATGAACATTGGTTTTCGTAATGAATTAGAATTATAAACATGGAGTGGTTAATTAAATACTACTCTGGCAAAAAATTGTTTTCGCTGTTTGGACTTTTAGCTGATATATGCGAGGGTGACACGTCTGTCTCGAAAATTCGTATTATCACGAGCTTTAAACCGTTTAGACAATTGAAGAAACTTTGGCCCGACTTGTTGAATCAGGGATGTTTACGTGGAGTATGTGGGATACACGGTGAAGGTGAGAAACATGCTCTCTGAACTGCTGTCGGAGGCTTTGGGTCTGGACAGCGACTACCTTGCAAGACTCGAGTGCATGGAGACCCAGAGATTGATTAGCCATTACCACCCACCTTGCCCTCAGCCAGAACTGACCATCGGCAGCACAAGCCACACAGATGCTACTTTTCTCACCATTTTGTTGCAAGACAGCATTGGCGGCCTCCAAGTTCTTCATCAAGGCAAATGGGTCAATGTGCCCCCTATGGAAGGTGCTTTTGTCATCAATCTTGGTGATTTCATGCAGGTAATTTTCTTACAATCAATTTTTACCGATACCAAATAAGTTTAAACTAAACCAAACCGTGTCTTAAGTTTCAATTACTTGGAGTTGGCTACATGAATCATTTTCCTAAATTGAGCTCTGTCAAGGGCCACTTGTTCACACAAAACTACTATACTCATATCGTTGTGCACCACAGCATCTAATGTCAATTTAGGTCTACCTCTCTCCGTAACATTACTACCCAAAGCTATCATATCTGCTCTTTTAAGTTTGAATTTCAATATATATTTTACGAATATCAATACATGCACTTTCGCGGATATTAATTCAGAGATTTTTCACATTTTGACACCGAGAAATGGGTACACAGATCTATGCCCCCAACTAGTTCGAAACTTTGAACTTAATTCACTAATCTAGCTAGAACCTTGTTCCACAGCTTGTGACCAATGAAAAGTACAGAAGCGTGGAGCACAGGGTGCTGGCTAAGAAGGTTGGTCCGAGGATATCGATGGCGTGTCTTCTCGCCCCAAGCAGGAAGAACTACAACAAAATCTACGGGCCGATAAAGGAGCTCTTGTCGGATAGCAATCCAGCGCTATACCGGGATATTACTATCCCCGAATTCTACGAAATATACTTGTCTAAAAGGCTTTATGGCGATGTAGCACTTTCTCATTTCAAACTCTGATTTGCTGAATGGGCTTTGTCATGCCGTTGTGTGCACCACCGTCTTAATTAAGTATTCTATGTTGAATTCTGAGTTTTTATGTAAGTGTGAGACTTACTATTATTAAGATGTTTAATTTTCGTTGGAGAATCTTGTATTGTATTGTATTGTACCGGAGATGGATCTAGTGGATCCAACTTATTACCCGTTGTAACCTGAACCGCTACTTAAATACTAAGTAATTTAATAAGAAGTTGTATTTCTTCTTTCTTCTTCTTCTTCTTTTTTTAAAAAAAATTATTTTATCAACAAATTAAGAAGAGAATTAATTTATTAGAGAAAAGGGGGAACTACTTGGAAGAGGTCGAAGAGAAACAATCACATCTCAATTATGTTGACACCTTATTTTAATGTATGGAGAGATATGTTGAAAAAGAAGAACGCGTAACAAGGACAATCACGAATAAATATAAACTAGATGTATTTCATTTTCGAACACGTAATTATGAGAAAACCATCTCCGGCAGCAATGGCTTCCGGCTAAAGCAGTAAGGCAGTCGAAGAAGGCGGCAATGGGCTTCGCTGCCTTGTTAAGAATGAGGTGTATACGTCAACGTGCATGGCGGCTGGCTCATAAAGAAAATTAAGGGAATGCTAATGAATTCCATCTGTAACGATCATAACGCCATGAACCGAAGTTTTGTTTCCAATCATCCCAAATAAAGCTAGTTTCAAAAATCATTTGAACCGATAATAACAAAAATTTGATTGTATGCATACCAGGGACGGTACCAGAATTTTCTATACGAGGGGGCCAGTCACAACATGAACAATAAAATTTTTAAATTCCAAATTTTTTCCCCAATCGATAGGAAATTCCAATGTTCAAGAATATAAAATATTTGAATGACGAAATAATGCCTTTTACAAAACACAATATCTAGGTGATCTTTACAAACCAAAAACAACTAAATTAAAGGTGAAAAAATAAAAGTTTTCCAATACGTTATACCCCAAGCTTGTATCAAAATGGAATTTAACGATATCTTAGATTAAAAAGTCATCTATGATTGTGTTGAAACTAATTGTTGCAGTAGTTTCCTTCCCATTAAATATAACTGAAGCATTTGTGAGGAACTCATTCTCCATCCGACGTATGTGTTCTGATAATAATTTTGATATTTAAAATAAAATTAAAATAATTATAAAAATTTGAAACCACACGGGGGCCGTGGCCCCCGTATGCCGTAGTGTGGATCCGTCTCTGATGCATACAGAGCTGGCTCGGAAGCAAACTCCAAATATGAAATATTAGACCCCCCTACATCTTCAAAAATTTATTTTAAAAGTACAATAAAATTACTAAAAGTTACAAAAATTTAACCTAAAAGTATATAATTGTAAAAAGAGAAATGTTACTATGGAATCTTTCAAATACTTGTATCGAAGTGGGGCCCAAATTAGTTCCAAAATCTGAGGCCGGAAGCATTTGGTTCCTCTGCTTCCCCTTGCATATTTGGAAGTTGGTAAGATTTTAAGTAACAATTAAGTACTCTAACTTACTACTTAATTGACAATATCAGTGGCCCGGCCTAATAGAATCGTTCCAACTTTCCACAAATTAAGGAAACTTTTAAGCAAATTAATGCTTGCCAACGATCATTATCAAAGACTCAAAAGCTACTTTACTGATCTGTGGCGATTCTATGGGCATTGTTTTTTCGTTTATGTCGTTGCATGGTCAAAAGACTCTAAACAGCAAAGTTAATTAATAATGCGTATAGGCGACCTCCAATCATGCCTCCCCAGTTAATGGTGGTGAGTCTCGTAATCACGTGTTAATTGGAACCCTCGCAAACGGACAACGAGATTGATCTCTCAAAATAAGTTGAGATGTACATAAGTTGTTGGTTTTCCAGCATGATGTACCAAACATGGGGGATCGATAACTCCCCGAGCATCGGCCGGCAGCCAGGGACGGAGCTAGGAATTTTACCGCACATGGGCGAGCCTATATACTTTCATAGGTTTTTTTTTTTTTACATATAATAGTAGTATTTTTTTTTTCTTCTTGTAGGGGCGACCGCTCCTATTGACCCCTCTCTGACTCCATCCCTGCCGAACAGCCACCCCAGCTAGTTTCATGCTTTATAAGCCTTTCAGGCTGTGTTTGTTTCTTCTGCTTTCTCTCTTTATACGTATGAGTGCATAGAGACAGAGTGAGTGCGGTAGCAATGTGCGCTTGAGAGGGTGAGGTCCAGTGAGAGGGAGAGGGAGCCGGAGTGGGACCACGGAGTGAGTTTTTTATTTTATTTTATGTGTGTCTATATATATATAGAAAGAGAATTTTGAAAGCAGACCTCGACACCCGAATTATTGAGGAAAAAGCCTTTGAGACACTGACACATTTATAGCAAGTCGAAAATTGTCGATTCTCGGTAGTGGGTGCACAGGGCCTTTAATTACATTATCTTCTTAATTTAAAAACCTATACATGCAATAATGCAAGCATCTGGCTAAAAAAGTAAAAATGCACCATCCTGAAACAGAAACAAAATGATACTCCATTCAAGATCTCCAACAGATCACAGTGCGCCTAGAAAATCAGTTTTTCAATCTTCAAATTGGCGAAGGAAACTGTTAGGAACATGTGTGAAAGAGTCCAACATCGGATGAATAGGGGAAAAAAATTATACTTATTGATTTGATTTTTTTATAGGCGAATTAAATTTAGTATTATTAGAATATTTAGCTTAAGACCTTGTAAAAGGAGTTGAACTTTTGACCTTATTTCTTCTGACATCTAAGTGCACCTCTGATATCATGGGACAAAGGCCTCTTTGGTGATCTAATTTGTTGTCATTTCTATTATTTGCATTTTGTTGGTCATTATTCATGTAAATATACACTCTCATCAATTCTATTGGATCATCTTTTACACATAAACTAATTTTATAGTACTAATACACAAATAAGAAAAAGGAAGTACGAACCAAAAAAAAGGATTGCGTAAATTACAATTTGTTAAAAAAAAAAAAACCGAAACCTAAATTAAAAATTACTTTTGTAAGTGTTAACCACTTAAAATGGTTATTTCTCAAAATATTTGGATAAAATTTTTTTTATTTTTTTGATTTGTCTCGTTGGAACGAATCAATAATTCATCAAAATTTATTACAAAATTAACAAACGCGAATTGTTTTTTTAAATAAAAACAAGATGTCCACTTTTCTAAAAGTAAAATTAATAAGTGTTAATGGAACTGGTCAGTTGATTCTGATTCTCTCACTATCTTTCCACACAGGTAGTAATAACGATAAAGATTTTTTTTTGGAACTGAGTTAAAGATAATCCATTATCGTGCGTCGCGCGCGTTACCGCTCTTTTTTTCCAAGTGTTACCACCGCTACGAGAAGTTTGTGGGTGTCGGGTGGTACCACATGCGTGGCATCCATCGGCAATTTCAACTGTCCAAACGTATTTTAGATGGTCTAGAGTTTAGAAAGAGAAAAATAGGAGAGAGAGAATTCTCGGGTGAGGAGAGAAAGGGAATAAATCTGGGCCGTTCAAAACACGTTTGGAAGACTGAAATCACCAACGCGTACCATCACATAGTACCCGCTCGGCATCCAAAAATTTCTCCACCACCTCCATTTAAAGAGAAAGTTTTCAATGCTGGGTGGGCACGGGCCACGTGGTGCTGATCACGCATCTCGACAGTGCAAACACGTTTTGAACAACTCAGATCTATTTGGGCTTGATGGGTGTTTTGATAATTTTATATTAAAAATTATTCAAACAAATCTGAACCGTCCAAAATACATTTAAACGGGCGAGATCGTGCTCAGCACCGTGTGGGCCGTGCCCACCCGGCACCGAAAAACTTCTCCCATTTAACAACCCTTTAATGTGTATCGCATGCTCATTATTTTTCATTACCCGTCCAATCACTCCCGAAAACCAACCATACAATACACTCATATAAATTACCCAAACCTCCGTACAATTCCCAACACCCAATTCCTCTCTCTCAATTTTACGCGCGGTAATACCCACGAGCTACTGCTCGTACTACTAAAATGGCCGAAGTCATGACCAACCAGTCCGCTATTCCCGACAGGGCCGAAGAAGCCATCGCCTTCGACCAGTCCAAAACCGGTGTCAAAGGCCTCATTGACTCCGGCGTCGCCAAGCTCCCCAGCATCTTCATCCAGCCACCCGGGAGCCGCCCTGACCCGTCCGACATATGCACGGAAGAGCTCCAGGTCCCCGTGATCAGCCTCGACAGCGGACGGAGGGCGGAGGTCGTGGCGGAGATTCGCGAGGCGGCGGAGACGTGGGGGTTCTTCCAGGTGGTGAACCACGGGGTGCCGTTGAGCGTGATGAGCGGGTTGCTGGAGGGTATCAGGAGGTTCCATGAGCAGCCGGGTGAGGTGAAGAAGGAGTTTTACTCGAGGGACAATAAGGTCAAGTATTACTCCACTTCGGCTCTACACGTCAACCAGACTGCTCATTGGAGGGATACTCTTGCTATTGATTTTGATAAGGCCATTACTGACCCTCTATCCTTGCCTCTAGCTTGCAGGTATGTGTGTGTATATATATTTCATTTCTTCACTTCAAATTGATTCTTTTTTAATAACGTAACGTGCCGAGTCAAGCCAAGCACATAACAAGCTGAGTCTCGAACTTTTCGCCTAACAGCTTGGTTTGTTTTCAGTCCTACGGGGAAGTGCACCTACTCATCCCGTGCTACAAATTCTTGTGTTTAGCGAGCTCGTACGAAACTTTGTCAAGTCGCGACTTTAGTTGGACTTGCGTTAGTAAATGGTGATGTTAGTCCTCCAATTGAACTGGATACCGAGTTACATAAGGGTAATGCTCACGCTAGCCAGTGCCCCAATATTTTTCCCTCTGGATCTAGCGCCCAAATCACCTTGATTGCCCGTGAAAGCCGTAGCTAGCCCTTTTCCCTGTAAGCAAAGGTGCGGAATAGCGCTAGCTACCTGCCCCTGCACACACCGCCCGCCACACCTTGAGAATTGGTTTAGCCCGAAGCATCAGACTGATGCTCAAGAATCTTGGCACCGCCCCACTTATAATGCAAATTGAGTAGCCTGAATAACAACATATAGTTGCCTTGATATGTTTGTAATGTCTGCAATTAGCTCCTGACCAAAAATATCAAGTTTTGAGAGAAAAAAGAAAGGAATAACTGGACGAATTGCAGGGAAGCTTTTGTGGAGTATGTGAGCTACTTGTCCAAGCTGAGATATGCATTATCTGAATTGCTCTCAGAGGCTCTTGGGTTACACAGTGACTACCTTGAGGACATTCAATGCATGGAGAGGCACAGGTTCGTGTGCCACTACTACCCGCCTTGCCCTCAACCCGACTTGGCTCTGGGTTTGACCCGGCATTCCGATCCGTCTTTTCTCACCATTCTTTTGCAAGACAACATTGGTGGCCTCCAAGTTCTTCACAAGGATAAATGGGTCAATGTCACCCCTATGGAGGGTGCTTTTGTCATTAACATAGGCGATTTCCTGCAGGTAAATCTTGAAAAACACAGATCCCCTGACTTATCACAACTTCAAATTGAACTCCTTAATTTCTTTTTGGAATTTTTGAATTTTGCAGCTAGTTACTAATGACAAGTTCAAAAGCGTGGAGCATAGAGTTCTTGCTGGAACGGTTGGTCCAAGGATATCGTGTTCTTGTCTTCTCTTTCCAAGTGAAAAGAACCATTATAAAGTTTATGGGCCGATAAATGAGCTTCTGGCAGACGGCACTCCACCGCGATACAGGGCTATCTCCCCTAGTGAGTACGACGACAAATACTTGGCTCGAGGACTTGATGGCAGCCAAGTCCTTGATTGGTTTAGGCTGTGATTTACAGGTACATAGGAACACAGAAATCAATCCTTGAAAGAGGCATGCATAGGATACTCATAAGGATGTGTTCCATGCAACTGAGCCTGTCTTTCGAGTGTTTTGAGACATTTTCTGTGGCCGAGTTCTGTGATCTTGCGTTCAGTAATATTGATGTTAAAGACATGTTATGCCTATGAAAGTTGTGGAGTTGTTTCTGTTCTAGGGGAAATCTAAGTATTGTGCAAGAGATATGTGCCTTTAATTTAGATTGGACCCTGAAATAAATAAAACTATGTGTCTCTACGTTGATGGATTCGTATGAATATTTCTTTTCTTTTCTATAAACATTCTCTCCCTGAGAAAATTCTAGAATAGTGTAGTAGTGGCGTAATTATATATATATATATTGGGGCGGTTCCGGGAACACCTAAAAAAACACCTCATAGTTTCCGATCAAATTTTGACGATTCGAGCCGCTCAATGTGATCAGAATATGATTTTAAGGGTACCAGCGAGAAATCAGCAAAAAAAATGACCGAGAAGGGCTTGATCCGAACAGTTTTGAACAGATTTTTATTGAACGGTTCAAATAAAAACTGTTCAAATCAAGCATTTTCCGGTCATTTTTTTTGCTAATTTCTCGCAATACACTTAAAATCACATTCTGCACACATTGAATGGTTCGGATCATAAAAATTTGATCGAGAACTGTGAGATTGAGATTTAGGGTGTTTTTTTAGGTGTTTTTTTAGGGTGTCCATTGAACCGTCCCCATATACGAGGCAGTTCCAGGGACACCTAAAAAAATACCTCATAGTTCCCGATCAAATTTTTACGATCCGAGCCGCTCAATGTGATCAGAATATGATTTTAAGGGTACCAGCGAGAAATCAGCAAAAAAAAATGACCGAGAAGGGCTTGATCCGAACAGTTTTGAACAGTTTTTTATTGAACGGTTCAAATAAAAACTGTTCAAATCAAGCCTTTTCCGGTCATTTTTTTTGCTAATTTCTCGCAGGTACACTTAAAATCACATTCTACACACATTGAACGGTTCGGATCATAAAAATTTGATCGAGAACTGTGAGATTGAGATTTAGGGTGTTTTTTTAGGTGTTTTTGGAAAAGGCTTGATTTGAACAGTTTTTATTTGAACCGTTCAATAAAAAACGGTTCAAAACTGTTCGGATCAAGCCCTTCTCGGTCATTTTTTTTGCTGATTTCTCGCTGGTACCCTTAAAATCATATTCTGATCACATTGAGCGGCTCGGATCGTCAAAATTTGATCGGGAACTATGCGGTGTTTTTTAGGTGTCCCCAGAACCGCCCCGTATATGTGTGTGTGTGTATATATATATATTGCGGGCTACAGTTCTAGTCATTTCAATATGAAAGGGAAGAAATGCGAAATTGTTTCATACGGAAAGAATGCCAGATTATGGACACAACCAGAATTTGAAAACGCTCGTGTTCTTCTTCAATTTATTCATTATACTTCTGCATTGCTCTTATACAAGTAACAATAGTGAAATTATATCTCACGGGTAATGGAACAGCTAGCCATCAAATTATATATTGTAGCTCTTATGAAGAGCAATAGAGCATGATACTACTATTTTGTTATTCAGCTGGAAATACAAATACACCACAAGCAAGCCATAGGAGTCATTGAATTCACAGTCGATAGTGAGGAAGGGCAGAGGCAATTAGTCCGAAATTGAGCTTGTAATAGGCAATGTATTCATGGACCAGGAATTCCCTGTAAAGAGGGGGATTCTTCTCCGATAGAATCTCCTTTATGGGTCCAAATGGCTTAGAAATCGCATTGGTGCTGGGGTGGAAGAAACATGCAACTGAGAGCCTGGGTCCTATCGGTTGAGCTAACACTCTATGCTCCACGCTCTTGAACCTGTCGTTCGAAATTATCTGAACAGATAGATAGAATGCACAAAAACAACAACGAATTAGAGAAAAGATAAATGAGTGATTAATGCATAAAAATATTTGTCATATTGAATTAGAGTAGTGTAGTGTAGTGTAGTGTACTAACCTGCATAAGATCCCCAATGTTAGCAATGAGGGTTCCATGGACCGGAGGGACGTTGACCCATTCATTTTGGTGCCGAATCTGGAGACCACCAATATTATGATCTTGGAGCAGAACTGTTAGAAAAGTTGCGTCTGAATGTTGGGCGTTGCCCATTGTGAGGTTTGGCTGGGGGCAAAATGGGTAGTAGAGGCATGCCAGTGCTTCACTTTTCATGCACTCAATATTTGAAAGGTAGTCACTGGTTAACCCTAATGCCTCTGAGAGTAACTCAGCCATTGTCTCCCTCAGTTTGATCATGTGCTTCACATAGTCTTGCGCCTCTTTTCTGCATCTCAGAATTTTACTAATTTATTGGAAGAGTAAAAGAATTTTATTTCTAATTCTGTTGACAATCTGGAAAAAGGTTTAACTTTGGAATTTTTTGCAGAAATTATGATGACGTGAGAGGTATTTGAAATTAAGAATTCCAATCTAGTAACACTATCCTCTTGTATATAAATTGTAGAAATTATTTAGACCTAGTTTCCCCCCCAAAAAAAGAAAAAAGAAAAAGACTTGTCTTTATAAAAAAAATTTCCCGTATTTGCTATTTTTGTGACAAGTTTTTTTTGGTTCCTCTAGAGAAAGGGAATTGAAAAATTAAAAAATTATGATTTTTACCCAAATAAGTTTAGAAATCTTTCTTGGATATTTGGAAAATTATTTGGGTAAAAGTCATAATTTTTTGTTTTTCTAATTTCTCTCGTCGAAATAAACCAATAATTACTCTTGTCGTAAAACTAACAAATACAACAAAAATCAGAATATAGAAAAAACAAAAAAGACAAGTTTTCTTCTTTTTTTTTCACAAACTAGGCCTTAATTTAATACTACTAATTTTTGTGTAGTACTAGTAGTATCTTATGGATGAATTCTCAAATTCATTTTTAAGAGACTGATTTGTCTTTTTGAGATTTGGAATAGTGCAACGGTGGCCCACAGACAAACGTGGACCTGCAGAACGGTGACCAGGTGGGTCAACGTATACTTGTGGAAAAATTATTCAGCGCATCCTGTGGAAAAATTCCTCTACCATGATCCACAGGATCACAGATAAAATTAGCTAGGCTAACCTAGCCTACTACCATTCTTTCTCCCACCACTTTCGACCACCCATTCCCACCCTTAATTAGCCGCCACCAGTACTAGTCCATGCTCTCACTTTCATCACATTTTTGTCACGAAATAAAATCTGTACACTAAATATATTTTTCAACAAAATATTTAACTGGTAACTAGACTTTTATTGAGTAAACCTAAAATAAGCACTACTGTAATAATCATAAAAGATGAGAGTCAAAAGTGTTATTAAATGGGAAAGATGACAGTTTTGAAATTGTTATCTATGGAGTTGTTATTAAAAGTCTAAATCTTAAAATGACAGTTTGAAATAGTCATTAATATCTATAATGATAATACTTTTTAAACGTAATTGAAAGTAAAAGATGACAGTTGTGAAACGTTATTATAGTGTTTTAAAGCAGTCATCTTTTGTAACGACCCGCTTTCACCCTATACAATATTATCCGTTTTGAACACCAAATCCCTCGGACTTCCCAGTGAGGTCACACATCTCAAGATTACTCTTGTGCGAGCACGCTTCACTGTGAAGTTTCAATAGGCTTTGGCACTCTCATAGCTTTAATAGGCATTGTACAAGGTAGGATGACGATATATTATTTATAGCACACAACTTACACTTCACCAAGCGATGTGGGACCACTTTCGGGTGACCCTTTTGGTCACCGATCCAACAGCCCCTTACACGGGTCCCAACTGCCACCGGTTGACCATTACCTGAATGTAACGACCCGGATTTTTGCCCTATTTTTTTTCGAATAAAGAAATTTATTTTAATCAAATAGTCTATAGTAATTGATTAATTATTTAAAAAGTGTTATTAGATTAAACCAAAATCTAGATTATTATTTTTCGTAACCAAAAATTAGTTTAGCAAAATTTTAATTCAACTTGGAACGACCTGTAATTTTATCATTTATAAAATCATTTAAAGAGTATCGTTTGTAATAATAAAATTATCTTAATTATAATTATCTAGTAGATATATACAAATAAAATTAATTTAGTCTTAATTATCTTACTTTTAATTTATGTTAATTGCATGCATGTAATCCTATCATCCCTCCCTCTCCTACTCAGTCTCTAACTCCTCTCAGAGCACGAAAACCGTCCATAATTCGTCCATTCCGAAACCCGATAGAATACAACCTCTTTAAAATTCAATTTCAATCGAAACTCTTCAAATTCTCCTATATATACCCTAATACGTCGACCCTAGGGCACACCACGAAATTTACCACGCCCCACCTGTCCAGAAAGGAGAGAAAAACAGGAGAGATTGGAGCTCCAATCAATGGAGTTTTAGAGAGAGAAAGTGAGAGAGAGAAAAGTGGGTTTTGTATCGACGCCCAACCAAAACCCAAATTGACCGTTCCAAATTGTTTTCCCAATCCCAAGCATCGCTAAATATCATCTAAATCGGACCCAAGGTCTCCCGATCGAAGAAACCGAAGTCTCCGTCCAAAAAATCCAAGTTTCGGTTTGTGGATGAATTCGATCCAATCGAGGTATTATAATCTCTCCCAAACACTTCTCTAAGTATATTAAGTGTTTTTATGCGTAACCCAATAGCCCAAATGGACCCATGCATCGAAAACCATGGAAAAAATAACGTTTCTGCCGGATTCACCATTTTGATATTATTTTTGAACCTGACACTTTAATTGTAATTATTTACGAAGAAGATGATCCTTTTAATATTTATTTTAAATCTTTTTGATATTATTATAATTAAAAACTATTTACTTGATATTATTTTCTTGCAATATAATATCATCTTGGTATAAAACGTTTTAGTTATATCAGTTCAATTTATCTAGTAATTTTAAATGTTTCGAAAGTGTTTTACGACATCCCGAACACTATTTTTGACCCCCGAACTATTTTTCCTAGACTTTTCACACCTTAAAGATCATAAATTGTTAAGATCATATTTTTTTTATTTAATTAACTATTTATTAAATTATTTATTAGTTATCGTACAACGTTTACAAACGAAAATTAGTTACGACATTTCAACCTACGTTTTAACACTCAAACTATTTTTTTTTAGACTTCTTGAATCTCAATCACAGTAACTTGTTAAATTAAATAATTTTTTATTTAATTCACTATTTATTATTATTTTTAAAGTAATTCCAATCAAAATTACTTTACGATCTTATAAACTTTATTGAAATTGCCCGGATAATTTTATTTAGACTCCTTACTGTCCAAAGATGAAATTATGATAGTCTCAATATTTATTTTTATAATCAATTATTTATTGTCTATTTACTTCACTTTCGGTCACTTTAATTAACGTTTTCATGTAAATTAATTTTTCGACCCTCCGAACCCAATTTTTGACACCCAACTGATTACATAAGACCTTTAGGACTCTTATTCGGTCGTGATTAATTATTCTAATATTTTTATCTAATTAATGTATTTAATTAGCTTTTAATTAATCTAATTATTTAGAAATAATTAATAAGAGCCTAGAAAATATTTTATTAAAATATTTATAAAAGTTTTACTTCATTATTGACATTGTGGCCATACGAGAATAAGGGCAACGGCCCATTCATAAAAGGTTGTGTGATTGCATTGCTGATTATCTGTTTTAATTATTATTTGGTTTAATTGTATATTGCATCAATATCTGATTTGAGTGCTAGATTGGACCCTAGAGACATGGGGTGGTATGCGAATAGAATTCATTTAGACGATGCTAGATAATGGATGAATTGGAAAGTTTTATTTTTAGAATGCCTGCAGGCGGAAATTTGAGATGTGATGTGATTTGTGATGAGATTGAAACTGGCGAGAGTCCAGTGATGAATTGAAACTGGCAAAGTAAGCCCAGTGGTGATTGATGAATTGATACTGGCGAGAGTCCAGTGGTGAATTGAAACTGGCAAAGTAAGCCCAGTGTTGATTGTGATATGGTGCATAAGATAGGCGAACCCTAGTTATGATTCGGGCATGATAAGCTTTCTTTTGTTGTAATGAGAGGGATACACGCTAGGTACATAACTGAGGTGCAATCCGCGACAACAAAAGAAAGTGAGCTCATGGGACAGGGCATAGCTAACGGTTGGGGAGGAAAGACTCCGCGGAGGAGATCTTAGATTTCACGTTAAGTTAAGTGGATAGTAATAAACTGGTTTATATGGAACAAACTCTGTTTTACTTTATCGCACTGTTATTATCCTGTTGCTTGCTAACTGTAAAGTAAGAGGGGTGGTTGGGTTGGATTATTCTACTGGGTGATTTATCACTCACGGATACGTCTGTATCCTGACAAATCGTTTGCTTCGGCGATCAATTTGCCAGATGGCGCATGATTCAATGACGGTGCAGTTCAACGCAGAGAGAACCTTAGGAATGGAGATCCAGTATGCTCGGATTCGTGTCAAGTCTAGAGTCAGCTCTGAAATTTATGTATATTGAATCAATAAATTTTCTTGAGATTGTAATAGCTAAACGTTTCTTTTAGAAAATCATATTTATTTAGCAAATTTTCTTAAGAAAATTATTTTATTTTGCACCCGAAAAGTCGGGGCGTTACACTGAAACTCTCCAGGGGCGGGGCATCAAAATGTCCCCCACTTAGGAACACACGTTCTCGTGTGGGGTCGAGATTCTGTCCCACATTTTTGATTGGTAAAATCTGATACCGGCCATATGTAACGACCCGCTCCCAATTTGAAACTTTAAAGCAACGACGCTCATAGGTGGCGCCGTTTCCTCCAAAAATAAATTTTTGTCCTTCAATGTCACTTATAAGGAGAAATTGACATTAAAAAGAAGGAAAAGTTATGTCACTATTTTACAAAGTGATATAATAAATGTATTACTCCCTCCGTCCCATTTTCATTGTCCTTTTTTGATGTTCGTGCAGTTTTCAATTGCTTATATCTTTCAATGTGAATCTCCAAAAATATGCAATATGAATCTTATTTGATAGATTTCAATTTGTTCTATAATACAAAGATGTCAAAATCATGAAAAATATTATAGATTGAAAGATATACGCAAGAGAGAAAAAAGTAAAAAAGAAATAATAGACAATGAAAATGGGACGGAGGGAGTATATCACAATTTAAAAAAAACTGACATTAAAAAAAAAGTAGTTAGATCTCTATTTTAGAAAATGATATCATATTACCTCATATCACAGTTTTCAGTTTTTTAGATGATTGACATTATTTATTTATTACAATTTTTTTAATTTCGATTTTTTCAAAAAGTGACATCTTTTCACTTTTTTAATCGTCATCTTTTGTAGGTAGTAGTGAAAAAATGTGTAGCAAACAGACCCTTAGCAAGCAAATTGATCTCTATCCCTCGCACTTCTTTTACTGTACCAAATGATAAAGAAAGCGTGAATCATAAGACGAGAATTGAAGACTCACACGTGCATATTATATATGTTCTTTCTTTTTTAATTTTTTATTACTCTCTCTCTCCTCTGCATTTTCTCGATTTTGAAATGAAGTACAAGGGCAGACGACTCCATCTCTCTTCTCCTCTCCAATTTTTTTTTGGACAATGCTACTCACACAACGATTCAAACACAACACTTTACACAATCTCTCACACACATGTGGGACCCGCACATAGTAGTATGTGTGGAGCCCACATGTATGTGAGAGGTTGTGTAAGTTGTTGTGTTTGGATTGTTGTGTGAGTATCATTTTGCTAATTCTTCCTCTCTGCAATTTCAGTCCGATGACAACGATAATCGACGGCCAAAAAACATGACTCTCTTAAATTCAGACTCCCTCTCTCTCATAGCTCACCGAGCTTCCACAATCAGTGAGATGAAAGTGATCGACGCCGGAAGTCATCATCCTCTTTATTTGTTTCCTTTGCTCTTTCTCAGATCTGGTTTTTTTTTTTTTTTTATCGGTCGAAACCGACACCGTCGATCTGATGACAGGGCCGGCTTATGGCATAGGCGAGGGAAGCAACAGCTTCCGGCCCCCGAATTTTGGTTCAAAATTGAGACCTCATTGTAATGTAACTTATGTATTAAAATAGAATGTTTCCAAATAAAAATACAAACTAGATACTTAGTTTAATGGTCGTATAATATTGTCATGTTATTGTGAGTGTGTGATTCAACTCCATGCATCTCTATAATTGCAAGAATATTTTTTTTATATTTATATTGTCATAATTATATTCTTTTAGTTTGATTTTTTGTACTTTTATCATTTTTTAAAGAAATCATGAATTTGTAAAGGTTCAATATACAAAATTTGCTTCGAACCTCCAAAATATATGAATCGACACTGTCTGATGACGTCGGATCGGTCGAGTTTAGCCCTGTAATCGGTCGGTCAACGAGTACGAGTTTTCCAACCTGATCTGCTCGGGTCGGGTGGCAGGTCCGGCCAAACCCGATGTGGGCCGACCCGTGCACACCCCTTATTTTAGTCTGGTGGGTGAAAGCTGCTTTCATGCGTTTGGCTAGTAAAAAGACTGAATAAAACCACAAATTAAATTGGAGAATTTTGGGTTGATACCTGCAAACTGGAGGAAGAATCTGAGGATCCAAACTATCATCTTGCAAAACACAAGTCAGGATATCCCTCCAGCAACCGACGTCCGACTCACGCGTCGGCACGTTACTAGTAAACCTCACCTTCAGCCTCGCATCACCGGAGTACAACCCTTTCTTCTCCTCCGTCGCCTGCTCGTGGAACCTTCTAGTGGCTTCCAGCATCGCATCCATCGCGCCGACCGGCACCCCGTGGTTCACCATCCGGAAGAACCCCCACGTCGACGCCGCCTTCCGTATCTCCTCCACCACCTCCCTCCGCCTCTCGCCCCCCGCGCTCTCCGCCCCAGAGAAGTCTATCGAGGGGAGCTCGAGCCCAACGGCTGCATCCGGTCGCGGCGACGTCGGTAGGGTCTCCGGCGGGTGGACGAAGAACTTCGGAATCTTCGTCGCGCCGGAGTCAACGAGGCCTTTGACGCCGGATTTGGTGTCGTCGAACTGTTTGATTTCTTTGGCCCGGTTGTAGGTTCCGTTGATGGGGTCGTTGGAGACCTGACCAACCATTTTTGGAAGTTGGTGGTGGTTTAGTAGTGTTAGTGAAGTAGAGATAGAAAGAATGTGTTGCTTTGTTTGCTGGTTTGGAATGAATGGGAGAAAGGTGATGGAACCCTTTTTATAGTGTTTTAAGGAAAGGGATAGTCCTATATGTTTGGAAAAATCAACGAGGTGGTTAGTTCAAGAATGGCGCGCTTTCTAGAAGTCGGTCGTTCCGCTAAATAAGTCAAGTGGCTTATATTTTTTATTCTTATTCAATTTTTTTATTTTCTAGGTTTTTCTTGTCGTGAGGATGCAATAATCCTCAAAAAATTGACAATAAACTAAGTGATATGAAAAAAAAATTGAATAAGAACAAAAAATAAACCACGTTGGCTTATTTAAAAGAACAACCCACGCGCATAAGTATGTAAATTTTTTAATTTTTTTTTATAACGGGATGATCGGGCCAGTTTGTGTGAGAAACCCCAAAAAGGAGTCCCGTGTCGGTAAGATGTAAGAATATTTGTCAGATCATTTTTTCACAATCTCTCTTAATTAAAACCATTTGGTGTTAGTAAGAGTTTCAATTTAATCTTTTATTGTATTCGATATCGCAAATGCAAAGTTTATTTTTAGAGCGGTCGTAGGAAGTGATATTGTGTAACCAAATTTATAGAGGCACTTTGCGCCCAAAGATTAATTAATCTCTCCCTCACGATGACACTCTCACGACTTGAACCCATAACTTCCTGGCTCTAATACTACTTTTAGGACCGTTTTTCCACCATCTTTCTTAAAACCAATTGGAGTTGGGAAGGGATTCAATTAAATTTTTTATGACATTCGATATCGCACTTACAAGTCTGTTTTTAGAGTGATCACATTGTGTAACCAAATTTATAGAGACACTCTGAGCCCAACAATTTTGTACTAGTATATATGGCAACACCCACCAACTACTATTAATCTGAGGTTAACTATTTAAGTCATGTGGTTAGCAGGTCAGTTGGACTAATTGTTACAATTTGCATGCATATCTCAACTAATTCCAAATAAATACTCGTACTTAAAAATACATACGGCTGGATATGCACATCTATATAATAAGAGAGCTCAATTTTCAAACTTATATACATATTTATAAACTTAGCCTGATTCGTTAAGCAATCAAGAGGAACTTTTCTTTGCAAAAAACAATTGAATTCAAACTTCAAAGTCAATTAGGGTAGATTTATTTTGGTATATATTATAAGTGTCATATATGGACTACTATAATTATTAACTCTAAAAATTTAATAATTCAAAATCAAATTCCGCATTAACTGGGTCGATTTGAAAAGAAACCTTTACCTCCCATGACTTTTTCTCTCTTTCACCATTAATAAATATTTGTGCTACCAGCGATTTCTTTAATTATTCCATCAAAAGAAGTGAAGGGACACCAAGAAACAAAAGAATGGAGACCATAATGCATGCTTTCGTTAAAATTCCAAATCCGTTATAATGTTCTGATTACTAGATCTACTTGTATTCGATCAATTGTAACCGCGATATAAATTTAGTCTTGTTTTTGGATTACAATCAATAATAAAAATTCTAAATATAATTATAAGTACTATTTTACAATCATATCTCAATCAGTGGCAGATCCAGAAAAATGAACCCACGAGTCGGGATTGATACATTTTACTCCATATAAGCTTAAATTAATTAGTTTTTCCACACAATATTACTTTCGGTCCAAGTTTTACATGTCTTGGAACGAGTTTACTTACAAAATCGAAAAACACTTATTTTTATTTTTGCAAATACCATTAATTTGAAGAATCAGTTAGAGTAATAACCCAAAGTTCTAGATTTCATGAACCCAATATAATCAACAGATCGACGTACATAACAATTCACATATTACTCACCGGACAAATTGCTGGAGTTATCTCATTAACGTAGGTCCTACAAAAGAGACACTTTTATTGTGACCAAATGTTTAAAATTTCACAACTACGGGAGAGAATCTAGACCATCGGTGATTGTGTGTTTGGGGACTCGAACCACTTAGCAATTTGGCAATAGTATGGGGAATAAGAGGACTGAATTAGATAGCCGTTTTTTTCCATCTTTTGTTAAATTAGTTAGTTATGCAGATAACTAGTCAATGTACGTAACAAAAAGATCGGGACGAGAATGACAAGTGTGGCTCTTCGATCTAGAACTTCAGGCGAAAATAATACGGGTAAACGCTATTCCATTCAAGAGTTGGACTCCATTTTAGACAAAGGTGGTCTCGTATTCATTAATTGGACACCTTTTTAGTACTAATTTTTGCAACGAGCCGAGTCTCGAGCTTTTCGCGAACAATTTGGTTCATTTGTAGTCTTATAGGGAAGTACTCCTACTCGTCCCATGCTATAAATTCTTATGTTCAGCCGGCTCGTACGGAACTTGAAGACATTCAATGCATGGAAAGGCGCAGGTTCGTGTGCCACTACTACCTGCCTTGCCCTCAACCCGACTTGGCTCTGGGCTTGACCCGGCATTCCGATCCATCTTTTCTCACCATTCTATTGCAAGACAACATTGGTGGCCTCGAAGTTCTTCACAAGGATAAATGGGTGGTCAATGTCACCCCTATGGAGGGTGCTTTTGTCATTAACATAGGCGATTTCCTGCAGGTAAATCTTGAAAAACAGATCCCCTGACTTAATCACCACTTTAGATTAAACTCTTTCTTTTTGGAATTTTGAATTTTGCGGCTAGTTACTAATGACATTCTATCTGTTCAGATAATTTCGAACAACAAGTTCAATAGCGTGGAGCACAGAGTTCTTGATGGAATTTTGAATTTTGGGCTATAGTTCTGGGCATTTCAATATGAAAGGTAAGAAATGCCAAACTGTTTCATATAGAAAGAATGCCAAATTATGGACACTGCCAGAATTTGAAAACGCGTGTGTTCTTCCTCAATTTATTCATTATACTTCTGCACTGCTCTTATACAAGTAACGGTAGTGAAATTATATCTCACGGGTAATGGAACAGCCATCAAATTGCAACTCTTATGAAGAGCAATAGAGCATGATACTATTTTGTTATTCAGCTGGAAATACAAATACACCGCAAGCCCGGCAGGCCATCTGAGTCATTCAAATTTACAGTCTATAGTGAGGAAGGGCAGAGGCAATTAGTCCATAGTTGAGCTTGTAATAGGTAATGTATTCATGGACTAGGAATTCTCTGTAGAGAGGGGGATTCTCCTCCGATAGAAGCTCCTTTATGGGTCCAAATGGCTTAGAAATCGCATTGGTGCCGGGGTGGAAGAAACACGCAACTGAGAGCCTGGGTCCTATCGGTTGAGCCAGCACTCTGTGCTCTACGCTCTTGAACTTGTCGTTCGAAATTATCTGAACAGATAGAATGCACAAAAACAACAACGAATTAGAGAAAAGATAAATGAGTGATTAATGCGTAAAAACATTTGTCATCGATCAAATTAGAGTAGTGTACGAACCTGCATAAGATCCCCAATGTTAGCAATGAGGGTTCCATGGACCGGAGGGACGTCGACCCATTCATTTTGGTGCAGAATCTGGAGACCACCAATTTTGTGATCTTGAAGCAAAACTGTTAGAAAAGTTGTGTCTGAATGTTTGGCGTTGCCCATGGTGAGGTTTGGCTGAGGGCAAAATGGGTAGTAGAGGCATGCCAGGGCTTCACTTTTCATGCACTCGATATTTGAAAGGTAGTCACTGGTTAACCCTAATGCCTCTGAGAGTAACTCAGCCATTGTCTCCCTCAGTTTGATCATGTGCTTCACATAGTCTTGCGCCTTTTTTCTGCATCTCAAAATTTTACTAGTTTAATAGACGAGTAAAAGAATTTTATTTCTATTTCTGTTAGCAATCTAGAAAAGGTTTAACCTTGGAATTTTTTGCAGAAATTCTGATGACGTGAGAGATATATGCAATTAAGAATTCCAATCTAAAAATATCCTCTTGTATATAAATAGTAAAAATTCTTAGGCCTAGTTTCCCAAAAAAAGACTTCTTTGTCTTTTTTGGTTTTTCTTTATTCAAATTTGTTCGTATTTGCTAGTTTTGCAACAAGCTTTGGTGTAGTATTGGTTCGTCTCAACGAAAGAGAATCAAAAAAGTAAAAAAATATGAATTTTACCCAAATATTTTTTGTTTTTTTTCTTGGATATTTCAAAAAATATTAGCTAGGATAAAAGTCATAATTTTTTTTTATTTTTCAATTTCTTTCATAGAAACGAATCAATAATATACAAATATTTCACGCAAAACTAACAAATACGATTAAAATTTGAGTAAGGACAAAATAAAAGGACAATTTTTTTTAAATTCTAATTTTTACTATGTAGTACTCCCTCCGTTCCAAAATGACTGTCCCGTTCGGTCTCTAATGCAAATTTTAAATTATTAAAATCTTTCAATCTACAATGTTTTTAAAGATTTTAAAAACTTTGTATAATAGAACTAATTGAAATTTATCATATAAAATCCATATTTTATATAAAATTCATTATACATTGAAAGATATTAACAATTTAAAATTTGCATTGGAGAACGAGACAGTCATTTTGAAATGGAGGGAATTGTTGTGGATTAATTTTCAAATCCATCTTTTAGAGATCGATTTGTCTTTTCAGAGATACGGTAGATATTGGAATGGAGCAACGGTGGCCCACATACAAACGTGGACCCACAGACATGAAAGAAATAGTCCAACGGAGACCAGGTGAATCTACGTCTACCGGTGGGAAAATTATTCCGCGCATGCTGTGGAAAAATTATTCAACGACAGCGAATAATCCCCCCGCTACCATGCGTGCGTAATAACACGTGGAGAATTGAAAAACGCTGTGATGCGCTGTGTAACAAACTGTAATATTTGTGCAGAAAAATCAAACAAGGTGGACAAAAATAGGTGTAAGATTTAAGAGTTATGGATTATTTATAATTTGAAAATACAAAAATTGTAAAGACCAATCATGGTTAATACTAATTTTTTGTTTGTCTGTATAGTGACTGACATTCAGCACGTGTATTTTCGTATATTTAACATAATTATGAAAGTGTGCAGCTGTACATATACGTACATCTGCATATATCTCGAAAATATATCGACCGAAATAGTTTTATATTTCAATTTCGTCATATATATATAGTACTGCATTTATAGTTGTTGATTTTTTGAACTGTTTATCTATTTGGAACGATTCTTTTTTAATCATATTTATTTTTAACCGTCTAAAATAATATTTTAAACTAATTTCATTAATAAAACTATCTCGATTATACTTGTCGGTGTTCACGTAAAACATACTCTAAGAATTTTTGTCTGAGATTTTATAACATCCTGCTGGAGGGTGACAGCTGCTTATGTTTGGCTAGTGAAAGAATGAATGAAACCATAAAATTGGAGAATTCTGGCTTTATACCTGCAAACAGGAGGAAGAATCTGAGGATCCAATTTATCATCTTGGAAAACACATGTCAAGATATCCCTCCAGCAACCGACTTCCGACTCACGCGTCGGCACATTACTAGTAAACCTCACCTTCAGCCTCGCATCACCGGAGTACAACCCTTTCTTCTCCTCCGTCGCCTGCTCGTGGAACCTTCTTGTGGCTTCCAGCATCGAGTCCATCGCCTCGACCGGCACCCCGTGGTTCACCATCCTGAAAAACCCCCACGTCGACGCCGCCTTCCGTATCTCCTCCACCACCTCTCTCCGCCTCTCACCCCCCTTGCACTCCGCCCCCGAGAAGTCTATCGACGGGAGCTCGAGCCCAACGGCTGCATCCGGTCGCGGCGACGTCGGCACGGTCTCCGGCGGGTGGACGAAGAACTTCGGGATCTTCGTCGCGCCGGAGTCGACAATGCCTTTGACGCCGGATTTGGTGTCTTCGAATTGCTTGATTTCCTTGGCCCGGTTGTAGGTTCCGTCGATGGGCTCGTTGGAGACCTGACCAACCATTTTTGGAAGTTGGTGGTGGTTTAGTAGTGTTAGTAATGTAGAGATAGAGAGAATGTGTTGTTTTGTTCGTAGGGTTGGAATGAATGGGAGAAAGGTGACGGACCCCTTTTTATACCGCTTTAAGGAAGGGGAAAAGTGGAACGTAATTGTTTAATATGTTTGGAAAAATCAACGAGGCGGGTTAGTTCAAGAATGGTGAGCTTCCTAGCGAGATATTATATTCGATCGGATGTTCGGGCCAACTTACGCACATTTCGAATGATTTCAAAATAAATAATTAAAAAATACGTATGTATGTATATAAGGTTGATGCGGAAATTGATACAGATGGATACGTATTCGATACGCCAAATAAATATTTAAGAATGTGGGAGGGAGGGATGCGTGAGGAATAGTGGAGGGATACAGCGAGAGGCTGCATTTATTTGACTTGTAGTATATTTTAATGTGGTACTATGTTGGCTAGCTCTATTAAGGAAAAAATTAATGGGTTGTGATTTATTCTTTCGTTACTTCCAAATCGGTGCGTTATAATTAATGTTCTGAGATAACTCTACTTGCGATGTATTGATTGTTCGATTGTAAACGAGATAAATTTAGTCTTGTGTTTGGATTACAATTAATAATAAAAATTCTAAAGATAATTAATTATAAGTATGTTACAATCATATATATGGCAGATCCAGAAAATAGACATAGGAGGAGTTTAAATATAAGCTTAAATTTAGTTTTCCCACACAATATTACTTTCGGTCCAAGTTTTACATGTCTTGGAACGAGTTTACTTACGAAATCGGAAAATACTAATTTTCATTTGCAAATAGTACCATTAATTTGAAAAATCAAATTAAAAGCATGCTATTAAAGTAATAATCCAAAGTACTCCTAGATTTCAAAAACCCAATATAACCAAAAATTCACATATACTCATTGGACAATTGCTGAAGATATCTCATTTATGTAGGTCCTACAAAAGAGACTGACCGAATGTGTAGAACTTGACAACAACTACAGGAGAGAATCCGGACCCATTGGTGGTTGTGTGTTTGGGGACTCGAACCACTTAGCAATTTGCCAATAGTATGGGGAATAAGAGGACAGAATTAGCTAACATCACTTGGTTTTAGGAGAGATGGTGAAAAAGCGGTCTGACAAGTGATATTAGAGCCAGAAAGTCATGGGTTTGAGTCGCGGAAGCGTCATTATGAGTAAGGGATTGTTGGGCTCGGAGTGCTCCCATAAATTTGGTTACATAATGCTACTCTCTCTGCGACCACTCTAAAAAAAGACTTGTGGGTGCGATATCAAATGCCATAAAAGATTTAATTGAAATCTTCGCTAACACCAATTGATTTTATGAAAGATGGTAGAAAAGTGGTCCGACAATGGCCTTTTTAAAATAAAATAAAAAATTGATAGTTATGCAAAACAATTAGTCAACCTACGTACGTAACCAAAAAAATCGAGAAAACAATGACTGGAAGTGCATGTGCCTCTTCTAGAACTTCAGGCTGAAAATAATATAGTACTATATGGGTAGCAAAGCATGCATGTAAAAGTCCTGAATTATTTCTTCCTAGTGATGATATAATTTGTTTCAAGTGATGCAACCGCAACGCCCTTGCATTCAACAGGTGGACTATATGTTAGACAAAGGTGGTCCAAAAGTACTCTCTGTTTTGTTGTCATTATTTGGACCCTTTTTAACTAATTTTTGCAATGGATTCGGATCCTCTCAGGTCCAAGCTTTTGGTCTAAGGGAAAAACAGTCCTAATCTAGGGCCACACAATGAAAAAATTGGTTCAGATTTGGTTACAAATTATATGCTAGAAAAGTCTCGGAGCAAATTCAAATCTTTGATTGTAGCATTGGACTGTCAACATTTCGACTATTTCGACTATCCGCTTTGGTCTAAACTTGCCAAGCATAAAATTGTGATAGTAGCTAGCTAGACATAACGTAGTATTGGGCCCCGTTTTCATTATTCATACTAAACTAAAACATTCAATATATTTTATTCTACTAACTCAACACATTTGCTATGACTTTTAGTTTTGCAGAAATTATTTGACGTTTTATGGACTACAAGAAGTAATTCATAACTTAATGCTTAGGGGGAATGCCCCAGACCTGGGGACCTTGCAGCGCCCCTAGCGCACTGCAAGTTACAGTGCTTGATCCTGTTCATTCGTCTCGGCAATCAATGATTTAGATTTAAAAAAAAATACTTTTCCTTAGAACCGGAATTTTTTTTCTAAAATCTGGACTGTTCAAAACACTTTTGAACGGTAAGATACAAGACGTAGCACTTTTGAGGCACTACACCAACTCGTTTTCCGAACGCCCCATGGTTTTACTGGGAGGACAAATTTTTCTAGAAGGCGGTGGTCAAATACCGTGGCTGAGTAACAAACAAAGCAAGCAGAGCCAGAGTACGTTTCTGTTTCAGGTGATGGAATTTGACAGAACAGTTACGTAGTGATACAGACATTAAGCTTATTATTGAAGCATCTAATACTGATTTTTTATTTACTGGTCAGAAGAGGCTGCTCTAAATTAAGCTTATTATTCAAGTACTCCAGAAGAAGGGTAGGAAAGAGTCAGGAAGTTATGAGCAGAGTGCAATGTTCAACTGGTTAAAGGCACTTCTTCAATAAACTACTAGGTTAAAAAAAAGTCGTATATATCGCTGCGAATTGCAACTTTCTTTCTCCTTTCTCACTCGTCGGCAGTAAAAGAGAAAACCAAAGATTTGCAACTAAATTTGCATTACAGAGACCATCCAAAATCATACGTGATTGATATCACAAAAACTCTTATACTAAGAAAAATCACAGTAGTAGATGACAGAATTACATCACGAAAAAGACGATAATTAAATTAAATGAAGCAGAGAAAAATTTGTAACTAAATCAAAAAATGCACGACTTTTTTTTGGGGTCAAGCGGAAAATCAAAAAATGCACAACTTTACTTTTCTATGGTACCTACACAATTTGTCATAACCTCTTTACTTACGATTTCGATTTGGAGAGGTTAAAAACTCACCGTAACTTAACCACAAAGACTCGTAACTACAGCAGCAAAGACTAACTCTCTAAAGAATGACTACCAAAATGTACTAGTATTATACATAAAGAATAGTAGTGGCAAAGAACATGTACAATAGTTCTACTTCTTGTCACTATTATATAACAGTTGAATGGGCAACGCTTCATGAAGCAACAACCTTATCAAGACTTGGCCAAATTGATAGAGTTAACAGTTGAATAGTTCCTTTTTGTCTTTTCTTTTGGCCAGCTCTGTGTTTCAAATTTCTCCCTTGAATATGGAGTTTGGTCGCCTCGATATACCTTTTGTCGAATTTTAATAAAATTTTGTTGCCTATAAAAAACAAAAATAAAACCTTATCAAGACTTTGTGGACTACGGAGTCTACAAAAAAGGAGCAAATAATGCAAGTTTAATACTAGGATTCTTGAAGCAATATTTGTGAGGTTAAATATATACTAATACCTATTGAATTAATGTATTTTTTTTCCCCATATAGCCTACCTCCGCCGTTTGACTGCATGTGATTCAAAAGATTTTGGCGTCATGCAGGTTCAAAGCATGGGTCCTGCAATAAATCAGATTTTGACTTGAGAAAGTGTTGAAAGAGTAAATAAGTGTTTGTCTTCCGTGAGGTCGTATATTCGAATTTAATAGATATCAAAGTTAAACGTTCAAAACTTTGGGGTCACTAGATCGGATTTGTCCGGTTGTTAGCTTAAGGGCCCTGAAATTAGTCGAGAAGCGCAAGCTGGACTAGACATATTCAAAAAAATACTAATAAAATGAATAATGAGCCCATAAATAATCTCTTGAATTATCTGCACATGCAAGGTAGAAAGTTCCCACATATACTTACACCTGGGAGCTAGCCTTCCTCACTTGGAGGCCACAAATATTGACTTGAGAAAGTGTGGAGAAAGATTGGCATATGAGAATCATATATAAGACCATCGGAAATGAACAAAAAGGAAAAAAAGAAAAATCAGCAGCATTGTGCTGAAAGTTTTACTCTATAATCATAGGAAGCTACTACGAAACCGATCACACCTGGCCAGGAAACCTATTTATCACCAAATGTAATAGTTCTCCTAGGCATATAACTGCCCTTTATTTCATGTAATAACAAGTTGAAATGATTGTGGGAGGAGGGACTGTCGGTACTAGTCCGAGATGCGCCGTGCGCGTAATCTGGCCCAGGACCCCTGCATTACCAAAAAAAAAAAAGAAGTTAAAATATCCCACAAGTAAGAAAGTAATATCATTGTAACCTAAATAAAACACAGAAATAATATAAACCATTATCTGTAAACCAACAGGTTTGGTATAAATTTCCGAAATAGATGGGAGAAATTATGAAGAAACGTTACGAGTACGGAATATATTATCAGGCACCCTTGAAAAAATGTTTATTTTTTACGGGAACCCTTGAAAAAGTGTTTTACATTTACTGAGCGGCTCGGATGATTCGTGTAGAACCCGTGGTGGGCCCCACAACAAATTATGTGCACAGATTTGCTGTGTGGGTAGACTTTCTGTTTATTTTATATGTCCATTCACACACACCAATATTCGTAAAGAAACATGCAATAAAAATCGTACTAAACTTGGAAAAAAATTTAATGTTCAAATAGGTCATGTGCCTATCCAATTAGTGAAAAATACCTTGTGTTTATGCAAAAAAATTTGGATCAAAAAAAAAATTTATGCAAAAATTTACGATGACAGAGCGCTGATAGTTTCCCAAAGAGAAAAACAAGAACAAAGAGAAACACAAAATTGATCCTTGGGGGAATCGAACACCCGTCAGATCCAACATATGACAGAAACATTAACAAACTCCGGCAAAGTTCTCTTTGAGAAAACTTCTCACATTTTTATATTTAACATATTTCTCTGCAAATTATTTTTTTTTGGGTTTATATCGAAACAGGGGTGGCACATGCCACTTTCCCCACCAGGTAGCTCCACCCCTGTCATCAGGCTTACCCTGGTCCTATTCCAGCCTCGTATATATAAGTCATTGACGCTTAGAGAGTCTAAACTTGACCTCAATAAAAAACAAGCTACAAGCTGAACTAACCTGAACCCATGACGCGGGAACGGAATCAGAATGTCGTAAACGCGGGGCCGAATCATGAACAATAAGATTTTGAAATTTCAAGTTTCGAAAATTAGTTTGTTTGGTTTAAGTTTTGAGGAAGATTTTTTGATTAATGAGTGGAGAGAGAGAGAGAAAGAAAAATGAGATTAATAATGGAAGAAAAACTTATGAGAGACCGTATGCTGAGAGAGAAATTAAATTTTGGGACCAAAACGAACATATTTTAAAGCATTTAAAATGTTTAAACAACACTCCATACAAAGTACAATTTCTAGGAGTTCTAAACAAATACTAATATTTAAATTTAATTTTAAAAAAAAGCTCGAAGCAAAGCAGGGACCGTGTCCCTCATATGCCCCAACATACATCCATTTCTGCCATGACAGATAGGCCCAATCCAAAAGACCCAAAACTGTTATGAAGAGTGAAGACCGTTCTTGGGCCCAGATTACATTTTTTTATTATTTTTTATTAAACGGAACTTTCATTAAAAAGAAATTATGATAGTACGGTGCCGTTTTGGATGCACAATAAAAAGAATTTTAAGAAAATAAAGATTTTTCAAGCTCAAAAATCATGTATTTACGCAAATAATTTTTCTACGAGTATTGATTTTGTTTGATAGATCTCATTGAGATCTTTTAAACAATGCAAAAAAAATCAAAAAATTATTTTTTATTTTCATAAATGTGAGTTCGAAAAACCTTCATTTTCTTGAAATTCTTTTTATTGCGCATCCGGAACGACACTTACATCCTGGGGATATTACATCCCAATAGAATCCGCATAAAATAAATTAACAATACATAAAGGAATATGAAGATAGAAATGCATCTCTCTCACTGAAATTGGAGCATCAGTTGCAAGCGCATCGCCTCATTAGTCAGCTTCCAGACAGATATGCTTGAAGCTTATCTCGTCAAACCTCCACATTAGGAATTTGCATTTATATATGTCTAACATTGCTTAGTGGATGATTGTCAATATTAGAAGCAGAGATTAGTCTCCATATACTGCGGTGAAAGCTCCCACTCCAATGGTCCATATGTGACCCCTAATTAACCCACCTGTTGTAGTTGTACCTGGGCAAGATTTACGGCCCCATCCGTGTTGAGTTTGAAAACACCTATGGGAAGTGGTGACCAACTAACAAGAATGCTAGCTATGTCATGATCTTTTCTGACTTGTATGTTTTACGGTGTAAAACCATTCCATGATTTGGCTAAAATGAGTTTGCTGACTTGCATAGGTTGGTTTGCCCACGAGTTGGAATCCAAGAAACATTTGTAATTCTTGTGACACCCAATTTGCCAACAGACAAAGGGAAATTAATATGAAGTTCCAATGTACCCCAGAATGGTGAGAGCCGAGGATACGGGTATTATTTGTTATCCAAGCAAGAAATTGATCCGTGAAGTGGGTGAGGGGGAAACCAAGATTGATCCAGATGCCCGTGGGTAGTCACGCAAGTCGTGGCATGTATTCGCTTTGGTGTTCTCACACCAAATGCAAGAATCTGAAGGGACAATACGACGATGGTGTAGGTTGTCCCGTGTGAAAAGATAATATGCTTTTCTCTCTCCCTCTCTGGTGATACGAAGAGCATAAAATGTCTGGATAACAGATCAAAGGGATTCTCCCATGTCCTTTTCCCTTGTGATTGGTCTTGCCATTTCCACTCAAATTAGAAGTTTTTATAGTCTTTCAAAATATTCAATTTAGAATAACGGACAGAAAATAAGAAATTTATGACACAAAATCGAACCCTACATTATCATATGTGTAATTACGTACACGCTTTCACAATAATTTCACCGGAGGCTCTTATTACAACCTTCTTATACATCAACCGAACCTTATTAGAAATCAATAAAACGAAGCAAACAAAAACATTAAAAAAAAAAACAATAATCTGAATTTAAAAAAATTACGGACTTGATTCGGGGCTCCAATGGGGCAAAGAGGGGCTAAAATGGGCTGAGACCACTCTAGATTCAAGAAGCTTCCTGATTGGTGCAAGGCTCACACACCTAGGCACCTTATACTGGCTAATGGACGCCCCTCTTGATATTGCATAATCCATAATCTCCTCAAATGTCCCACTCCTCACTACCCGTATCTCCAGCGGCCCAATTAACTCGTCCGCAACTCGGCCCCGTCTGTATATGGGGCCGAGTGATTCCTCCATTGCCAGGCAACAACGACCTAGCAACTCATCGCTCGGCCAACCGGTCGAGTTCGGGGCGCCTAATTCCCAGTAAATCACGTAGTGACCCGGAATGGTCGACTTCGTGTCAGCGTAACTCGTGTAGTCTAGCACAGTAGCGTTGGACTCGTCACGCAAGAGTCGCCCCGCGGTCTCGACCGATTTTTGTAGCTCGGCCTCGTCGGTCTTGTCCTCGTCGATGCTTAACAACGCATTCTTTCGGCTGACGAAGTGGACTTGTGGTGCCGAGTTGTGGAACCCGGTGACTCGGAGGATGTCACCAATTCGGTACCGGTACAGTCCTCCATACGTAGTGACAACTAGTTCATATTCCTGCCCCACTTCCACGTCAACGAGGTCAACGAGTTTGGCGGAGTTTGACTTTTGGGGTATGAACTCGAAGTAGGCCATGTTTGGCATGATTGTGTAGATGACTTGGAATGGGTCACAAATCGGGTTGAGATTGAGTCCGACATAGCATTCAGACGAACCGTACGAGGTGGAGGCCACGGGCAGACCGCCACTGTAGTATTCCAGGGCCGTAATATATTGGGTCATTACACCCGATATAACACAATCCAAGTACTTGGTATTGGGCCAAATCCTCGTGATAATTTTTTCCCAATTCTCCTTTGAGCACTCTGAAGCAATAAAGTCTGCAAGTTCTGGTTCGGGCTTCTTCAAGATCCGAATCATGCAATCACGGATCGATGGGTCTGTGATAGCCAGGTTGAATGTTCCGGATCGAATATCGTGGGTTAGTTGTGGCCAATTGAGTTGGAGAAACCGGATGGCTCGGAGTAGGCCCGAGGCGAACACTGCCCCGACTCGGTGAACCTGTTTGTGCTCCAGGAGGCCGCATAGCATTTGGGTGTACATGCTCTGGAACATGTTGGAGCACTGGATGGCTTCGTCTGGGCTTGTGTAGAGATCATATGGGTCGTTGCGTCGGGCTTGGAAGTGGGCACTCTTCAAGTGACTAGTGAATACATTCCGGGCCAGAAGCCCACCGGGCGTCTTCGTTTCTAACCTCACAAACATGAAATAAAGCCCCTTGCCCTTATCCAAATCCGGAACATAGCTGTTACATAACATAGGAGAACAAAAAATAAAACTACATCAAAACGTAAGTATATACGTAGTAGTGTTTTTTACTTGATGACAAGTTGTAGCTAGTAGTATGATCTATACCGGCCCGAAGGGTGATTAATGTTTTCAAACGACTACCATTGACATTTAATCCCACGGAGGTCCCTATTTTAGATTGTCTCCAGATTGCTTTGTATTTTTTCTCATGTCTCTTTTTTCATGTGAAACGTGGTTGTAATAGGGTAGCACATTTTGTGGCTAGGAAATCCCTATCGGGTAATGGGTTGATGAGTTGGAGGGGTGATTTTCCCCAATGGCTCTTGACCCTAGCCCTTGATGATGTTAGAGCTCCTGGCTCATCTTCTATGTCATGATAATAAAATCTCCTTTCGATTGAAAAAAAAATATTTAAGATAAAACTAACAAAGCGATGCGAAACTCATATTGTGTCAATACTAACGACTCATTGCTTAAAGTCAAAATAAGACATGGAAAACTAGAGGTGGCAAACGGACGGGTTTGTGTGGGTTGGAACGAGTCGTGGATCAACTATGGGTGGGTCGAATATGGGTCAAAAAGTAAACGGGTTGAAATGTGTCGGGTCAAATATGAATCAAGTCAACCCAAACCCGTCCAACACAACCCGTTTTCCTTTTTTTTTTTTTGGGTTTCCCTTCCCCTCTCTTCTCTCCCCCCTCCCTTGTTTGATTTGTCTCAATAAAAGGATTCAGAAAAGTAAAATTTCATTATTAAATCTCAATTTTTTTAATAAAAATTAAGCAATAAGAGGCTAAAAAAGCTTTAAAAAATCAGGTTTTTACATTTTTTTTTCTATTTCCAAACAATAACGTAACTTCGAAGAGGAGTCAGAGACTACATTAGAGAATTATCTGGAATGCGATAATTGCACAGATTGTACAGTTTTGGTCTTCGTTACGTTTACCGAAGCCACCGCTTAGGTTTAGATTAAAAAGTCAAGTGACTTTTTTTTTTTTATCTCTATTCAAATTTTTTTGTATTTGTTTGTTTTGCGACAAACTCTTTATTCCTATTAGTTCGTCGCGACGAGAGAATCGAAAAAGTAATTTTTTTTACTTTTATCCTGATATTTTTTGTAATATTCAAGATCAATCCCAACAACTGATTTTTGGACTTTATCTTGGATGTTTTGAAACATATTTTTTGAATAAAGCCAAAAAAATTATGAGTTTCAATCAAATTTTAGCAAAATATGCATAATAGCTATCCATTTGCACACGCATCGAGTGTGTCACGATCTCTAGTCTATTCTAATAGAGAGCACCAATTGAAATCCCATGAATCGATCGAGTAATTATTGAATACTTTGGGTCAGGTTTTGGAGGGTATTAGGATTTACTAGGTTTGTTCTTGGAAGAGAGAGAAGAAGAAGAGTATCCAATTTTCCCGTTTTGCACTTTAATTTGATCAAGTTTCTTTACGTGTTGTGTGTTTATATAATAAAGAGAGAGAAGATTTACTGGGTCATGTTTTGCTGTAACTTCTCTCTCTCCATTGGTTTTCCTTTGAGGGAGGGAGAGAGAGTAAAACGAGTTACTGGTTTCAGGAGGTAAAACAAACTCTTGTGTTGAATTTAATTCAAATCCATATTAAACCTATTTTTAACTCATCTAAACCTATATAAATATGAGTTTATATGGGTTGAACCCATATCAACCCGTTTTGTAATATGGGCGGGTTGGATTGAATTATAAATGGGCAGATTGGATGGATTAGAAAAATATGGGTTAAGATTGCCACTTTATGAAAAACTAAGAGGAACGGTTGAAATTTTGTCCTATACAGGGCTCGCTAGCCTTGCATGTAAAGCCAAGTGCTTGCTTCACTCGACGAGTTCGGGAATAGAGTTTTTGCCTCGCAAGGAGATGCCAATGGCAATGAGAAAAGGAAGGACATGCAGCTACGGAAGCGGGTGGCCTGCTTTCTACGATATCGTGTGGTGCATGCATGCAGTCAACTAACCACTCTACATGGTTAGGATCATATATATATATGGAAACCAACCACTAGTCTAAATGTATGATTAGGATTATATATATAGATGCTCAATTATATATACTTACATGCTCATGACAGGCATGCGAAGATTGGTTAGGATATCACGGCGATCCATCTCTACCTTAGTCGTCGGGATGAGTTTTGTTTTACCACCTGAAGTGCCAGAACTGAACAAATGTCGCAAGATTAGTTATACCAACATAATCTTATGAAGACATCAATTCTCAAAAAAAAAAAAAAAAAACTAACTGAATACAGTGGTCTCTCTAAATCTCTATATTATAAGTACATGTATTTAAGCTCGGCTCTTAAATGAAAATGATTGAATACAGAAAAAGAATATAAAAATTGCTTTTACCTAGTGAAGAGTTCGGTGATGGGATAAACGGACAAGATCGGGGAGCGGTCGCCCTCAACAATGCGTTGGATTTCGGGTTGAAGATCTTCGTAAGTTACGACGGGGACATTGGATTTGAAGGTGTCCCGGTCGATTGAACCTGAGAGCCTGAACCGCTGGAGGTACTCAGTTTCCGCGTTCGCGCTCAGTATTTCTTCCAAAACCTTCTGTTGAACTGATTCAGCATTTCTAGTCACCTCTTCGATGAATTGGAGTGCCTTGGCATGCTTCTCGCACGCTGGTGGACCCAACTGAGATTTTGGCAATGTAGAGCCAATATCCATGAGAGAGAGAGAGATGGTGGAGGAGTTGCGTGGAGTTAAGAGAGAGGGGAGAGAGAGAGAGAGAGAGAGAGAGAGAAGGGGAGAGAGAGAGAAATGAAGAAGATGGTGGAGTTGTGTGGAGTTAATGGGTGCATTGGAGTTATATAGACACAGAGAAACGTGGGAGAGGTGAATTCTCATGCAATCGGATAGACCACATCATTAGGTAAAGTGCGCGTAAGTAAGTCTAAACACTTGCGTTATCAAAAAAAAAAAAAAAGAGGTCGATTGTTGCTGGAAGAGGTTGTATGTGAAGTCATTCGATAAGTCATAACTCATACCCACAATTCGAGCAGATGTTTGTCATGTGAGAATTCTGTAATTACTCCCTCCGTCCCAATTTACTTGTCACAGTTCTATTCCAACCGGAAAAAAGAATTAGTTATATCTTTAAATTGGTAATGAATTTTATATCCAATATGGATCTTGTTTGATAGATCTCGATTTGTTCTATAATACAATATTTTCAAAATCGCCTAAAATATTATAAATTACAAGATATAATCAATTGAAAAGTGGCACGAACTCCAAAAAGTGACAAGTAAATTGGGACGGAGGGAGTAGTAAACAAAAGGGAAAAATGACGGTAAATAACGTGTTTTGATAATTAATATTCGTTAAGGACATTTTGTTTATTAGCAAATGTTCTTAGCATGTTCTTAAAATGTATTAATTATCAAAATACGTCATAGGCCGTCATTTTCCCAAACAAAAGAAAACAACTGCATGACCGCGGCATTGCCTTTTCGGGTATTTAAATAAGAGGGGGCGGCTTTTCTTCATTGCCTCATCTGGTGCGCGGCTTTTCTTCATTGCCTCATCTGGTGCCTTGGTGTGGAGAAATTTTCACTGCCTGGTGGGCAAGGTCACGTGGTTCTCATGCATGCATCTTGGCTTTCCAAACGTGTTTTAAACGGTCCAAATTTGTTTGGGTAATTTTTTAATATAAAATTATCAAAATACCCCCTCAAGTCCAAACAAATTTAGGCCGTCCAAAAAAACGTTTGGATGGCTGAGATGCATGCACGGGCACCACGTGGCCATACCCACCCGGCACTGAAAATTTTCTCGTTGGTGGAATTTCTAGTTCGACAAGTTTAAGGTTTCAACTTTCGAGTTGGACATATAGTTCTACGCAAGACATCATTCAAATATTGAACCCAAGTTTAATCACTTGAATTTTAAAATGAAAGTAGGAGTATACTATCTACAAGACATTATTGAAATATTGACCCCAATTAAGTTAATCACTTGAATTTAAAATGATATTCTTTTTTTTTTTCTTTTCCGTCATAAAATCCAATGCTAACGCAAATGTAATCATCATTGACCATAAATTCCAATTCAACCCAAAATCTTCTCCCTTGGCTGATCATATCCGATCCCGAATGGCCATTGAACGTTAGGCCATTTGCTTCCTGGCTTTCAAAGCCAGCAATAAATAAGACAAATGGTTCCGTGGTGGACTGAGACACTGATTAATCGGCCGATGAGCGTGGGCTAGCTATTGTTCACTCCTTTCTTTGATCACGATATACTATCTTTGAAGTGCTGGGGTTGTTTTAGTATCACACAGATAGGACTGTAAATGAGCTGAGCCAAGTTTTATTGAGTTCGAGCTTGGCTCCAGGGCTGGCTTTAGGGCAAGGCCCAAGAGGCTAGGGACGGAGCCAGAAATTTCACCACGCAGGGGCGAGCCTATACACACAGGGGTAAGCCTATATACTTTCATAGGAAATTTTTTTTTTTACATATAATAGTAGTATTTCTTTTTCTTCTTACAGGGATGACCGCCCCTACTGGCCCCTTCCTGGCTCCATCCTTGCAAGAGGCCCACACTTAGGGCCTTTAATTTTTGGCCAAAAATAGGGCCCCCTTCATAACAAGTACTGTATTTTTTTATTTTGTTCGCTATATAGAAGAAGTTTCGTCGGTGATTTAGTGGTAAAATGCATTATATTCCATAGAACGTGCTTGAGTTTGAATCCCAGCGGGAAGTTTTGCCAAAGAGGATACATAGTGGCCATTGAAGCCAAAGCATTTACCATGTTAAATGTGAACTAAAACAATTATTTAAATCAGCATTTTTGTCGTTGTTTTTTAATGGAAAATATATGTAAAGCCCCACGCAGACCATTTGGCCTAGGACCCCGAAATACCTTGGGCCGGTTCTATTTATTTCGTAAACGAGCGAAAAACTTAAGCCGAGTTCTTTACGAGCTTAGTCATTTACTAAACAAGCCGAACCTCCTTTGCGGAGCCGAGTTTTTGTCAAATAAGCTAAGCCGCTGCTCGATTCATATGCAGCCCTACACACAACTATGAAAAAATATATTATGATTCACAAATGAGCGGTGAAATAGTTCCGACAATTAGTTGAGGTGTGCAAAAATTGATCCAAACACCTATGACATCAAAGAAAGAAAGGGACAAGCGTTACATTCAATTTGGTGTGCTTGCTATTCCGTGTTTCAATCAATCTTCCTGATAATGGCGAAATCACATACGCATGGCGGCATAGGGAATGAATCGGGCCGGTTTCCCAAATTTGACTGCGTTTTCATCTGAAAATCGCAGTCTGCAATTTGGATTTTTGCCTCGGTAATCATTGAACTCGTGCATAAAATCAGCAATTCTTGGGACTTCCAATTGAAGTTTCTCGAAAAAGCGCTTGAAAGAGAGATAAATGGCTCAAATTCACTTATTAAAATGAATCCCAATAGCTAATTTCACTTTGGAAAATGATATTGGCATTTCAAAAATTGATGCAGACACTCTAAAAAACAAAAGAAAGTGACTTTGGAGTTACACTAATTTTGGAGTGTCTGCATCAATTTTTGAAGTACAAATATCATTTCCCTTTCACTTTTGGAGACATTTTCGGTGAATAATTGTGTTTCAGAGGGTTCTTTCCCTGTTCCGCAAGGAAGGGAACACCGGCAAGGAAGTGAAAACCATAGCAGTTTAGACTTTATGGACGTTGCAGCGAAGAAAAACCGGGGAGAAATATTTATTGGGCCCACTTCACACGTGGTAAATTATTTTGCCACAAATAAATCAAAACTAATCGAGTTTAAGCATCGATCAAGCTAAAGCTCGCCTCGTCTAGTATCGAGATGTTCAAGCTCGATAAATTAACTAAATGAGTTTCTACAAACAAGTTGATCCACTACAAACGAGCATCGTTTACTGAACAAACTTTAAGCTCGAGCTATATAAGTTTACCACCGAGTTGAGCCAAGTCGAATCGATAACAAGTCAAGCCTCGAGTTGCTTGAAAACAACTCAATTTATTATTTTCTACCCTAGAGATTAGTGGCTACTACGATATTTATTGTAACTATGACATCAAGTTGATGAATACCGTTAGGGCTCGTTTGAATGCGGGATAAGAATTAGAGGTATTATTTATGAAATGAGATAAAATAGTAAAGAGTATTGGTTAATAAAGAATATCCCAAATTAATGTGATGTTTATGGAGAGGAGATTAAATAGTGAAGTAGTTAATTTGGATGAGGTATTAAAAGTGAGGATAAAATAATACTTGATTTTGATGAGGAATAAAATGGAAGGATAAAAAGATTGTTTTGTAGTTAAAATGGCGGGGGAGGGAGTATTATTTAAGCCTCATCCTGGGGTATTAATTAATAACACCCCAAAATCTACCCACAAATAATCCTCCTGCAGCCCCTCTTAGCCGGTACAAGAGAAGAGAGGGGAAACCTAATACCCTTGCATTTTTTAGTTGCCAAACCAAGTAATAAACCTGGACACACGGTCTTAAAAGAGGGGAAAACTAATACCCCTTCTCAATATCCCAACCAAACGAGCCCTTACTTTCTTCCGAGTAGGCTAGTATTATCCCATCAATTAGCAACAGTGTGTGCGTGCGCGCAGAAGATGGCAGCAGATGGATTGACACTCAGAAAACATTGTGCTCGACCATCATAAATAAACTAAATAAAAGCAGTAGTGAAACTATTAAGTTCTATAACCCTTCTCAGGGCATCCGCACCGGGCTAGCCTCCTCCCTCTTTAAACTAAATTAACAAGTGAAAACCTCCAAAATGCTCAAAAAAGCCCCAACATCAGACTCACCAAATTACAGAATTTATAAAATTACTACAGTTACTCTGATGAAACGAGTAACTATTCACTCATTTTCTAATAAACCCCAATATTTTATTGGGGGAGATGGAGGAGCTCTTCTTGTGAATATTTTTATTGAGAAGGGAATGAGAATAAAAAGTCTGATTTCTATATAATTATATAAAAGTCACTAGCTAAAGTAAAAAAGTGAGTTTTGAGGATTAATTTTGTCCAAAATTTGTTGAGCCTGGTGCAGATACTCTCACAGGAGCTAAAAAACGAATCAGTAATCAAAATTCACCAATGGCTGGCTGTAAGAGGATGCACAATTCATGGCAATTAATTAACCGAAAACCAACAAGAAAAGCATGATCCATGGACGAAAATATCCCCATAACTCTTCAACATCCACATAACTCTTCAACACGGTTAGTTTCCCTGATACATATCAATTGCTTGATATTGTTCGGAGAACATGCTCAGTTTCGCTAATGCCACATCCCGGCAACTCTCTCCAATGGAGGGACATTATAGACCTACTTTCCATAACCGCTATCAGAACTGAAATGCCAACCAACATAACTATTCAAGATGGGTTTTTTTTTAACAGCACTATTCAACATGGTTAGTTTCCCTGATGTTCAATTGCTCGAAATTGTATAGAGAACATATTCAGTTTCGTTAATCCCACATCCCAACAACTCTCTCCGATGTAAGGACATTATCTACCTACTATCCACAACCCCACTATCAGAACTAAAATGCCAACCAGTGTACATCTCATGTATAAATCTGAAATTTGAATTTCATGTCTCCATATCGGTATCTACTCCTGATTACATGCTTCAAGCTTTCCATGGCATCCATATCAAAGCTAATAAACTGCCTTAGCGAGCTAAATTTCTCCACCATATTTCGTTTTTCATGTTCAAGATTGGTTTTATCATTCCTCCAGCTTGCTATAAGCTTGTCGAACCAACCACAAACACTACCAGCTAACTTTCTCCCGAATATGTAACCAAAAAAGCTTGAGTTCCACATTTAATAGTAACTTTTGTCATCAAGTTTGTATTTTATTTCGTCAATATGGTTTACAACATCAACTACCAGAACAGGTCCAGAAGAAATGAAGGCAAAATGCTGCTCTTTGTATTCTTCTAATATAGAATTGCGTCCTCTACTAGTAAAACAAAAAACTGATAAAAAAAACATGAGATCAAGACAAAGATGTAAAAGGAAAACATGATAAGCAACGAACAAATCTTCGTCAACATTGCAGAATCATCTAGCAGTGGCTAGAGGTTAGCAGCAACGCCGACAAAATGATCTAGCACAAGTATTGAGCTCAACAGGATTTATGATCCCGATGGATCTGACCTGAAAAACCTTCGATATGTGCATCTTTTCTCCATAACCAATGGAAATGGACTATTACTAATGTGAAACCTTTTATTTTCCCCATTGATCCTGGCAATTAAACCAGTAGGGAGACCTAATCCGAAACATGGTTCTTCTTCCAAATACCAAGGGCGGACACGTCTAGTACAACTGCACAAGAGCTTCCAAGCAGAGTTACCAATGCAAGTCACATTAGAGGATTCTTGTCAATTGAAGTTAATCATAATCACACCATCCAGGAGACTTACTAATATGTACGAGAGAGAACATCGAAATAAAGCATGACAAAATCAACAAGATTCAAAAAGCGAGGGATTCAAACACCCAGTATTCCAATCAATACTTTGGTTTTCAAGACCGACTCTTTCAACTACCAAGTCGGGAAGTTAGTCATCTACTCTTTTAAGCCCAGAAACAAAAACAGAGTAAGAAGAATATTGGAAAAAAAACAAGTTAGGAGAATGATCAGATAGAGCTAATAAAGATACCATCATTCTGGTGATCAAACCAATAGGGAAAAAATCTCATCATCATATCATTCTCCAACAACTTCAACTTGAGAAAAAACAAAATCACAATAATGGGTAAAGTTTTCTTATGCAGATACAGACATGTAAGTACCCTCTGTGCCAAAAAAAAATAAAAAAAATTCCCAATGAAATAATTCCGCAGCCTGAAAAGATAAACAAACTAAAAACGATCAAGCATGACAAAAAAAGATACGAATACAAGAAACCTAGTGGTGGGTTTGGTCCAAGAGAATGATCAGATAGAGCTAATACGTAAGTAGACACCATCATTCCGGTGATCAAACCAATAGGGAAACAAAATCCTGTTCATCATTTCATTCTCTATAGCCCTTCAACCACCAACAAGAACATCAAAAAAAAAAAGAAACACACGAATGCCTCTTGCGTAATCATAAGTGGTCGTATAAATATATTAGAGAGACTGGATTGAGTAGTCAGAAGTAGAAACTAGTAGTTGCATATAGGAGTACCTCAGAGGGAATCCCAAATAGAAAACCCTAACCTCAAGAATTCGGGGGCTAGGGTTTTGAGGCGGCGAGATGGACCGTTGAGCGAGATGTGCTTTTATAGGGAAGATGAGAAGATCGAATGTGTATTGTTTAGGCCCAGCCCAAGACTGTGAAAAATACTAAATAATATGAGGTGGGCTTGTGGTAGCCCACGGCCCACACCTAAAAGTGGAGTTGCTCTTTTCTTGATCTTTTTTAAGGAATGAGACCTTATAGTTCCAATAGGAACTTTTTGGACTTTTTTCAATTTTGTTCTTATTCAAATTTTTTTGTGTTTTTAGTTTTTCACCTCACTTTTTTACTTTTTCGATTCGTCTCGAAAGTATTAATAAAATGGGGTCTAAATGTGAGTAGTGGACTAATTATCTTAAAATCAAGGTGCGATGTTGATTTTTATCGCAAAAAAAAATAGAGCGGAGCTCAAGTCATTTGACATCAAGGGTCCGCCTATTTAATAGGATTATTATATAGAAAATAAAATTGCCATTAAAATCAAGGTGCATTGTTTATTTATTTATTTATACAAGATGGTGGACTACGACACAGCGTGAGGTAGTCATCCCATGAACATCAAAAAAGAAAAGCATTGGGACACAAAAAAGAGAATGAAAGGGAACATATGCAATGCTCCGTCAAATGCCAATGCTTTTTTTGCTTTTTTTGCCAAACCATCAGCAACAAAAGTTTGTTTCTTTGAGAATATGATTGACTTGAACATCCCATTTACGAGCCAGTAACATTCTGTTTTGTGAGTCGGACTTCAAATCAAGTTCTTGAAACCCTTGAGTCCGAGCTATTTGGAGGCCCATACGTATAGCTTTGAGTACTGCTACCAGGCTAGTAGTGGCACCAACATATTGATTAAAGCCAAGTAACTAACGCCCATAAGAATCTCTAAACACACCTCCGATAGCGCTAACTATTTGTTTGAGGATTTGCACTGCCGTCCATGTTTAGTTTAACTCATCCGAGATTGGGAGGTAAACACCGAATCAGTTTAGAGTCCAAACCTTGGAGTAGAATAGGATCGGACGCCGTTGCGAGGGTAGAAAAATTCCATGGAAAGATGATTGATAGAAAGTAATTAATTGATCCTTGAGGGTGATAGGAGTTGACTGGAAATAACTTGTGTTACGAGCTTTCCAAATAGCTCTATTTGTCTATATAATTGCCTTTAATAGTAGTATATAGTACACACTCCGTCCATGTTTTAGAGTTCAGTATTTCATTTTGGGTTGTCCCTTAATAAATTTCCATTTTGTAAAGTTAATGGGTAAAAGTTGGTGTATTTTTCATTTTGCTCTTAAAAGTATATTTCATTTTGAAAAATTAGTGAGTAAAAGTGTAATAATAATGTCTCCACTGAGGGTAAGTAGGAAAAGTGGAGAGGGTAAGTAGGAAAAGTGGAGATAAAAGTTGACATGAAATGTGTAAAAAGTTGGAGTTACGAAGCAAGACACTTAAAAAGGAACGGAGGAAATAGTAGCTAAATTCAGTGCCCATATCTGCCAAATAAACATGTCCTCAGAGTCATAAGCAACGTTTTCGAGTTCAAAATGATGGGGGGATGCATTGAACACAACTGGAGTTTCCAGCTAGATGTCCTCGCTGCTGGGAGCCCGCTTCCACGCACACTCATCTCTTCAGTCTCTCCATGATCAGTACTGTATGAACAAACCTCCAATGGCCAAAGGGGCCGGCCGATAGCACCAAGGACGATTCGAACTTCAGACGTTAAAAGGGAGCAAAATATTCCGAATTTGACTCACACCTTGGTCATCAGCCAACCCCGGCCTTTGGGTTTCATGTATCCAGCTTTGATAGACATATGGATGTATACCACCATTTGTTAATATGATACTAATGCTGTTTATGAGCAGAGTCGGCCTCGACTTTTCGGAAGTGAAAATGAAAAATTAGGTTATATTTTAGAACTACTATATATAAGTGGTGAAAAAGTAAGAGGGCCTCTTAAAATTCAAAAAAAAATTGGGGACCTAAAGCAGGCATAGTTTTAGCTAAAAACTGGCTCTCCTTACTTGGAAGGGGGAAAAAACATATTACTTGAGGATTGACAGCTGGGAAGGATTAGAGTAGGTCGTGCACCCTCAACAGTCAAAATTTTGTTTCAAAACCACAGTCCAGAAAAACTGGCACGGCGCCTCTTGGTGCTGTCTTTGCCCATTTTCCTTATTCTAAGCTAGCTCTTTTCTTTTAATCATCTTGAAATTCCACAGTCAATTATTCATTACGCAAGTGGCTAACTAAACAGTACTGTAACACACCGACCGCTTTTATGACTCGGAAAAGTGTGACACCTGCAACACACCGACCACTTTTATGACTCGAAAAAGTATGACATTTCTATAGACCCACAAATAAATCTTGTAAAGCTCTGGCTATGCCACAACGGGGTTATGCGCTTGGGTACAATGTAGTACTATCTCGTATATATGATGTATATACGAGCTAGCATTGTTCCCGTTCTTTGCACTCACATGCCAGGGAGATCAATCTTGATTGATTGACTCTCAAGGTCGACCATCACAAATGTACACCTCAATCTCACTAAAATACCTCCCCGGCCATGTCTCGCCCAGAAACAAACACAAACAGAAGTACTCTTTGTCATCTTCCCAAAAACCAGCACAAACTCCACCTGCTTAGGTGTAAGCCATTAACTCAGATTGCTTAAACAATATTGATGAATTTCGTTTAAGCAAGGAACTTAAAATTTTGAAAATCAAGCTGGCGAGGACTTATTTCGAGTTTCACAATTTAGAGATTGGCCAAAAATGTGGAAGAAGCAATTGTAATACCATCATCTCTTTTGGCCCAATGGCACCAGGGACACAATTCGGTGCCAAAAGAAAGAATGTCAGAAGTTCAACTCATCTTCCGATGTCCTTTTCTAACTATTCTTTTTTGTTTTGTTTTGCTAAGTTGCTATTCTAACTATATATTCTAACACAACTGACTTTAGTCCAATTCAAAAAACACCTCATCCTCTTTCGGGGGAAGAGTATATATGTGTTCTTGACAACTACACAAAACGCGTTTGGTGTATTCATTATCAGATCCATCCGCGTCCGAATACTTGATCAAAATCAGATTAAAAATATAGATATATATCTCACATAAAAATTCAGATTAATCGAATATCGGTAGCAAAAGAGGTTTTACAAAAACATAGTAGATGCTGATTAATTGTTTGTCGTGATTCAAACATGGCTTCCGATCGCCCTTTATAAATAAGTTAACGAAGACTAAAAAGAAAAGCACAGACCCACATACCGTCGTTTTTGAACTCATCTTTTCTTCTCACACTCAAACATCATTTCTTTATTTTGTCTTTCTTTTTCTTGGGTCATTGTTAAAACATTTTTTAAGTGTTAATTAATGGAGCTTTTGTCTGGCCTAGCTTCAACCACATTCAACTAAAGATCGTGCATCAGTGGTTAATTCTTTCAACTTTTTAGTAATTTCTTTCAAAGTGCAACTAATGGAGTCTAAAACCCGTCCCGCTAAGATTCTTATTTTTTAAGCACTTGTTTTTTATTTTACAAAACAGGTTATTCTCTCACAATATATCATCTTTAATTCAAAAAATAAATACTTATTTCCTTTAGTGAACCGGACTGACATGTACTACGTTTTTCTATTGCAAGGCACCTTGGGCTCATAGTATTTACTATTTATTTCATGATATATAGCAGCTGATAGAATATAATTTTTTGTCACCAACTTCTTTAATGTACTCTCTTCTTTTCGGTTCTCTCTTCCTTTTTTGAATTCTTTGCCGTACCAAACACGATAAAGGCCCCGAAAAAAAAAAAAAAAAAAAAAGAGATTTTAAAATACATTGTTCGTTGGAAAAAGGTTCAATTAATTTCTTGTTTGTGTAGTTGCATGAGCTAATTATCAAGTCCTATTGGTGTAAAACACTGGCAGTGATCACTATGACAACAATTAATTAAAACTCTTATCACGATATTGTCGAATGTCACATGAATGACAAAATGTTACTCCTTGTAACTACTCTCGAGTCATAGAGTCAGAGATACGATATTGAATGCCTTATAAAAGACGTTAATCAAGTAATATTCTTTCGATCGAGGGAGAGGTGGTTAATTAAATATAATTATGTATGTTAGCCCCACCCATACGGTTACTAACTTACTATGTAGCTTAACTTTCTTGAGAATGAAGAATTTGGAGATCAACCAAAACTAGTTGGTTAATTAATTGGGTTGATAGAAACTGCCCAATGCTAATTAAGTAACTCATGATGCATGTATCTGTGTGCAGTCAATTAAGGGGACATTCTGTCCTTCAATCTATTTACAAGAACATATTTAATACTGGCATTTAACACTGTAAAGAGTACTTAAGTTAAGTTAACCCACTAATTACAACCTAAATCCCCAGACAAGTGGGTCCCTTACATACTCACCACAAAGGTGTCTTTCCTTTAAACACAATTATAACATTCATCCCTCCTCTAATCCCCATTCTGTGAGATCAGGAAGATCCCTTATTGGCAAAGTAAAGAACATGTATATATATACACACAATTTAAAGTTGCGCTTTTGGACAAACTTTTTAATTATTTTGAGTATTTTTCGCACGGCCTTTCAGGTTATAATTTGTCTCAATTCTTACGGAATTGGGGTATAATTTTTTGTCTTGATCGATGAAAGTCTTTTTGGATATTTTTTTTGTTATTTTACATTTGCTTTTTTCAACTTTGGTACATGTTTATATACTTTTCCAATTCCTCTTATCGTGATAAAAAAAAATATTATGCCCCATTCTCATATGATCGAATTAAGAGAAAATAATCAAAAAGACTGCGAAAAAGAACCTAAGGTGTAACTTAAAAAGAGATTTTGCCAAAGTGACCCTAGCTAGCTAGCTAGGAGACTTCATGTTTAGGGCATCTTCTAGAAGCTCTTAAACCATGCCTCTTCTAGAAACACACCGGAGAGTGTTCAAACCCTTCAATAATTATGCACACAATATATATAGTACAGAATAGAATATGATCTGAAACATGCCAAATAAGGTGTCAAACAAAGGTGTCTGTCTCCATAGCTAGCTAGCAGCTCGAGGTGAACCTAACTCCAAAGTTTTCCCCTTTCAAAATGTCAAATAAGGTGTCTCTCTATTATTATTAATTGGTGCATGTTGATCATGAATTAAGTACTACTTACCCTTCCCCCTTTACACCTTTGCTAATGGAAAATGTCCTTCCCTTGAGAATTCTAAATAGTTGTTAGCACAAGAATGACGTGGCAATGCAATGACTCTTTCGAAATTATAATTAATTAAACAGTTGTTATTTTGTTTTGGAATATTGACTGGTATTACAATAGTCACATCTTTCTGGGGTTTTTTTTTTGTTTTGTAAATCATTTTAAATTTGTTGGAGAGAGAGTGAGGGGTAAAAGAAGTGGAAAAAACATCTATTTTGTTGCAACTAGTAGGTAAAAAGAAGAAGTGAAAATCGTAAGCTGACCCGAACATCCAACAGAATTATCAAAAACAAAAAAAGTGGGAAAAATCCTAAACTGGTCCGAATAGCTGAGTTCAGAAAAAGAAAAGAAAAAAGAAGTGCAACAAAAATGCCTGATATTAGGTGTACAGCATTATACCAATTCTCTCCCCATTGTCTCTAAGTATTTACATCATTAAACCCCAAGAACATCGATCTTTTTGTGAACATGATCACATTTTCTAACACAAGGAACGATTAATGATTTCAGTCCCTCATCATCCTAAAGGCCAGTGCTTGAAGCTCATTGAGATCAGTTTGGGAAGCTGGTCTCTTCTTAGAGTAATTATAGGGTTGGAAAGAAAGTTGATCATGATCATCTGATCTGTCATTTTGTATACCTCGCATTCTGCCGGCCATTACTACCCCATGATCAGTGCTGCTCTGATCCATGATGGAGTACTGATCCAGTGAATTCTGAAGTGAGAGAGAAGAAATGTTCATGTAAGTAGCTGCTGCAGGATAATTAGCCTGATGAAAAGATGGATTTCCCACTCCAACCATATTCCCTGAAGGCCATTGATTTTGTTCAATCTGATCCTCAACGTTCCCTGAGTCAATGAGATTTTGTGCCAGTTGAGCCTTTGCTTGCATTAGCTGGGCTTGCAAACTTGCCACCTATCAACAATACAAAACAGATCGAAAACAAAGAAAGAGAACTATTATTAGCTGATTGATTTTCCTAGCTAATATTGACAAGAGAGTTAATTGTTTTTCCAAGGCTGTAAATTAAGGTGGCTCATCATCAATTAATCTTAACTAGAACAAATTCATGTATTGAGGTTTAGTTTCATGTTTCGATGTGTTTGATCATATTCATGGGTAGACCAAGATTCATGAACTTGCCCACAAAGGTATACACTTGTTTGCATATGGTTATATGTACACTCAACACAAAGTTGTTTGAGTGATTATTCAATTCAATATGCTCCTGGAGCATTAGTGCTCCACAAGGGCTTTGCACCGCATATTTGTGTGGACTCCGTATATTTTGGTGTGAGCACGCACCACACTACATAAATAGTTTCTCAAGGAGTTTTCTTCATCCAAATTAAAATATTTGTCCTCTTGTCTGAATACATTCTTCTTAGACATGCGATTGTGTTTAAGAGTGTATCATCAAGAGTGTATTGGGACAAAAGAACATATCATCCATCCCCCAAAAAAAAAAAAAAAATATATATATAGAGAGAGAGAGAGAGAGAGAGAGAGAGAGAGAGAGAGAGTTGATCTACTCAAAGTAGGATGAATAAGAGAAATATGAAACATACCCATGATTCCTAGAAAATGACCAGCGTTAATAGGAAGGGGAAACAAAAATCAGAACTGAGGAAACAATTTTAAGGGTATGATGTGAAAATCATGCCAACCTGTTGCTGCAAGGCAAATATGTGGGCAACACATCCATAAACAGGATCTCTAATTCTGGCTTGAGCTTCATAAGCAATTGTCACGACAGCCTCACACCTTTCGGCAACCGGGACATGTAACAGAAGTTTGGACACATTACTAGCACCAAACACCTTGTGTATCGCCGCGAACTGGGCCGGCCCTTGCTCCGTGCAAAAATACGGAGCGAATATGCAATCGGCAGCACACTTTCTCCTCAGAAACTTGCATGCACCACATGGGGAGCCAGTTCCTGTTGCCATCTTCCACAAAATATAAGAGAGAGAGAGAGAGGTTGCAATAAAATTTTAGGCACACGGGCACACTGGGAAATGGTGTTAATTAAAATTGGAGGACTTGTGGAGAGGGTAGACAATGTGGGGTAGTGAGATGTATTAAGGTTTGATAGATAAAGGAAGGGGTGTGGGGGAGACTTATAATATAAGGGGGTGTAAATGGGGGACAAAGGTTGTTTGTGTGTTGGGTCATAAGGGAGCATTTATTAATGGTTGATGCAAGTTGTGTGTGAATGGGGTTTTTTTTAATTTTTTTAAATTAGATTAGACCAGTTTAAAAGTTAGTAACGTTATTTAAAATTTTAATTTCTTTTACGGTGTCGATGAGTTTCGAACGTTGACGTCGCCACCAAGTGGTTGGTCCAATAGGTAAGCAGTGTGAGTTCATTGCTAAATGCTTGTGTTTTGACTAAATAATTGATCCAACAAGTAAGTTTATGCAATTACATCAAATTGGATATTTCAAGTTATGAGAAAATCCAACAATATCTTTCATAAACCCTAAAATGAGTTTAATTATTCTAAATAAAGAGAGTTTTCACGGAAGAAGAAAGAATCGACCATTGACCTCCTACCACGCGAGATGCAACAGTTCTGGCCAACTGAGCTAACCTCGTTGGAAGCAACACGTTGAACCTTGGAACATCCTTTGCAGGAGGGGGGGAAAAAAAGGAAAAAAGGAAAAAGGGTTTGATTTGGATATTTCACCTAAAACATCTTCTTGTTTTCTTTTTCCGCCGAACGCCGCACCTGGGAAGTGCTGCTAGCCTCTGTTATTTGTTGCTTTGTGGAATTGTTTATATACTCTTTGATAAAGCGGAACAGCTGATTAGATTAGAGGGACCTCTATTTAATTAATTACTAAGTAGTACAATTGTATTATATTTTAGTAGCTGAAATTGATTTAATTAAGATTTTAGTTTTGGAATGTCATTCCACTAATTTCTGGTGGACCAATGCTATAACCACACCTATTTATACATTCCATATTCACAAGTGTGCGAGCTCCACACACACTTGTAAGTTTGAGTATGTACTTGGATATGTAAATAGGTGTGGTTATAATATTTTCGTTTCAAGTGTGGCTATAGACACGTTTATGGGTTGGACTACTCGAAAAACCTAGATTTGAAAACTACTCCATAACCAAGCTTTTGAGACAATTGAGGGCTCGGGTCAAGTTATGCTCATCTCAATTGAATAATTTGAATGTCTATGACCGTACAAAGCTCTAGTAGCAGTGAGAGTCGAACTTGGGGAAAACAAATACACAAACGGGGTGGTAATTTTTATGACACTTTGACTTTGGGGATAAACGGAAGTGGTAATTCCTATGACACTTTGACTCTGAAAGTCTTGGAAAATGGAGTCACCAAATGGGTGATGAAATCCGGATCCAAAAAAAAAAAAAGAAAAAGAAAAAAAGGGTGATGAAAGAAATCAGTGTGCTGCCGAAAATGTAACGGCAGTTGAGTTCAGGCCTCGTTTAAAATGCTTCATTCATTACATGAGACAAAAAAACAGATAAACTGAACTGTGCTTTGAGAAACAGTCTTCATGTTCTCACTCGGCAAATATAATCCCAAACTCAAAACAGTAATAGTCTTTTTGCCCCTTGGCCTCTTTACCTACTTTTCAAATGCCTTTTTCTCTTCATAGGACAAAGACAAAGCTAGAGGGCTTGAGATGAAACTCCTTCCTGGAGAGAGAGAGAGAGAGAGAGAGAGAGAGAGAGAGAGAGAGAGTATCAGAAGATTAAAGGCAGCATACATCACACAAAGGAAAGAGGAAGGCACAAGAGCCATGAGGGGATATCTGTCAGCTTGACAAAGGAGAATGGCGGTTTGCACCAAAAAAGGCTATTGCCATGTTTCTTGACTCAATAGAGCCAATACATATACATCACCAATGGGACCCTCCACTCCATCAACATAAACCCAAGTCCGTGCTATATATGGCTAGATTGAGACTAATAATTAGACAGAGAAGTTATTAGAGACCATGCGCAGAGAGAGAGGGGGTTGGTTCTGAAGACCCAAAGCAAACGCAATTAACCATGGTACTTGATGTAATTGGTGATAGAATGACAACATAAGAATTGAATTAGGGGAGTCGATTGTATAGCAAAATAGCCGAGGGATTAGTCCAGATTTGCATAACTTGACCCGAACACCCCAGAAAAAGAATTTTTCTTGAGGATCAGACATGGTCTTCCAAACTTTACCGATGGTATGGACAAATTCCTTGCTTCATCAAAATGTGTAAAAGATCCTAGCCGCACTTAAAAGCTGTGTACTCTACCGTTGAGTCGGAAAATAGGAGGAAAAATATTGGCATAGACAAAATGACCCAATCAAAAATCCAAAGCCTTAAAACGACAAGGATGGGATGGTCGAGTAAGAGTGCAATAACGAAATGCAATTTAAATAACTGACCAAATGCAATTTTAAAAGCCTATTAAAAACAACAGCTTGGCAAGGAATGGCAAAATTTTGCAACTTAAAGAGTTCAATGCAACGTTGCACTATGTCGTCATATTTACATGGTGCAACAATTCGCAGGGGGAAAAAAAATTCAAATGCCAACGGCTAATGAATTTTTCCCTACAAATAATAATACACGAAAATTTTGGGGAACTCTACATGGATAGTTTTCATAAAAACCACAAATTTAAACCTGCGATCAACTTTGCCCGGAACCAGCCCCTTCAGCTAAAACCTCAAACCACGTACACGTCACTACACATAACTGGGCATAATTAGGGCCACAATAAACCGGCGGAGGTCACACAGCGGCCTCTGGGTGAGAATCCGATCATCCTGGTGCGGGGTATGAGTCTCGCTCGTCCACTCCTTTAAGTGCCATCATCTTCGGGCTAACCTGCTTACTCCCCTTGAAGGTTTTGAATAAGAGGCAGGTCCGGTGAGTCTATCTGGAGTCTCTAGTTCATCTTCACTGGTGTCATCTGACCTCCATCTTGGTCCACCATTTGCATTCCGTTCCTCAATGAAAGCCTTGTCTCCATTGCTGAAAACCATAAAAGTGCAACATAAAAAATGCAAACTACTTGAGTAACCGAACAATATTGACTTCATTTGATTCCCAATTAACTGCTTAACAAAACAATGACAAATAGAGTAACCGTTGTGCTGTTTTTGGATCTTGAATTTGAAGAGAAATTTGTTGAGAGAGACAAACTTAAGATGGCATTCAAACAACACTTTTCTTCCCATACTATCCTCTTCCCTTTTCTTTGTTCTCAACATATCCCCCCGGAATACATAATACAACCAAAGCCTTACGGTTAGGAAGAAAGGGGAAGAAAATTTACCTCAAAGAGACGTCCATTGGATCATCTGAGGGGACAATCTTCCAAGGGGTGTGGGGTCCATTTGATGGGACCCTTTTACCCACCGAATTAAGATAATTATCTCTACTGGGTTCTTTTAGTAAGAGACTGCTGCCGCTTGATGAGGTTACTGGATCAGCTCCAACCCCAAGGGAATATGGTCTGGTACTTTGAAATTTGGGAATGAACCCGTTTTCTTCCTTCTGTGGAGAAACCTCCTCATCCAATTGATGATCTTCGAAGCTGCGATTCTGAGGCACACTTCTGTTGAACTCTTTTAGTGGGGTTGCCCTCATTGGACTAACACGACGAATACAAGGAGTCCTGATATCGTCAAACTTGAACTTCTTGTTGACACCACTTTGAGGCTTGGGGACTCTTTCCAAATCCCTAAAGAAACTCCCATGTGAAATTGAGGGAGAGCCATGATTCCCAAGGTCAAGATGGGAATTGCCACCAAATTCACCAGGTTTTGATAGAGTTTCGAGAACTGAGGGTTTGGAAGAAGTGATTGTCTCGTTCTTCCTTGAAAAAAGGGAAGTATCAATGGATGTGGGAATCAATAAACTCGTCGAAATTGGTGGTTGTAGTTTGGCAAGACCAGGTATTGCAGGAATTTCAACTTCATTGGCAGCAGAAACAACAATATCAAGCAATTTTCCGGTCTTTGCTTCTTGGTGTTGGACTTCTGGCAGCAACTCTAATCCCTTCTCCTGTTAAAAGCACATTAGCATAAGCATCCCACTTTTTCACTCTCTTCTTTAAAATGGAAATAGTCGTAAATCCTAATAAACGGTAATACCACTTTAGGAAACAGTCCTAATAAAACGGAATAGACCAAACAAGCAAACATTCTCTGCCATGTAATTCTGCGTTTGTGTCAGTTATGTATAAACCAATATCTCCATTCAAAAATAGATTAGAAACCAATGACTCTGTTGGTGTACTGCAAAGGAGTTGTGGGAGCGGCAGTGAGCCATGGCAAGTACTATTCGCCCCTACGCGATAATGAGGGGTTGGAGTCACAGGGATCAACCTATGCCTATCCAAAAAAATGTGTGCAGCTAAACCCTCTACTAGACTCTACTGAAGGTGCTAATTGGACTTCATAGAATAGGCCCCAACCACCAAAACAAGTAAAAAAACAAACAAACAACAAAGAATAGGAAAATAGACAAGAAGAATAATAAGAAGTAGAATAATAAGAAGTAAAAACGCAAAACAGATATACAATACTCTATTGCATCAACCCTCAAAAAAGAGTCAGAAAAATATGTTCCATAAACAATACTCTCCATTGCCAGACTACACTTTGATTAAGAGAGACCCAGCAAAGGGTATCTGAACATTTGCTACATGCGAATAAGGGATGCCTAGTTGATTATTGCATTAAATGGTCCAATTCCTACCAATAAGTTTCACATGTTGCAACGGAGAATGTATAAAGCACACAGAAGCACACATCTTGCTCATGATTCCTAACGTCCTGCACGAGGCGATGTAACTCAAACCACCTTAAAATGGAGAACAGGAAGAGTCGACATGGACATTGGAAGTTAGATACATATCACTGATGCAGTCTTCAAACAAGCAATTCTTTTTTCCGCCAATTATCAAGGGCGAGTGGTAAGCTGGTTTTCATGAGCCGTTTGAGGCTATGGATAGGAAATGCCAACAAGCTTAACTGAAAACCTTAGAAGTAGACTCAACTTTGTTTTCATCTGTTGTACTGCGTGATTATCTTTTAAAAGAGTGAAGGATTACAATACAAATTATGGAAAGAATAAAACAGGCAAATGAGAAAAAATTCTTCATAAATGAACAAAGGCAATAGGCTTCAGATATAGGCATAAGGATACACAAGTCTTGAAGTTCTGTAAGAATGCTTTTGAAGGTCCGCCTGCACCAATCCTTGACAACCACTTCATCCAACAAGAAAGCAATGACAGGATCGCTAGACACAGCACTTTCGTCCATACAAACATCCGTAACATCTGTTGGTCCTTCTGTTGAAGAAAACTGAAATACTGAATCCCAATATGACGGAAATGTAGCAACAAAAAACAAACAGATTTGCAAAAGGTTTATTTTTGACAAAGGGTAAAACCACTATGGCAAGAGGTTTATTTTTGACTAAGGGAAAAACCACTATGGCAAAAGGTTTATTTTTGACAAAGGGGAAAAAAATACTATTTTATTTATTTCACCCTTTTTCCTCGACAGGAAATTCTTGAAAGAGTTTAACTGTCAGAGCATTTAAGCAGTCCCCCCACAACTACTCAGTTCAGAAGAATAAGGGATGGTGTATGGATACAGTGGCTAATCAGAGAAACCAAGTTGTTCTCCATGGCAACATCAAACAAAGAATAAAGCCGTTCAATATCAGCAGCAATTTGCTTCTCCCGATCTTTTTCTTGAAATCTGTCATCACATTTCTTAGAGATAAGACCGGC
>BPLS01000190.1:429135-505112 GCA_019656275.1 Rhododendron kiyosumense | reverse complement strand
CTCTATGCAATCATAGTAAAGGCGAAGACGAAGTCTATTGCCAATCTCCGGTATTGGAATTCTACAAATTGGGCAAATATCACTCCACTAACAACACTCTGTACATAAGGAGGCATGTCCACATGAGTTCAATACACTTTCCACATAGTGTCCACAGCTTCTCAAGTCTCCGGTATTGGAATTCTACAAATTGGGCAAATATCACTCCACTAACAACACTCTGTACATAAGGAGGCATGTCCACATGAGTTCAATACACTTTCCACATAGTGTCCACAGCTTCTCAAGTCTCTAGTAGCCCAACAACACTCAATTTTTGCTTCATTGCACAATTCAATCAAATCAATACATGCCAAGTGTTCCAATGCTTCCTGAAGTTGAAAAAAGAAGCAGATTACGAGTACAACAAGTGCTGAAGAAACTGACAAACTATTGTCTGATCCCATAATGATGTCAGATAATCAAATAACTTCACCTATAGAAGTTGGTCTCCAACTACCATCTGATCGGATAAAAGAAAAGAATCCAAGAGTGCAGTGGATTCAAAACTTCAATAACAAGTTACCCCAAACTCCTAAACTTAAGAAATGGCAATATGCAAATAAGTATTCAACATCTGCGTTATAGTCCCAAGGAGCCAAGTTCTATTTAGTGTGTAATCCTCTAGGGCTCTAGGCAACAGATGCTTCCTGACCACCTTATATCAATGGATGAATAAAAACAAAATCATGATACGAGAAAGAAAAGTCCAGACTTATGCAACTAACCTAAACAATGCGTAAAAGATGGAACCATTATCCATGAATCTCACCACCCGCACGAGGAAAAAAGTTTTCTTTTCTTTGTAATTGAAAAATCCCATAAAAGGGAAAGCTCAAAAGCTTGCTACAATGCCATTTGTTGTAAATAGGTGCATACCAATAATACAACCCCAAGTACAGATGTACTGCCCCTATATCACTTGACTGCAAAGTAGAGAGGATCCAGAGGGACATGTAGCTTCCAGCATTGCTTCATGCTGATGTCTTGGTTTTCCAAAGTTCTCTACTTCTCTAGCAGATTTTCTTCATGGAAGGAGAGAACTGAGATAGGGAGAAAGAAGACAATCTTGTGGAATATGGTTCTTCATTTTTTCATGTTGTCTATTTGGAGTGGACAAAAAACCATAGATCTTATCAAAGAGTGGAAAAGTCTATTCAAAACTTAAAGATCAGGCTTCTGTGAGTTAAGGCAATACGTAGGAACCTCCTCCAAGGAATATACCTAGGGCTAGGAGTAACATGGATCCTAAGTTTCTAAGTTCTCCATGTCCACGGGAATGCATGTACAAGACTTCTGCTAGCCCTATTCCCATACCATGTTCCTATGTGAAAGAATTCGCGCTATTGATAGCACCGCCACTCCTACAAAACTCGTCTTCTACACATTCGACATTCCTAGTATCTAACTGATATCGCAACCAAAAACTGTGGGCGTCCAATCTAGCCGAACTTCCAAAAAAAAGCTTATCAGCGAACAGTCCGGAGTAAATAAAGTATCGAAATGAAGCTTCTAAAGATTCAGCTTTTTCAGGTACTTTTATCCCAAAAGACGAAACTCATCTTCTACACATTCGGTATTTCTAGTATCTAACTGATATCCCTACCAAAAACTGTGGGCGTCCAATCTAGCCGAACTTCCAAAAAACGCTTATCAGCGAACAGTCCGGAGTAAAAAAAAATGTATCAAAATGAAGCTTCTAAAGAATCATCTTTTCCGTAGTTTTATCCCAAAAGACGAGAAGAGAAGCCGAGCCAATGGCCAAACGGATTGGCTGGCTCAACTTCTGAAATAAGGAAAAAAAAACTCGATTTGCGGCACTTAAGCTGCAGAAAGCCGTCTCTGCTATATAAACCCGAGGCCATGAAAAAAAAAAAAAAAAGCGATCAAATAAACTTCAAAGCCTAACTAAATTTCCAGGTGAAACCAATACGAACACCGGAACATCTGGAGTTTATAAGATAGATGTCACTAAGTAAAGGCGAGTATATAAGATAATTGGGAAACGTAGAAGGACCTGAATGCGAGTGGCGTTGTAGTTTGGTTGCCTGGGCGCTGCGGCATTGGGGGTGGAGTTGGAAGGCACGGTGGCTGCTTGGAATCTGCTCTCCGCTTGTTGAGGAGATTGGGAGAGAGAGTCGGAGATCGGGAGACGGTGTCGTGCGCCTGGCGAGAAGTGGAGGTTGGAGCTCATTGAAGGAGTTCACTACTGACGGGTGATCCGCTCGCAATCTGAAAGAAGAGCTCCGCTGTGTGTGTGTGTGTGTGTGAGAGAGAGAGAGAGAGAGAGAGAGAGAGAGAGAGACGGAGGGAGAGAAGGGGAGGGGAATTGGACACACACACACAGAGGAGAGAGAGCGAGAGAGAAACGTCCCACTGTAGACTGTGTGTATCAAAATAGTAAGGCTGATAGATAAAAAGACCGTTTTGATCATAATTTTCTGTATGTTTTGAATCGTGATTTGATTTTGGTGTCATTAGAAAGCTGACTTCAAGACTTCGAAATCGATATATAATTTGCATGTTTTCGATTTCGGATGAAGAAGTTATGACCGTTTGAATTTCAGGTAATTAGAGGGGGTTGAGTGCCAAAAAAAAAGTTAGAGAGAGCAAAGTGCACGCGAGGCTTAGTTAGAGGGGGTTAACTATAGTTTACCCTAAATTAAATTTCAGGCGATAAAAATTGAATGAATCGATGAACTTGGTTTTAACATACATATTTGAATGAATTGATTTTTTTAAAGAAATTAAAAAATTTTATAAACAAAATGGTACGGCGCTGATAAATAACTCATGGTTTCGATTCTTTTTTAGTTAAAAGATGTGTTCTCAGAACTTCTCATACATAACAATAACATGTAGGCAAGGTAAAGTTCGTAAAACATACCATTGGAGGATTAAAATTTTAACCAAGATATTAGATATGATAACAACTTTCGTGGAGGGGCTCTACTTAGAACTATGCTTTAATTCATTTATCTTTTTTTTTTCTTTAGTTGAATTTTAAAATGGTGTCCATTTTTATTTTTTTTATAACAGAGAAGAAAGATTCTGAAAAAATAAAAGGATAGGATCTCAAATAGAAAAATGATTTTAGCACTCTATAATTTGATCATCACTTTTCAATATTAGTCATTTACACATTACAATTTCCAAAACAAACCAGTAAAAGTCAACTTTTTTGGAGTGTGATTATAAAAACTAGAGTGTCAAAATTATTTCTCTTTCAGATATATTATACAAAAAATTGTATATGAGGCTATTCGACTACGATCTTAATCTCGGATAGCCACCTTTGAAGAGAATTTATCAAGGAAGATTTAATTACAATATCAATTTCTACCAACCCACAATAGGAAAAACGAATGATGTGTGACAGAATACAGGATTTTTATTTTTTATTTTTGTGTTTTGAGAACCAACAGAACACGAGATAAAACCAATCTAAATATCTGAATCCAGTACTCGACGTGAACACTTTCAACCAATAATAGAATTCTGAACTTGATTTTTCAGCTTTGCAGTAACTAATAAATCAAACACCGATTGACCAAAAAAAAAAAAAGAACTTGTTTTAGTACATTAGTATCTGTTTTCAACAAACTCAAGCACGAATAAAAGTGTACATATTCAGACAAACGGACATTGATGTGTTCGGAATTATTCGACATATGTGGATCCCATATTTTCTGTGTGAGACCCACATGAGTCGAACAATTCCAAAAACTCATGTGGCCAAAAATTGGCGCCTCCATCTGTGTTTGTTGTTTGAGAAATGGATTCAATGGTTTAAAAATGGAAGCAATGTCCTTAGGGCCAGCTTGCTCAGCTGTCAACTCTTACTGGGCTCACTTGAATGATCGGAAGCGTTCATATTGTAGATCCCAATGAGACCATGAACATAACCGACAATCATATTAATCGGTTACTGACAAATATGATAACGAAACAGATTTATCTTGAAGTAATAGTTCTTTGTCAAGATAAGTATGTTGAGAAACGGTTCTAATCATTAAAGTGGCTCCGAAAAGGATCTACAGTAGTCTATTCTATCAATGCAATAGTGACACCTCACATGATATGGTATCCAAAATGTGGTACTCAAACATGGTCACCATACCATTGCTCTTCAATAAATGAATCTTTAACTTTTATGGGCCGCTCACTACACCCCCACACAGTGCACCCTTGCACTACATGGCCTTGTTCCCCATCGACACAATCAAAAGATGACCTGACTACAATTTTGTAAGCTACAAATTCAAAATTACCCAGGAAAGGATATCGATACTTTTCAATGAACCAATCAAATCATTGGTTTTTGAAAATGGCTTCACATCTACCTCAGCGACGTGCAAGAGCAATACTCTGCTAGATAAGAATATTTCTTTCTATTTGTTGTAAATCATCAAGATAGAGTAAGGGCCCATTCTGAATAGTGTTGGAAGCATCACTAGAGAGTAGAGATGAAAGTACCATTGGAATACACACAACTTCCATTGCTTATTGAAACCATTCTCGCATCCCAAAAAAAATACATTGTATAGATCTCGAGCAAATTCGGACACGTGCCTCTGGAGAGGTGTATTTCGCATGAAATGCATCTTTACCTGTCCAAAGTATCACTGTTCAAATCAGTTATACAGCACAATTACACACATTATATCCTACGATAGCAGGAAAACTTGATCAAAAGAAATAATTCCACTGCTCATACGTGGAGCCATTTTTCTACTCTTTCTTTCGGTGAGAGTAAGTAGATACATTAACATGTAGTAGTCCAACAAACTCTACTGACGAACTGATTAATAAGAATTCCGGACTCAAGTTTTTCATCCTATAATTCCATCTTGTGATCAGCACTAAACAAGCTAAACCAAAATCGTGATTGGCACTAGTTCACAAATAGTAGTATTATCGTACACGGGTCAGGAGAGAACTGTTTTAAGGTAAACCTTCATCTCGGGGTTTTTCTTGCAGACTGGAGGATAAAAGAACCAACTGAAGCAAAGTACCCAGGTTTATGATGAAACTTCCTCAACTTGAGGTGCCTGCATAAAAAGGTACTGCACAAAACATATTTCGTTAAATCATTTGGCCCAAATGGACAAGCCCATAGAGCAAAAGATCCTGCTTTTTTAACATTACCTCAAATGATTTTCCTGATCTCTCAAACTCCAGCATGCTGAGAGCAACTTCACAGCTTTCAGAGACGAGAGGCTCAGGATCCTTCACAAATTCCTCGAGAAGTGCTACACATTGGTCATCTGCGAATTCAATCAAAGAAAAAATATGTAAGTGTCCACCAATGGTTCCAAAAGCTTTAGCTGCGACAAAATCAGTCCACCCATGCAATACAAACTAACATGAACTCTGAAAAGAGGACCCAAACTTGGATATTTATTTTTATAGTAACTATTAAATTAAACAACGCCAAGAAGGTGCCACACATATGCACTATAGAGGAGCCAAAACAAAAAAAAACAAAAAACAAAAAACTAGCTGCCGTTTGGTAACATTGATGATTGACCTATTTTTCTCTCTACTCACAAAAAATAGGAAAGATAACATTTTGAAACTTCAGAAACTCCAACAACGTTCTTTACAAACACAAGCAGTAAACACTGTTATTTAGAAACAAAAATGTTTTACTGGAAAGTCTCCAAAACTTCAAAATTTGGTTTAATGACAGATCTGAAAATCAACCATAGAAATGGTTCTTATCCCATTTACAAATAGTTTGGCTCACCTTGACTTCTAGTTAGGCTCATTCAAATGAACCATATAAAATAAAAGGTCCCAACTCGCAACACACACACCACGCAACAGAACCCAGGAAAAGGGGAAACCAGCAAACGCTATTAGGAAACACCCAACCCAAAACTAAACCACTCAGGAATCAGGATCACTGATCACACCCCAAGTTCCCTACCCACCTTACAGCTAAAATGATTAGCTGATTCTCCTCTTTACACATTCACCAATTGCAATGAACTTGCATCTCCATATCTTATCAGGTTATATATCTTGTAATGGTTAGAGTATTGCCTACTGCGCCATCTACACGAAAAGGATGTTGTTTGACACTGACAATCTCTCTTCCCTCCCACCCTGCAGATCTTCTAAAATCAAGACATGTTTGCTAACGGCACATCAATACCTAACTGCATTGTTAAATTTATCGCCACAACTGTTTTCAGGGAAATGATACTGAAGACAACAGTACAAGTTAGCAAACCTGCAATAGAACCAAGAGCTTCAGCAGCTTCGTGTCTAACCATTGGATGCTCATTAATATTCCTAAGTATCATGGAAAGTGCAGCTGAAGCTGTCTTGTTTTGCAATTGGCCCAAGACATAAGCAACCTGCCAGAAAGGAAAACAAAACAACATTCAAAGGTGCGGGGAAGATGAAGTTGAGCAAAACATATCACACTAGTAGTGAATTGAGTAAGTTCACGCACATCACCAGGAATAGTTGAACCCAACGCTTTCCCTTAACAACTAGGCAACCTTTGCAGGATCAAGCGCACACCATAAACTCAACATTCCACTTAAGAATATAACTCATAACCTCCCCTTTAGGGAGAGGCCACGATGGCCAACTGAGCTACATCCAGTTGGTTTCCATTTCCATGATCCACAATTAACAATTTACAGTATGTGATAATTCAATAAACAGAGGTTTGGGAGTACAGGAAAATGTGCATATCAGTGATAATAGCACCCCAAAGGAGTAAATTAAATTGGATCAAACTTCACATCCCACATTCCTTGTGTCACTAGACTTAAAATACATGTCCAATGTATTCTATACCATAGCCAATAAAAAACAAAAAGTATTCCATACCATCAAACATAAGAAAACAATTACACTTCAATGTTGTTTCGATACAAGGCCAAGAAATAATTAAACTCACATAGGAAACATGTTTTCAAACAACACAGGTATTTCGCAACCCTCATATTCATCATTGAATTTGCGGCTGAAATCACATCTGCATATATAATGCAGGTCTAATTCTCCTCCAAGCATGTCAGCTAGACAAATATATTAACTAACATATCTAGCTCACTAAGATGACGGACAACAATGCATGTGCATCATAAGCAGCTTCCAAGTTTATGACCGGACTGAAATGCTAGATTCAAATCCAAGGGGTCACTAAAATCCCTTTGTCTTTTCGTAGTTCACATTAGTTGCTTTTACTTTTTCCCTATCTTTTTTTTTAGGGTTAAATACCGGGACACCCCTCGAACTATTCCTGTTTGTCTCACTCACCCCCTCATAGAATTTTGCCTACTGCCAGCCCCATGAGCAAAGTTTTTTTGTCCTATAGACCCCTTCCGTCAGGTTTCCGTCCAAAACCATTGGACGGAATGAATGAAAAGTCCATTTTACCCTTACATATATATACCACACCAGACCACCATCGGTTCATCAGTTCATTCCACCACCTCACGCCACACCAGTTCATTCCACCACCAAACACCACCACCATTTCTGTACACCGATTCATTCCACCACCATTTCTGTCTTCATCTTTTTCTCCTCACCACCACCACCATCACGCCATTCACCATGGCCAAACACCACCACCAAACACCAACTCATTCCAAACACTTCTCTATTTGCAAAATCATTGGGAGTGCTGATGGAGATACACAATTTAGGGTTCTAATCGAGTCCTTTAGCACTCGAATCGACAGACCCATGGTGATTGTGGTGGCTGGTGGTGATTTCGGGGGGAGTGAGAGAGAGGGAGAGGAGGTCATGGAGACGACGACGTCGGCGCTGGTGGGGACGTCGAGGAAGTAGGGGGTCATGGAGGGGTTGGGCTCGCGGGTGATGAAGATGGGGTTTGGGCTTGTTTTTGGAGCCGGGCGGGCAACCGTGTGGGCGGCGGACGACTTCAATGGTGGCGCCGTCGTTGGTGTAGGTGTTGGGGGTTAGGGTGGTGGTTGGGATGGGTGGGGCTGTGTGGTGGCGATGGTCGGGTTCGTCAGGGGTAAGCCGGAAGTGGTGAGGGTGGTGGTGTTGGGGGTTAGGGTGGTTGGGATGGTGGGGCTGTGTGGTGGCGGTGGTCGGGTCCGTCGAGGGTGAGCCGGAAGTGGTGGGGGTGGTGGTGGAGGTGGGGAGGTGGCGGTGGAAGTGGTGGGGCTGTGGTGTATTTTAGTGTTAGGGTTTCATAGAGAAGGAGAGGGCAAAATTGGAATATTTTCTCACATTTCGAAAAAATTAGGGCAAAATTCTAACAGTTTTAGACGGAATCCTGACGGAAGGGGTCTATACGACAAAAAAACTTTGCTTAGGGAGCTGGCCGTAGGCAAAATTCTATGAGGGGTTGAGCGAGACAAACGGGAATAGTTCGAGGGGTGTCCCGGTATTTAACCCTTTTTTTTAGCAGGGGTGGGTGGGGTGGAAAGTTGAGAAGGGGAGGTGCCCCAACATATTTTACCATCAAACCACAATCTGGAAAACCGCCGACTTCCTCAGAGTCAGATCATGTAATGCTTAACTTTGCAGAAACGCCAAATAAATCAAGTATTCTAACCAACTAACCTCATGCCTCAAGAGAGCACTCTTTGCACCCAAAGAATCAATAATAGTGGCGATACATTTATCTCCACCATGGTTCCTGAGTGCAAAAAGAGCTGAATATCGTTGATTCATGCTCTTTTCTTCATCCAGAAGGACTTCCCTAAAAGCCATTGAATTCAGTCAGCTAATCAGCAAAACTCTATTCAGCATGTTTGTTGTTAAATTAATTCTTCCAAGACAAACCTTAATTCATCAACGGAAGAACAAGAAGCAGGTGCAGCGGGGTCTACTGACAAAAAGGGCGACGACTCTTGCATGGTCACTCCATCACCACACTGAACATTCTTCAATTGTTCTAATCGACTAAGAGCCAATTCACATGTTTCCCGAACTTCCTGAGCTGGATCTGAAGTCAAACTCTTCTTTAACAGAGGAACATTGGTATCTGAACCAATTGCACCAAGAGCTTCCGCAGCCTACGCATTACAGCAGACGAATATAAGCACTTCTTAATTATGGCAGGAAACAACTTAAGAGTATTCGAAATTGAAAACAGCAAAAGCTAACAGCGAGCATTCTAGCCCTTACCTTTTTCTACTCAGAACCATAATATACGTAAAAACCTCCTAAAATAACACTCCTGTCCTTGACTCCAACCGATATCAAATTGAATTTTACTCAAATATTTACTAGAACCGAGGGAGACTCAATTTTTTTTGAAGGCTATCTTCTCTTTCTCAAATTTACAAATATGCCATCAACAACTCAAATTAATGCCTAAGTGTAAGTTATTTCATTGGAGTGCTTCGTACCAGATGAAGCTTTTAATCAAAATTTTACTCAATTTGCGTAAAAGTGCGAGTATAGGGCTGGAGATATTCTTGCCTCGTGGCGAACAATGGGATGCAAAGAAAGATCATTAAGAACTCCTTCTAAAGCAGGGACAGCATCACTATCCTGCATCTGACCCAAAGCAAATGCCGCCTCATGCGCCAGCAGATTTGAGGTATCTCTTGTTGCTGCAGGACGGGAAAATTAATCATGGTGTACTTGTAGTGTAACTGAAAAAGACTAGAAATCAATCTTCAATTACCCAAATTCAAGGAAATAAAAGAACACACTAAATAACAAACAAATGATGGACCAAACTAGGGCTGAAAAGGACTGAGCAAAGCTTTGAAGTGTTCGGGCTCAGCTTGTTCAAAACTACTCATCCAATATCAAAGTGTTCAAGCTCGGTTTGTTTACGTTTACTAGACGAGCCTTTATAAGCGAGCCAAGCATCTACAAATGAGCCGCGAACCAATCACAACTAATTCGAACTCAACTCATCCAATAAACGAGCTTAACACTCGAGCTGCTCGCGAACAGCCTGGTGAATCATTTGCAGCCCTTATAGCCAAACAGAACAAAGACTCTTTTCTCCCGAAGATGAACAAAGACTGTAATGAAGCAACAACCAAACGCCGTGCGAATTATGTAGAGAGAGAGAGAGACCGGCAATGAGGGCGGTGCGGGGACGAGGGCCACGGAGGTTGCGAAGAGAGAAGAGGGCTCTGAAGCGCTCAGAGATGGGCTGGTTTTGGTCCAGTAATCGATCGCACAGGAACTTCTCCGTCTCAGCAGATACAGTGAATGAATTCTCGCTAAAACCCATTTTGGCGCTTCTTTGCCACAAATAGAAACCTGCAATTATTTTCTGAAGAAGAAGACAAAGAAGAAATCTGGAATTATCAAAACCTAGCTTCCGCAGAAGGCTCGACGCCGTCGCCAATCAAGATTCTTCGTGCAGCTTCACCTTACCATCACTGTTTGTAATGACAGGGTGTGTTTGGTTGGAGAGAATTATTTTTCTTTCCTCCCTTGAGTTAAAGAATACTCCATAACGAAAACATTTATTTCTATAGAAATTTCTTACTGTAATTATATGATCCTCTTTTTTGGTATTTCTTTTCTTAAGTTCCAAACACAACCTAGAGTTTACAGTTTTTTTATTTTTTTTTCATTTGTAGTCATATAGTTTCTAATTGTGTTCAAGTAGTTTCTAAAGAAATGGTGACTAGAGAAAAATTATGAATTCATGGTTTTGTATATCCTTTTTCGATTCATGTTGATAATTCTATATATATAATGCTATCAAACATTTTTTTATCGGCGCAGGTACTGAAGTGAAATATTTTAATGATCAGAGATGTTTAGGCTCAAAATAAAATTTCCAAGTGAAAATAAAAAATTCAGTTCAAAGTGAAATAAATTTCAAAAGTATCTAGAGTTACCAAACATTTTTGTTTCATCTGCAGTTTTATTTATTTTCTGTACTTTTTTCTTGGGGTGAAATTCGGAAACATCAAACAAAAACTTTACACAAAAACATTGCAAACGCTGTACTAAAACATGGGAAAAAACAAAAAAACAAAAAAGCAGGGGAAAATCGAGGCAGGTGGAGTTGGGCCTCGTGGGCAAGTATTTTTGGCCCAACCCGTGATTTGTATTCCGTTAACTTTACTTGGTCCATTTGAGAGGAACGTCACGAATTCCAATCTCGGTTTGCCAGTGGTTTTTTTTTTATCGGCCTTTAAAATAGTTAGATTAGCTTCTCGAAAGAGGAGTTGAATTTCAATCTCCTTTTTCCTGGCACCTAAAGGCCTCTTGGTAACCTCAGTTTGCCAGTTACCACTCCTCCGTGATCTCTATCCGTTGGCCATTGCCGCCTATTTGGAAATTTCTATTCTTTACGATGAATCATCAATCACTGAAACTACCAATGTTGTTTTAGGATATCTTGGGGAATGGAGATTAGTAAAACATATAAATAAACTTTAGGAGATTGCTCGCAGCTTCTCCTCACCAACTAAATCAACCAAAGCTACACATACGTCTACACGTCTTTCAGCTCAATTTATTCGTAGATGCTTGTTTCGTTTCATCATCAGATAAAAAAGAAAACAAACACATGCCTTGATGCATCAAAACACAAACTTTTTTTTCCCTCCGGATAATAAAGAGAAGCACACTGTCTTCAAAAGTTTTACACACACAAGTTTCCAATAGTCGAAGCAATGGCTTCGACGAACTTAATTGCCAGAGATTGTAAGAAGAGGAAAAAAGGGGAAAATGAAATTACATACGCCTATCGCGCGACTAACCAAACAATGGATTTTCTTGTCATTTTCCTGACACAAGAAAAAACTGAAGGAAACTTTCACTAAATTTCCTTGTCCTCGAACATAACAAGACTACAAAATTTTTAGCAATTACCTGATGGAAAGTTAACCTAAATCATTTTATCACACCGGGATACAATTTCGTTTTATGACTAGTTCCCCTCCAGTTCTGCCTAAAATTCCCTTCAGATGAGATATTTAGCGGCTTCTTTGTTCCTTCATTTGGATTGGAAAGAGAGACAAATTTCTCTTCCCTTTTTCTTCCAACTCCTGTACCTTCATTGATGTCGGCTATAACCAACGGCTCAGAAGCTGCATACATGTGACAATTATCAGAAAAAAATACAAGGTGCGCCTTGGGATGAATTTCCAATCACCAATAAAGATAGATAACATATGGTTACAAGAAATATAAAAGTTAAACGAAGCAAAATAACATCGAAAAAGTCCATAAGAAATAGCATCATGGAGTAAGATAATTTTGCAATTGAGTCTGCAAAATGAATTTGAAATTGTTGGAATTAGAATCAATTAGGATCCCGAGATTGATCAATCACGGATCATGAGGATTTATTTTGTGTTATTTCGGCCCACTTGTTTCGGCCTTTTATTCCGTATTTCCTTATTCTGTAACTTATGTTGGTAGTATAAATACATATGGCTAATCCAACTTTAGGGTAAGTCAATTATACAGAAAACCTAAAATTCTTCTGAAATTAGCACTCTAACATCTAGATTCCAGACCCTGTAAGCATCAAAGTCTTGTGTTGAAAACTTGAAGGTGTAACTCGTCACATTGAATCATAGATATCAGCACAGAATGGAGAATCCTCCAGAAAACCAAACATACTAAGAACCAACGTGTAATGTGTGTTCCACCGATTTCCAATATAAAGGGAAGAATGGGATGCACCGAGATGTTGAACGTTTTGACATTCATTACAGCAGCAAGGCCTTTCTGTTTTTGTTTTTCAAATTGCAGCATAGGGAGTAACAGAAGATTCGATGTGGAACAATGAATAGGCGATGCAAGACAATATTAAGTGACATAAGTGTGGGAAATTAGACAGAGAATTATAAATTGAGTGCAGTCTCAAAATTTCAAGACGCAATTGGTTGTACCTCTGGTGTAATCCTCAGATTGAAGGGGACGTGACAGTGAGTTGACAGAAAAGCCATGAAAATTGAATCAGTCAGCACGCGGTAACAAGAAACTGAAGCCTGAATTTTCATGAATAAGCGGCGGTGGTTCCACATCTGAAATGTCCACTTGATCCGTTGATTTGGACAGGTCATCAACTGAAAATGGAATGCTGCATAACCAATGGAGAAAGTCAGTGGCAAAAGAAGAGCAGAGAAAGAATGAAAAGATAAGATGAAATACAGAATCATGTTCTTTTTTATCTGATTTAACCTGGAATCATCATCCAGTAAAAAAGAACTGCTGACAGCGTTGTTTGAATCTTCAGTCATTAGAATCCTCATGTCGGATATTACCTTCAATAAAAATTGGCATAGCCCGTAGTCAGAGATTGTTTAAGAATCTTTAATGTTCAGGTCAATCCATCCGCATGGACAATGGAAAGATTCTACAAGGATTGTTGGAAGAGGTCTGCACGATTCACAGTGGTAGAAATGCCAAAGTTGCTTTATTTTGGTAGAACACCAATACAAGGAGTGGTTGGCCATATTTCGATAGTAAATATCACCCCGTCATATATCAGAATGATTGAAACAGGGACTTACATCTGGGGCAAGGCTGTGGGTTCCATACTTGTCATCCCAATACATTGTGCTAATTCGATAGAGTTGTTGTATACTTAGAACCTGTGGATAATAAACAACCCCAACTGGCTCAGAAGGAAGGAAGAAGGAATGGATTATAAATTATTTGTTTGCAGAATTTAGTAGCCGGCCACTTACTGGGCACAGGTCATGAGTTATTTCATCGAGTGTCTTCTTCGGCTTTTGATGTATGACCTTCAAGTAACAGAAGAATCAGTGACACATATACTAATTAATACTTCTGAACTCTTAGAAAGGAAGATTTTTCACAACATTTTCCAGACAACTGCATCCGCAAATGTAAAGAACATAACAGTGCTGGAAGCTCTTAAGCCATAAGAGATTGTCTCATACCAGGAACCCAATAGCCTGTCTAATATGCTTGAGCTCATCCCAAGCTGAGCCTGCGTACTGAAGATTTTATTTTTCTTTAGTTGGAGGGGTCAAAAAATCAGGAAGAGAAAATTATCAGTTCCGGAACAGAATATGATTACCTCATCAGTTGCCTTGTAGCACCAATGTTCCAGTTCAGCCAATCCCGCCTTGACATATTCACCATTACTGAAAGAGCAGCATTCTCGTCTTAATAGGAGGCTGCAGCCAAGAGAATAATCAGAAGAGGGTCTCAAAACTCAAAAGTAAACAAATATATTAGTGAATGCTTCTCGACTACATACCTGTTGAATAATTGCACGTTGATAAAGGAGAATATTTGGGTAAACACTTTGCGAACTAAAAATGGGGGTACCTGAAAAGAATTTTCAATGGGAAAAGTTCCTCAGTTCAATTATCTTTTAACACTAAAGTGAAATTACCTGAAATCCAAGACAGAAAACAAGCAGAGCAATTTGAGATTTGCAGATTGTTTGGTGCTCCACCCAGAATCTAACGTTATGTAGACTTGGGTACGGATGTCAGGTGTGGGTACATGTCTTAGGATTGGATTCATTCTCTTTTCATTTGAAGGATACAGGGACACGCTTGAATATTTAACGTCCTTCATATATAATGTAGTGCGTGGCTTCAATTTGAGTGAAGAGGGGACGAACCAGAATGGTCCATCTGGACGGGTCTGAGGACTGTCCGGACGACCAACGCTGCGAGCAAGGTTCTGAAGTTCTGTATGTACTGTCTGGACAGGGCTTGAGGCCGTCCAGATGGTCGTGACGCAAGGCTGCGCTACATAATGTGTCTTCTGCAGTTTTCGGGTTAGAGAAGCTTGCTTTTGGTGAGGGAAACCCAGAAAAACGGAGACGTTGAGAGGAGATCGGAATGCTTGTAATCCTTATTCATTATAGTGGATTGATTCGTCTCCTGACTCCCTTCCCCCTGTTGCGTACATACACAACCTGTGTATCGGGCCACGTAAATCTCTTGTGTGATTGTTTCTTGCTTGCCTTGCATTCATTCATCTTTATTGTTCGCTTTATAGATCGATTGTGGTAGTTCGAATCGTTTTGTCCACCGCATATCACACAACATAAGTTTTCTATTTTGCAACTTAAAAAGGTGTTTACTAGTTGTCTTAGATCCTTTGACACATATTATTGGAGTTCTATGCGTAGCTCGTGCGAAATTTGACTTGGAAAATATGCTTGTTAAGTTATTATCCAACCATACATGTCCAACACAAATCCAATACCCTTATCTGAGTGCCAATTGACTGAAATGGGTACTTCATAGATTTTGAAGGATCCATGTAACATAGCTCAGAATGAGACAAAATCTTAGATCCATAGATAGGGAGCCAGGGTGTTTGGGATTAAGAACTTAAAGTAATTTAACTCCTCTTTCAGCCATGATCTATTTCACTATTGCAATATTTTACCATGTTTTTGGGTGGACATGCGTCAGGCTTGGCCTAACTAACAACAAAAGCTGTAGTTGACCAGCCCTACACGGCATTTGGTGCGAACTTAAACTCCCGAGCCCTCCAATTTAGCTCATTAGCCAAATTACGTTAATTTAGATCATATTGATGGCAGGCAGTTAGGGGTACAAGCCTAACGTTTGGCATTATTTGCACAAAGTTGCATCCCACAACCTCAATTTAATGGGATGACAATGGTAAGACGGGTCGCATTGCGCAAATTTGCTCCTTAAAAAGGTTGGTGACAACAACAGTGACAACAAAACAAAATAAAAAAACATGCCATGTTAAAAGCCAATCAAATAGGAAGAACAAAAAACAAGGAGAATTAGGCATCCCTAGATATTGCACTTACTTGATTGGCTTTTAATACATTCAAGAAATTTGCAAGGCTCTTCACAATCCCTTGCCAGTGGGCAATCAAAATCTCCTGAGCAGCTGCATTGGCAAGGGTGCGGGCTGTCCCCTTGAGCAAACTTGCTCTGGAAAGTCTTGGCGCCTAGACCATTCAAGGCGCACAAATGTTTATTATATAAGTCTTTCAGTAAGTTTAAAAGAAAAGATGAAGACTACATATCCCAATCTCAACTTCAAGTACCTGAATGCACAATCCAAGCAATGGAGAAATCTCCTTTTTCAAGTTGTCCCGGATCATACCATATATCTTTTCCACATATGCTGTCAGTTGCTGCTTGAACAGCAAAGCAGGGTACTTGGCTTCAACTTGGTGCAAAGTATCCACTTGGCCAGAGAACTCACCATTGGCAAGAGAAAGATTGACTCCTTGAGGACTTCCACGGAAACTCTAAATAGAAATTATTGCACCCTTTCAGACAGAGTGGCATAAACTTAGAATGGAAAAATGAAAAGCATTTTTTACCAATGTCATCCTCCCAAATAGAGTAGCTGATGATGTCCGCCTGTGTTGTGGGGCCATCCCTGCTGCACCACCTGCCTTCAATGTACGTTGAAGCAGCAACAGCAGAGTTGATGCATTGGATAGCCAATAGGCCAAATTTTCATTGTTATCCTGAGTCTTCAATTCACAAATGTAACTCAAGCTCCAACAGCTCTATGATATATAACCACAAATCAGCATAGCACAAAGCATTCTTTGCAAGTAGTACCTCAATTGCGTGGCCTATGGTTTGAATAATCCGATCAAAAATGCTGGTCCTTTCAACTTCAAATGACCTCCACTGCCTAAGGCACTTGTATATGATACAGGCTGCAACAGGTCTGCCCTTACTCAAGCCTAGGTGCTGAGCAACACATCGGATGAGCAAGTCCTGATATTCCTGCTGCTTCTCATTGAGTGATTTTTGTGGTCTCTCCTCTACCTCGGACTGATCTCTTAAGTTCATTGAAGCACTTTGCAGATCCTATTACATTTCAGAGTGACCATAAAAGTTAAAGAGGTGCAAGTCGAACAAAGTAAGAAAGAAGGTATAGTTCTTGAGGCGCTTGATCTTACAGCAGCAGTTTTGGTACTTTCTTCCCTCTGCCAAATGTCAGACATGAATAAAGCGGCGTAAGATGTACATACAAAACATATAAAAAGTTAATCCAAAGTTCAGTATGCATCACTGTTTTCTGCAATTACCTGAATAACTGACTTAGAGCGTCCAGAGAGGAGCTTATTATTTTGTGCCATTGTTAGAGCCTGCTGACGAAGAACTTTATTTTCTGATTCTATGTTGGCAAGCTTCTCTTCAAGCCTAACCGCAGAAGGACAAGAATTCCATTAACTGCCCCCAATTTGTAAGCAGTAGAAACAGCCATGTTCCGAGGACAAAGAGATTGCAAACAGCCAATTTGTAGGTGAACCGTTAAAGATATTTCATAGACTTATTCCAGAATACTCTTGGAGAGTGAACATGGGGGTGCACCAGACAGAAAACAAACAACCAAAAAACTCAAGTTCTTACGTGAACTAGGGTCTAAACTAGAGTTTGAATTTAGGAGGCATCCAATCTCAGAACAACTGGCATTTTTGGTGGTAGGCTCAAACTATATGGACCAATCTTGACAGTTCATGTAGCACTCTTGTTGGTCATAATCATGTCATATCGTCAGAAGTCTTAAAAGATGATCAAACCTACAGACCTACTGATCAAAGGATCATATGTAAAGATGAACCGACAAACAATTTTGCTCTGTTAGTTGATCTACGTCTCATACAGCTGACAACTCAGCATTCATGAAAGGACTAGCATATCCGAAAGAGCTTGTCAATAAAAGTAACGCTGGAAATGTTTGCACATTGAGTCCATGTGCTACTTAAAGATAACATGACATCTACTGTCTTTACTAGTTTTTTTCAGTCAAATTCACTACCTTCAATGAGCATAGCTGATTATGTTAATATGTACATGCCAGAGGTGGTCAAATATTCTCAACCCAGAGAGCATGATTTCTGACTAAGGAAGCATCAGTCCAAAGGCAGTGTACTTCCCAGCAAGATTTTGTAGTTTCTTAATCAGAATAATCCTTCCCTCCTCCCCATGAGTAAAACATCATAGAGAACTCCCTCCAACATTCCAGCACCAAAATGATGAACTCTTCTCAAACATTCAGCCCTCCTCAGCTTCTCCAATTCAGCTACCAAAGCAAGTTCCCTAACTTGATCCAGGAACAACAGAAGGGAAGACAAGAATATACTGCTTCTGTCTACAGACTCTAAACAGACGACACTTCATCTAATAGACATACCATCTACTTGTCAGATACTCAACTCGATATCCTCAAGTTCGCTGTTACTAATACCATTTTTCAAGCTTTCTTTCATAAAACAATGAATCTCTTGTTGGCTCCACTTGGGCTTAGCACTACTCATGACAGGGATTTCCTCATAAGCCTTCTGAAATCTCAGTTGCCTGGACATGATACCTTCAACCATCAAAGGCATGTAGTTGACACCATGGCAATGGTTTCAGATGCCATAAGCTTGGAAATATATAAATGAAAAGCACTGTGATTCTCACTTTTTCAGCCACAGCAACCATATCTGCAACAAGGTTTAAAACATCTTTGTGGATATTTTCCTCATGAATACGCTCCGCTAAAATTCCAAGTCTATCTGACTGCTTAACAACCTATGTAGATGCCAATGAATAAAGAACCAAAGCATAGACTGTAAGGAAGAGAACAAGGCACGATGGATATCAACTGAACGATAAATGGCTGTTATGTTGAATAGAGCAGAACCAAAAAAAAGAACAAAGACTTGCCAAAGATAGAAGAAGAGGAAGATGAAAACCTGATGAAAAGGAAGCGGACAATGCTGCTCTATGCGGGCCTTCCACTGGTACTAGTGTGGGAGGGGGAATATCATCTTTTCATCCATAGAGACAATTTACAAAGCCAATCAAATATTATGTCGAGGATTGAAGATATCAGAGAGCACGAAACTAGATGGAACACGGGAAAACTTGGGCTATTGTATCATTCAAATTGACTATATTCTGTAGAAAACGATACAGCCCAGGAACAAATAATTTTGGAAGGGAAAAAACCAATACCATTTTTTCCGAATTCCAAAACCAAAATAGATTGCAGAATAGGTCGTATAAGTCAGCACGATGACAGCAAATGGACTTTGTATGTTAAAAAATTGTAATACATGTGACAACGTATCACACGGTTTAAGTTGGTAGCACATCAGATTGCTATTCAGCAGAAATGGAAGGTACAATAAAATGGGGTTATTTGAACATTTCTTAAGCACCAACAACCACCAAGTTTATTTCCAAAGCCAAACCAAGACAGAGAAAAAATGACTGTACTATTTGTCCAAAATATCAATTAATTAAGCTAGATACGACCGGTTTATTACCGGGAGTTAGCTTGATTTTCTAGACCATAAGCAAGACTATCTGTATTGAATGGTGTCAGAATTGAACTCAAAACTATATGAATCCCCAAAGTATTTTACATCGAGGACTAGACTTGACTCTCAACATTCATGTACTGAAAATAGACTGACTACATGAAAGGTTATTATCAATTCCAATTATAAAGGCTCAACACCCATCGTGCATCAATTAAGTGGTAAACTCAAACGAATTATGAGATTTGAAGGCAAAAGTTCGTAAACTAAGGAAGAATTTGAAACTTGAGGGTATTGTCCATTTCACTGTGTATGAAGCTAAGTAACAAACTATTGAAGTACCTACAGTAAAGAACACTCTAAATTAGACTAACAACTAGCTAGAAGGAACAAGATACAACAGATAGAACGAGCAAGTTCCATCAGAAAAAGTCATCAAATGCCCCCTCCCGGTCACTTTCCCAGTTTTCAGCTCCTGCACAACGCAACATCAAGAGAAAAGGGTATATGTAACACATTTGCGTTAAACATGGACAATCTAAACAAAAGGAACTCCACAACATAGCTAATGGTATCTCTAGACTGATAGGTAAGGACTAACGTAACATGAAACGATTGGCTGAACTAGAAAGATTATCATTCTTGGCAGTGAGAATTCTGAGAAGAATCATTGAGTACAAATAGTATTACCAAGACCATGGATTATGCTTTGGTTATAAACTAGCAGCAGAGTATCTACAGCTGTCAGGAGACACTGAGAGAACTAGACTGACCTGAGACTTCAGCGGTTGAAAGATCCTGAACTATCAGCTGAAAAGCATTGGAATGGACTAAAGAGAAATTTGCTGGAGTAGAAGCAGGAGCTGGAAAGGTGAAATCAGAGTCAGTGGATGTGGTATCGGAAGAAGCGGACATCGCATCAATTCGAACATCTGTAGCAATGAATCCTGATGTTGAACTCGAGGTGGATGAGGTAGACAAGATCATTTTCAGCTCTGAAATTTGGTCTGACATGCAGTATATCATCCTGAGACACACTAGATCATTTCTAGCATTAGTCAAAAGACATGTGGAAGCATTCTTTAAGCTGTATTAATTATTAACTACATTTTAAGGATGTTTCTTCTAGCCTGATCATTCCCTGGAAGCTGGTGGATTTCACGCACTCCTGGAGGGGACTAGAGCAGGAAAGAGAAGGAGAAAGCAAATTGCTGGTGCCTTTGACTTTTATGAATATTAGAGGAGAAAGTAATCAAAGATGGTTTCCAGTTGGAAGAGCCTACTTTTAAATTGAAGAGTAGAGTACTAAAGCTTTGGCATTTTGAATGGTCAGTTCTCAGGCCTAGTTGATCCCAACGTGAACGGTGAACCAATATGTGTACTCTCTAGAATCATTTGAGCAGATATGATGTATGGCTGATATAGGCTTCTTTGTGGCTCCTTATTTATTTCAAGTTTTACATAAATGAATTTTATAAGAAGCTCCGTGACATATGACACACCTTACAGGTAAAGGTAGAGACGGACAACTTGTTGCATTCAACACGCAGATATAGTACCTCTTAAATGAGTGTTGGTAACTATTAATTCATTCACAGTGTTGTTAAATTAGAGGTTTTAAGAAAGTTGAAATGCTTCTCAAGTACCACTCAATCTTATTTACTTGGACATATTTGTTGAATTCAGCATGAGAAAAGAATATTTCCTTCAACTAGAGGACATTACAACACCTCCAACTTCATTGAGTACCATCAGTGCACTTCACCAGCCTAGCTACCTTCCTATGGAGTCCTTAACCCCTAACTAGAACTCATTCTAATTCTATGAACTCTTCATGAATTCAACTTAGTATGATAAAGGTATATCTGTCAAAGCTTCAAAACTTTGAATATACATCAAACTTGAAAGTTTAACCACTAATGCTACCTGCTTAAAGATTCTTGAAGTTGATGAACTCTTCTTTCAGTTTCTTCTAACTTACTACGCCTTTCTTCACTTGATTCTAGGGCTTCTGCACATTTCCTTTCGGATTCATCAGCTCGTTGTTTCTCCGATTGCAATAAAGCCTATGATACATAAAACCAGGGTGGAGTAAAGCAATAGAACAGAGAAGCCAGACAATGTTTCCATTAAACAGGAAAAAACAGTCAACAAAAACAAGGAGAAGATTTGAGTATGTGACCAGAGACATCCCCACTAAATGGATAAGCTAAACCAGAAACTTGTGATTCAACTGCCACACCACAGACTCATCAAATAGCTAATATGACATATTAATAAGCATCTCATCTTGTACGTCACACAGGATATGAAAACTGGGCTTCTACGCGTCAAGAGTTCATGCGATTCACTCTACAGCGATAAAATTTGAGGAAATTACTGGTATAAGACCAGAATCCATCAAGACTAAAATGTTGACCCACCTAGAGACCAGCTAATTGCCGGATTTCACCAGTATAGACTAGCATTCAACCCGCATGATGATTCAACAAAAGGTTTGTCCAAGGTATAAAACCCCATGCTGGTGGAACTAATGTCCGTTGATGCTGTCTATCCATTTCCGCAAGTAATATGGAACTATCAAAAAGGAGAAGTGCAAGAAAGATACAAAAACTGTGCAAGCAAGAAAGATACTCCCTCCGTCCCAAAATGTTTGTCCTGTCCACAAAACGAGTACTAAAAAATAATGCACTCTTTCAAGAAAAAATTTGAACTTTTTTTATAAATGTATCTAGTGAATTGTTTTTTAAAAAAATGAATTTTTTCTTGCAAAAACTGTATTATTTGTACGTCCTTATTTTGCGGACCGGACAAACATTATGGGACGAAGGGAGTACATTGTTCAAAGACTTGAATTCTCATCATATAAGCATTAATAGGAAAATCCCATGAATAAGTTATCAGAAAATTATAAAAAAAAAAAAAAAAGAGGAGGAAAAACACAAGTTGGGACATTTGAATTTAATCCATACAGATGCAGTCTCTAAGCATATAGACCATCCAGAACATGCATAACTAACAGTCACAAATGGCTTTCAGCACGCCTTTTGGTGCAACAAGGGCCCCACCCTCTACAGCTTTCTCTTATACTGACAGATTTCAGCAGTCAACAAATAAACATCACTATATGTGTCCAATTTAACACGATTGTCAGGTTGCATTCATTCTGTTAGAGAAGCTTCTTGCCATTGAAATAAGCCAATAACTCTCAGGTAGCAAGTACTTTTGAAAGGTGGCAAATATTTGAGGCAAAGGATAGGTGTAGAAAGTTCATCAATGCATGGTGTTTTTGTAAACTAGTCCATACTGTCTAAAACAGATTCATGCCCCAAAAGGATGGTCCAGCATACTTGAACAAAAGCACAATAGCGAAACACCAACATTCTGCTGATTTTTCTTCAATGGTTCTCTCTCTCTCTCTCTTCAAAAAAAAAAAAAAAAAGGTTAAGCTAAAGGGGACTCCATCTTAGGAACTATAGTAACACCACCCAAGGCAAACAAATGGTTGTAAACCTGGAAGTGCAAGAAAAAATGAGCTTTAACATTTATTTCCCTATTTCATGTCCGGTGCAGAAAGAGAATAACTCAATGTTGTTTTATAGTTTCATAAGGAAACACAGATAACCTCAAATCATTAGTCTTTTTGCTTGCTCTGAATTTTTTTTTTCATTTCTGTCACTGTGACATTCTTTACTCTAGGTTCTCTGTTTGCTTTAATATTTACAGCAAATGAAACTTAAGGACCATGCCCAAAGAAATGATGACACTTGAAAGAGATAATGGTTAAGGCAGCTGTATAAGCGGCAATACCTTCAAGTTCTGCACTTCTGTACTAAGAGTCTCGATCCTCTCAGTATCTTGGACAAGCACTGGAGTTTCTTTGACCACAGATGATGCTTCTTCAATGGCCTTCTGTGCAGCCTCGCGTTCTTTAACAAGCAGCTCGTTAGTTTCATCAACTTTGCTTTGCATAGTTTGCAAGGAATTTTGCAACTTTGATATCTCCTGCCCTTTTGCCTCTTCCAAATCAGTCTGTACAAATGGTTTCATACTTTAGATGGAGGTCATACAAACATGCAGCATAACTTCCATCAAACAAGCATAATCATCACAGTCCGAGGCTCCAAGCTAGGGCCAATGGAAGTCATAAAAGTTGTGGAAACTTTATATCCATCTCAAAACCAATTGGCAATGAGTGGAGATGTCCCAACATTATATTAAGTGATCATCCATTCCATTCCCAAGCAATGTGGGACTCTATTTCCTTAACATCTCCCTCACGTGCAGTTGCATTTGAGGTCTGTCATGTGTAGCCTCTTTTTGGGTTTATTATCATGTAACTTTTTTGCTGGTCTATCATCGTGAGGGTGGATTGTAAACTTTTAAAATATGGGGTGGAATGGGCCCCACTATGATACCATGTGGAACCTTTATATCCATCTCAAAGACAATTGGTTTTAACTTGGAACCCTCCAAGAAAGTTGACATGGTATCAGAGCTAGGGTTTCGGAGAATTTATTCCCCCTTGTTTGTGCCATAAGTGCACCATTGTTTGTTGTGATCCATGTTGTTATGGATCATTTGTTTATCTCTCCACGTGTGAGTCGGGCGTCACACGAGCAGGGAGTGTTGGAGTTTGTCCCACATGGGTTGATTATCTCTTCCAAAACTAGTATATGAGCATGGGCAGTATCTCCACTCATTGCCAATTGATTTTGAGGTGGATGCTTTAACAAAAGTGAGTAAACTTCTGTAGTGCTTACTGCCGCATAATACAAAGATGTCGACTACAGTTCAATTCTTATCTTTCTTTATAGGAGGATTCAGTGTACAATTTTCATCAAAGAAAAGCCATAAATAAATTTCACATATCCTGAGAAAGTGAAATACTTTAATGCAAAACACATATATTACCCTCAAACGTTTTTCCAACTGCAAACGCCATGTGAGTTCTTCCACCTGCTTCTCAAGCTTATCCTTTGCTTCTTTGAGTGCACCTGTTTCTCTTGAAGCCTGAATTTTTTTTCCATATGCTAGTAAATGAGTGAGGATTGGCAGATAAGTGCAAAATCCAATGTTAACACACAGCAATTCTAATTTGTATGCTCCATAAACGCATGGGCTACACACTAACCAAATCAGATCTCTGTCGTTAACCCTCCACTTAAGAGGGTGAACATTACCCTCCTTCCTATTGGTTGAAATGATGTGGACCCAACTACAAAGTGATGTCATGCTTACCAAAGAGTGTATTGCATGGTAAGCATATATCACTTTGTGGTGAGGTCCACACCATTTCAACCAATGAAAGAGAGGGTAATGTTCACCCTCTTTTAAGGAGGGTGAACAAAATTGCACTCGTTTGTGGGTTTTTAGAGGTATTAATACCTCATTTGTCGGTTCCCAACAAGAACGTCTCTCTGTCAAGTGAAATTACCTTTGAAGTAAATAGTGTTTTCCTTTGCATTAGTATATATCACATGGATGCTTTTATGCAATTGACATTTCAAATGACAAGGTGCATGAGGAACTACTTACGACTTCAATAGCATGAGAACACCAATACCTACCATCTTTAGTTTTCGAAGCTCTCTCTTGGCAATTCTCCCCCGCCATCTACATTGTGTAACTATAGATGCCTTCCTGAGTTTCTTGTGGTGTGAAAAATCTCTATGACCACGCCAATGGGCCTGCAGTTTTTTAAAGTAAAATTAATACCTTGGAAATATAATAAGCATCGGTTATGGCTATAAAGCAACACAGAACCAACTAGTCAATAACCTGAATAATAATTGATGCCTTTGTCTGCTTTCTACATCTGAATTCATTGCGAGCAGCCATTGCACGCAAACCTGTCTGCAAGACAAGCACTGAGGACTTGATTCTGATATATGCCATTCTTGCCAAGTGCCTACGTGAAGTTGTCTGTATCTTAACAGCAGCTGCCTCCCTTTTAATGGTCTCGTATAATTTGCAAGCAAGTCTTCCTAATAGCCGTAACAAAAAAAGGAATCGGTGAATTCTTATAAGAAAAGGGGAATAAGCACCTAGGTCCAATCGTGCGATTGATAGAAAAGACTCAAAGAGAACCAACAAAAAGATAAACTGTGTGTGTGAGGGTAGAAGCAAATATCCTTTCAATAAGTGCCACAGCAGAAGGATGTCTGGCACATGCTCTCTATAAAATGCAGGTTTTTTAGCTACATGAATGTTTTCTTGCTTCAAAGATCAGCCGACGCACCTCTCCATATAGATTGTATGCAAATAGTAGCCCTCCGTGTTGCAATAAATCGTTTGCGACTAATATGAGTTCTCATCTTTCTTTGAATAGTCTTGGCTGCCTTGTTAAGTTTTTCTGCCCTACACGCATCTAGCTCGGCCATCTGGCCGGCTCTTAAGAACACCTTCGTTTTTCCTATCTGCAAAACCATTTATAAACCCCTTCAACGTAAGAGACATCTAGAAAGGATAGGAATATAAACAACGAAGCTGTAATGTTACACCATTGTTCTAGCTATATGAAGCTACATAAGGAGAAAAAGCAATATGGCACCCCATGCTGCAGGGACACAAGCCAGAAAAAAGTATCTAATATTAATGTACAATATCCAAAGATGAAGACGTGAGTTATCCATGACATATTTATGTTTATGATGAGGAAGTTGACATATGCTTTTATATTCCTATGCACCAGAACAGACAACATTGGGACATTATTAAAATCTTAGTCAAAATAGCACAACATGAAACTGCTCAAACCAGAACAAACTGAACATAATCCAACAAATGTGGGTTCCAAAATAAGCAAACTAAAGGTAATGTTTATATAAAACAAGCAGGTTAATTCCTCATTCAGCAGCCTCTATACTATCACAGTGCCTATTATATGTAAGCTGCAGGCAATTAGTTAAGCCCATTATGCAAACCAGGAGCAGATGAACAGTACTGGAGTTTCAATTGTGAACTTTTAATTCTTGAAAAAAACCAGCTGGTCCATGTAAAGACAACTTTATTTTTACCTGAGAACCCATAAGACCCATCTTGTCCAAAATCTTCTTGCATGCTACCTTTTCATCATTGCTGCTCATAGATGGAAAAGAACAAATTAGATGTAAGATCTAACTGTGCTAAATAAGTAACTCAGCCAGAGGTTCCAACGTGACCAGGCAGCCAAAAATCAATGTACACAACAAAAACTACAAAAGTTTCTCTACCAAGATAAATACTTACTTCCCTTCCAAAACCTCAGGAGCAAGAAGGCCAAATCGATTGAGAAATTCATAGAATGTCCTACGAGTTGGGTATCCAGCACAACTGATTCTAATTGCCTCTAAAACACCCTACATTGACAAGAGAGCATTAAATACACATGTTTTAACCATGCGTATATGACACATAAAGCATGACACCAAATTTCAAGATTGTACTCACACCACACCGTAGTTGTTGCATGACGTTGACATTCTCAAAGATAGCAGGTTTAAGAACATTATTTGGCTTCACGCATCTAATATAGTGGGGCTCTGTTGAATTCAGTGTCTCCATTAGTTGTTGTAGTTGTAACTGCATGAATTTTTAAATCAGGGCATCAATTGTAACATCTTGCATAGCAAAGTTTAGGTGAACTTCTTGATTATAACAGCATTGTTTGATTAGATGTACTTCTCAATAACCAACTTATTGAAGAAAATCCTCTGGAATGGTAATGGACAAAATACAAGATATGATACCCTAAAACGAGAACCAATAGACGAGAACTTCGAAGATTTGGAGGAAGATTTGGTTGAATCCTCTGGAAGTGGAGGGAATAGGCCTGCAACAAAAGAACATTTGGAAGCACTCAACAGATCTTGATGTTCAGGAACAACATAGTCTTTGTTTTTGTCTAGAAACTGATCAGACTGATATTGGACCTGAATAAAAGCAATAACTAAGTTATCCAACAGAAAACCCAAAATAGAGTATCATGTTTCAATGCTAATAACAGCAATTTGTAGAAGGCACTTTATTGTACTGACAAAAGAATAACAGTTATCTAACTAACCTCCCCTGCATAGTGAGCAATGGCAAAATCTGTACGAGACAGTTTTGGCTTGATAAATCGCTTGTGAGACTTGAATGTCTGATAAAGCTTTTGTGAAAATGTTTCATGAGTTGACTTTGGAAACATGCTGGAAACAGAATAGTCCATCGTTAAATAGATAAAAAGGTCATTCATCTTCCATAAATAAGAAGCACGGATTCGAGTTATGCATGCATATGCACACAAAAAATATGTGGGCATGAAAATCTAAATACAGGCTAATATTAAACACATAAACTAAGAGCACAAACATAGAAATAAGGAGTAGACATGGACACATGTTGGTATTACAGTTTCCAAAATTGAGGAAAGGGATATGAAGAGCTACAATAACAAAAGTATGTGTATTCCCAGTTTCCTTACATAAAAATAACGACAAACTTTATTTTCAATGGGAAATGTTTTATTTTGTTGGTAAATTTCCAATTAATCTCTGTCTATAGCATTAAAAAGTAAAAAAAAAATTCTGGTCTCTACATTTATATGTTGGAAAAGAAGTGGGGCTAGCAGCACTGTTCCCTTTATGAAGCCTTACTGTTAACATAGTTTTGAAGCTGTTAGATTTTAGTGTGCTTAGAAGTCAAGAAGGGCTAAAGGAGGAGGGGCCAACATGTATAAAGTTCATACTTCGACTGACTTTATCTTTGGCCCTAATAACATTTCCAAAAAGTTGCACCAAGATTGTAGGTCATGGGTGTCAAGGCATGACGAGTTTCTAAAGAAAAAGAAATAGGAAACAATTGCTGATGCATTTTCAACAAATGTACTTATGCCTCACAAGTACCAATGTCCGACAGAAATGTCCACCAGAAGTCAGACATTGGCGACCTTGGGAGGCATGTCAAAACTTCCTGGCATACAATCACACAGATAACGTATATATGCACGCGAGCTTGCATAATGAGAAATGTTCCTTACCAGGCTTCATCAAGCAAAGCAATGATTCCTCCAGGCTTCTGCAAAAGCAATATGAATTTATGAATTAACTGGAAGTTTGATAAGCTGACTCAAGGAGCAATGCAGTCACTATGAGAACTAAGTTACGGGCATACAAATCCTTATACAGTTATACACAATGAGCCATTGTCAGGATGATTCCATGGTTTGGAAAGAAGGGCTACCTACCTCTGGACAGATACATAGGATAAAAAAACTCGAGCAATACATGATCACGTCAGCAAGAGGACAAAAAGCTTAAAAGTAGGCACTCTGCAGACTATCCCATACCACACCTTCATTTAACATCCAATGCATGCTGATTATCTACGTCCACTAAACCTATCAACTTCCCATTTGCTTTATCCGAAAGGAAAATGTACTTTCTTGCACAGAAAAAAAAAAATTCTAGGATGACTTTCCAGAAAGCCAAATAGATCTTTGCATTGAATCAAGCTTAACAGGTGTGATTATAGTTCCATTTTTATTTATTTCCATGCTTGCTACTTCATCTTCCTTCAGTGGAAGTCAAAGAACAGAATATTGATAGGAGTCTTAGGCTATAATTTTATTTCCTTGCATCGTTTTCATCTCAGATTCTCTGTAGTCTCTCTTTTACGCTGCTAGGGGATAGTTTTCTTCAATAAATACCAGCTTACCCGCAAAAAGAGAGAGAGAGAGAGAGAGAGAGAGAACAGAAACATCGATGTGCAATCAACTGCAAAATAGCATGGCCAAACTCACTCAAATCCAAAGCGACAAAAAAGTTGTAAGTTTCCATTCATCTTGATTCTGGAAACAATATTTCCTGGTGCCTAGCAAAACTAGTTGTCACACTGTCAATTTCCCAGTCACTGCAACAACTATGGTATGGGATCAAATCATTCTTGATATTACACTGACTAGTTTCCCATATTCAAGGATTTCACAGTATTTTGACTGCCAGACAGATGGAAATAATATTTTTGAGCAGGTTTTGCATATGGTTTCTAGTGCACCTGTTCCGTTGTGGAGGATAGCTTAACCTTACTGGGAAGTCCCTTTGTGGCCTAAACAATTGATCCTTCTCTGGCAGAATGTAGCCCCTCCATCTACCAACTTGATATAATATGACCACAAGGAAAATAGCCCAGAGCTCAACTTCCAACACACACGTATATTTTATGTCCTTCTAATTAAATGAGAATGGACCTTGTGGCCAAGTTGTCAACCAATATTTGTGTATTGTTGGAAGCACTAAATGAAACTGTTTCTTTTTCTTCAAAGAAAAAGAAAACTTATTGCGGTGAGAATGTAAGAAAGATGACACGACCTTTTATTATTATTAATCATTTTGCCAATAAGAATTTTTTTTATCTCCTTATAACTGGATTGAATCTCACTTAAGTCCTTCAAACAAGGCAATACTACCCTGAGACTCAAAAGCAAACTCATTGCATGTTGACTGGGTCTAGATTAGGTACATTACTAAATGAACTGTAGCCATCAAAACATGAGTACACAAGTTCTTTGAATGCCAAGCCAAACGACTAGTAAAGACGGGAACCTTTTCAAGAAGATCCAGGACATCTTGATTGTCAACAAATTCTATGTAGCTCCAGTCGATCTCCTCTTTTGTGTACTCTTCTTGCTCCATTTTGAACACATGCTGAAGGAAACCAAAAACAGTCAACAAGTTGGGAAAGTGGATCACAATAGTATGTTACAAAATGTAATGACCTTTACCTGGTTGAAATGTTGCTGCAGCTTCTCATTTGTGAAATTTATACAAAATTGCTCAAAACTGCACCCATGAATGTATTAAATTCAGACAAATAATTATGTTACAAAGTCATTAATCTCAATATAGAATCATATTTACCGGAAATATGATTCCTTACCTATTAGTCTTAAAGCTTTCAAAACCATAGATGTCAAGGACTCCAATCAAAGATTTAGAGTTGGGATCTTGCCCAATTGAAACATTAATTGTATCGACCAGCCTGAATTTAACAAAAATAGCCTGCATTAGCTTTACATCACCACCTCAAGGCCCAAACTACTTTTGCTATTCACAGGGAGAAAGAAACCCCTGAGACGTGTCCCTAATTCCCTATAAGTGAAAGCAAGGACCCAAGCACTTCTCTATTACCAGTCAAACAATCGGCAATATAGTGTTTTAGCCAAACCATCCCTGCTAACTAACGCACCAACAGGATCAAGGCTTCTCTTGATAACTTCTTCAGGGGTAATCATTACACGCTTCAGTAGCGCATCTTCCAATGCATCAAAATCACACCTGAAAGGAAAATCAAGTTAACGTAATTGTATAGGTATCAAATGCCGAAAGTAAAATACCAAGGATCTATTCTTACATGAGAAGTTCCGCTGCCATTTGAAGATGAAATTTAGATTTGTCATCTTTCAGAATCGATGAATCAATTTCTTTTCCCTTGGCAAATTCAACATTTCCAAGATGAAGAATTGCAGCCACAACCCTGAAAATTGCATCCTGACAGAGGAAGACAAGTTATTCCAACTTTACCTTGTGCATCTCAAATGATGCAACAAACATATTGAGGAATCCAAGGCTGTACCTGGTATTGCTGACTTATTCCCACAATATCCATAGCTCTCCTAGTGGCAAGATAGTCCTGAGCATCACTTACACCGACTAGTTCATAGCAACTTGATTGATTCAGATAGTGAAACGTTTTAGGACTTCCTAGCTTATATTTCTCGACTTCCTGATCAGATTTGAAAGCTATTAAAAGGCTGTTCTGCCTACAAATTTAAAAGATCTTCTTCAAAGGATCTAACAGAAGGTAAAAACCTACCTCTGGTGGTGCTGCACAAAGAAGGTAAAAACAATGATAGTTGCGTTCAGGGTCTGAAACTTGGCAAACACGGGATCTCTCAAGAAGATAAGTTCTAATGGCTGCTCCTGAAATTCTTCCATGCTTATCAAATTGAATCTCAACAAATTTACCAAAGCGGCTGTACCAATGTTTAAGTTTAGTGAGCATCAATAATAACATACTTTCACCATATTCTGAAATGCGTATGTGAAACAATTGGAGAAAGTTCATGGCATGACTTCGACATCTCACCTGGAATTGTTATTTCTGACAGTTTTTGCATTGCCAAATGCTTCAAGAACTGGATTTGACTGCATTTTGTTGATGAGTGTATAACTTTCAGATAGACAGTATCATAAAAACAAAATAAATTATCCAAACAAAAAGCCTCTGCGAATTACATCATGCATATTAATTTTAAGAAGATGGAGATGATTTCAGAGAAACAAATTTGCAGCTGGAAGCTACACATCCTGCATCATCTGCTTAAGGACGATTAAATTTGAAAAGATGCAAGTACATTAAAAAGGTGTCTCTAGGCGCACATCTGATGTTGAAGAAGTAGACCAACTCCAACCGACGTCGTCCATCTAAGCAAGATTCTGAATTATTCAATTGTCTCCTCATACGCACTCCCCTTCCACACCCCCACACCCCAACCCATAATAGTTGAAAAAGAATCCTACGAGATACAGGATGGAAAATGCTAAAACAAATACATGGTGCATGTCCTTGGTTGTTGGGGTACACAGTTGCCTATTACATATTCCGGGAAAAAGCTTCTTAATGCCATGTGACAGACACAGTCTGCAATAAAATGAAAGAACCCCACCTAAAATCTTGGCAAGAACTGGTCAGTTTCTGCAATGGTGTACTTACACTATAAGTTCATTTATTTATACATTGTAGAGCTTGGAACTTGTTATGTTGCTATAGGGCTAGCTATGATTCTGTTGGTTGACCCTCTAGCTCATACATAAGCAATTATGCCATTTGAGCTCCTTGAACATGAATCCTTCCACTAACGAAGTCTTTAACCCATCAAAAATTCTACACGAAATGTTTATAAACAAAGGAATATTATTGCTTACAAAAATTTGAGAAAAGAAACCTATTAAATGAAGAAATCACATTTGCACCTTTAACTTCAAGAATGATGTTTTAAGGAAGTATACATGGAAAATATTTTGTGCTTCAAGGAGAGGCCTGCCTGGTATTCACATTCTGAGTACCATCACATTATATATGTGACCTAACAAAACTGGTATTGATGGCAGGCAACAATTTAATTATTTGCCTCAGATGTACATTACACGGAGATCTGAACCACAATTAGTACGCCTCAAGGCATTTACCTAGTGCATACCAGCACAAAACTACGGACCATTCTAACATTAGCAAGTATGGAATGAGAGTGAGGTCATGAATATTACTTGTAGAACTTGTTGCTCAACGGTCCTTCCTTCAGTGCCTTTACGCCCACCCAAATAGGCAAGATAGCGCATAAGCATCTTGGTAGTTTCCGTCTTACCAGCCCCGCTTTCACCACTGACCAGAATGGAGTTACTTTTGCACTCATTGATCATAGCCCTGATTTTCAATAAATTTAGGAGGCTATTTGGATCATTCTTCAGAAAACAAACTCCATAAAATATAAACAAAACAAAAGGTCACCTATAAGCAACATCCGCAATTGCAAAAACATGAGGACTCAGATCTCCAAATGGTGCTCCCTTGTACTGTTCCATCATGTGAGCATCATACAGGTGAGGGAGTCTTTGGAATGGATTAATGGCAATTAGAATACCTCCAGTATAAGTCTGTCATACAGTCAGATAAGGATGTAGCATTATCACAGAGCCATTTGTAGCTGCATTAATCCTTTGCTTCGCTCACAAGGATGAACATCAACTAACTAATGATATAACTAAAAGGTGAAGACAGCCTTACATAGATTTCGTTGAGCTGGTATCGAACGGACAAATTCTGCAGAACTCCAGGCTCATGCAAGTACGAGAGCTTAGTCATATCATCAACTCCACCAGCAGGAGCATCCAAATCCTTTGGATAAATCTTTGACAAAAGTGCAACCACCTGTCCACCGAACAATGAACAAGTTTCAAGTAGATGAAAGAAGCTAAATTATAAAATAATGCTCAAATGTTAAGCCCAAGTCAGCAGTTGTTCTATAAATTTAGCTGAAAACTAAATACACGTAAGTGGTACCTTTTTACCTCTTAACAAGGCCATATGAAATCTTACAGAAAGTGGGCTATTGATAAGAACAAAAGGAAGAATATAAAGTAAAATAAAAAGTTCATAGGACTGAGGAATACATGGAAAAGGTGGTACTTTGCCCCCTCAATTACGAACATTGCATAGCCAGATCCATAAATCCATAGACAGAGTCCTTCTGGATATCTCAAACCTTAGACATCCATTTGTTTGTTCTATTTCCTTTTTAATAGTGTTCTGTTTGTCGCTAGAGATCTAGAACAAATTCATCAAATGATGTACTTCACATCAGTTTTCCGGTCAAAAATCAAAATGAAATTACCAAGTTTGATCAACTAACCAAAAATTTAGTCTGACAGCGACCTAAATTTACCACCTAGATTTCCAACCTTTCAAGAAGAACTCGGAAATACAGATTCTAGAAATAGATCAAGTATCAAGCGCAAGATACAGAAACTACTTTCCGGTTAGTGTTATGGTTTTTACCGTCTTCCCATTTGTAGTCTGGATCTCAACTTCCTCCCCATTAATTTTTGACACCTGTCCATCAATCCAGGCTTCGTCTTGATCTTCAACCCAAACATGAGAACCTGCAACGATATTAACTGGTGTGCCCTGCATATCAAACTCATCCTTAAATTAGAAAACAAAAAATAAAATTGTCAAAGCTTAAAAGCTCAAAATAGGTATGGAGGAAAACAAACAATTTTCTAAATCAAGCAAGATATACATGCAACCAAGACATGAAACTTCATTGTAAGATGCACCACTAGGATCATGGACATACATACATACATAAGCAAACCACAAAACATGTGAAAAATTGAATACAAACGGCATAGAGGAAGGCCAAACGAAATTTCATTGCAGTTTGTAAGATTTCCATGACATGAAACTTCACATCTAATGACGCCGAGTCGCCGACATATATCCAGAATCCAAATCTGTAGATATTTGTACACTTAAGCTGCAGTAAAGAAAGTCTATATCCCACCAACAAGTCTAGGCATCTAATTATGCTGCATGGGTAAACAACCCAAATAATACATCAAAGGCTATCCACCAACATGTCCAGACATGCAATTACACTAAAGGATTGAATAACGAATAACACAAATGAATTCATTAAAGCCTATCCACCTACCAATCACGACATCTAATTACACTGCAGTTGCGCAACCCAAGAGAACACATCAAAGCCATCATCCCACGTGCCTTAGAAATTTGCTCATTTTCAAGATTAGAGAAATGTGGCTGCCTACAATAACTTCTTCCTCTTACCAAGTGTGGGATTTGAAACTCAACCCATACCACAATTAACCCAAGAGGCAAAGAGTTGAACCTTTATGCTTTGTCTTGGACCCTGAGGAGAGAAATGGAAAAGAAGAGAAATCTATTGTTCTCCTTCCTACCCTTGTTTGGAACCTAGAGAAAGATAGAAGAAAGTAACAAGGTATTCAGGAATGTTCAACCTTCTCTAATTATTTTCCTTTTTTTTCTTTTTATTTCCATGGATTCCAAACATAGTGTTAACAATGTCGACATACTGCAAAATTTTCAATATCTGTGCCGAGTCAACCAATGCAGATAGTTAGTATATATCTAGCAAAATTATCACCGGTTTAATTAGATTCTCACATTAGATTTAGACTTGCAGAAAAAGTGACAGTTCATAGACAATAAAGCACCAAGACCCCGTGTTTCCTGCTTGCAGCTTCAATAAGCAAGACAAGAAACCAACGCTACCTAACAATGATACAAAACTTCACATTTTGCTCAATTAAAGAGTTCACCATCCAGTCCATCCCCAATATCCTACAATATAGATAGATCAAAAAGTCTACTTAACTTGATAGTAACATATTCCTCAATCCCCAGCAAAGACCAATAATTTTTGCTGTCTGCGTATGATTCAAATAAAAAAGGAAGGTATCAATATCAAAGCCTAGTTTATTCTCTTTCCAGATCTCCATCATGAAAAACTACGAATAGCTCTGCCACGCCTCTAAAAATCACCCAATGGACCACAGCATGGTAAACTGATCTCACTATCCCAGTCAACATGACTCAGATGGTAACTGAGTCTACTCTCACTTAAACATGCTGCACTAATTCCCCAAAATGTTGACATCTAGGAATGCATCCTTTTATTCATCCCACAACTTAATGGATCTTCGCCCTCCCAAATCTTTGCAATTTTGTATATCCTTTCCCGCAACTCATCAACCTCCCAATCCCCTGAATTTAATCTAAAAGAGGAGTACAAAAAAACTTCTTCCCTCCAAACAATATCTGACAAAGATGCCTCCCTCTCTCTGTCCAGTCTCCACCATAATCCCAAAATGAGCAAAAACAAGAAGAAGAAGAAAAACTCCTTCAATTCCGAGGGAAAAAAAAAACCTTAATTATCCCTTGACATGTGAAAACATAGTACTCTGATTTGTTCTAAAAGCCTGGTATCGGTTTTGATCACAAGGCTTATGTGGGTTAGCTAAATCATTGGTACCAAACTAGCCTGCAGAAGTGTTTATGTTGCCAACTACCAACTGTGGTAGAAACAAGTGAAAAGCATGAACTGTTGTTGCATCATGGAGGCAGCATACGAGTGAATATTACCACAAGTTGTGTATGTTATTATACGCTAAGGCTCTAAGTGAACGATATAACTTGTTTGTTCCAATTACTGTTTGCCTTCGGATCACAAATAGGTACTTCCACAAGCACAACTCCACCATCAATTCTCAAAATAAATATCGTAACCATGGCAGAATTTGGACACAGTCATCTCCTCAATATATGCATCTAGCTTTCATTGACAAATTTATAAGTTAAACCTCATAAAATTTCCTTTCCCTTTTGTGCAATTATGAGGTGTGTCTCACAAATTAAGGCCAAAGCCTTATCTTCTGGAAGCCTTAGGAGCAATAGCAGCTCTGGAATTGCGGGTGCATTGAAGAGGGTTTGGATGGTGTGCCTTCTCACACATGTATACGATCAGTTTTAGTCTATATACATAAGTGGTTTCCTTGTATTGTGTGTGGCAAAACAGAGTAGGCAATTCACAGTGGAATTGTGCTGTGAGGGAGTGATACACTGGTGAGGGTGAGAGAGAACCAAATTGTGAGTTGAGTGTTGAGCTCCGGTGTGTGGATGCTCCTCCTCCGGTTGATTTTTTTTAATCTATTGTGAATATAGATGAAGTTTTCTTTGGAATTCTGGTGTCTTGTGTTTGTTTCGTGTGTGTGATTGGTTTGAGGATCCTGGGTGTGCGCACAACAGCAATATCATCGTATCTCCCAATAACCTTTTCTTCTTTTTAATCTACAATGTTATCTTCCCTCCAGAGCCCTAAAAAGTTCCATATGGCCTGGAAGAACTTGATAAACAAACATGCTTCAACACAAAAAATTACAACTACGTAAAATTTCCAATTACTCATCATATTGACTTAACAATACAAACATGCGCCCAGACTGTTTTTGCTATCGCCAAAATTCAGGTGCATGAAAGATTTACACTATGTGGCGCGCGAGCCCGACACCCGGTTATCAAAACAAAAAGATTTGTACTATGTGCATGTACAATACTCGTGCTCTAAAATTTTGGCGTTTACAAAAACAGTTTTATAGCACATTTGGATCCGCATTGCCAGATTTTTGCCCCATTCAGAATGAAAATTGGAATCCAAACACGCGTACCATTTCGAATTCAGTAGAAAAGTTCAATCACATCAAATTTCCTCTTCTCTCGCTAATCTTTCCAGTCAATAAGCACTCTGGTCCTCCCAAGCTTCTGCCTTCGAAAACCGTGTTTCTTCAGGGTTTCGGCATCCAATGCCGGCAAAGATGGCTCCGGTGATTCGTCGGAAAGTGGACGGACGATGAAATTGATGCAGGAGATGTCTGAGTCGTTGATCGTTTTGGTTGTTGTTGCAGCGAGTTTGGTGATCAGTGTGTGTGCGTGCGTGTCGTTTGGGTTGTGGATGTGACATCTTTGGACAAAGCTAGAAGTTCGCTGAACTTCGCCGCTTTGCTAGAGCTTCTTGTGGCTCTCTCTCTCTCTAGGAGGAATTTAGGGAAGAAGTGGAGTAATAATTTTAGGAAAGCCGTTACTTGGAGCGTCTTGTGGCTCTCTCTCTCTCTCTCTCTCTCTCTCTCTCTCTAGAAGGAATTTAGGAAAGAAGTGGAGTAATAAATTTAGGAAAGCCGTTACTCGCAAACCATGCCATAAGCTTCTTACCTTATTTTTAATGTAATTATTTTTTATTTTATGGGACAAGTTAATCCTTTTAGAATGTATTATATTATATTCTATTCAAAAAATAAATATTTTTTTAGTTAATAAAACACACCCTAATTAAAAAAAATATAAGTCAAATATATGGCTCGGTATTGGCTATTGAGCGAAAATTTATTAAAAATTGTATGCAAAGAGAAGAATTAGTTTTAGAGACCCACAGCAAACACAGTTATAATGCATGTGCGTGTGTAATAAATACATAAAAAGTCCAGAACCACAAACTAAACACTCAAGCACTCACAAAGATGTAGGCCCTATACTGGAGGTGTATAATGTGTGTGGGCTCCACGTGCTTTGTGAATTTGTATATGTAATTATTTGTGCGTTTTTTTGTGGTTTAAGATTTGCTATAATAAATATATTTTGAACTTTAAGAATTCACAAGAGAGGAAATTGATAACAGAAGCAAAATCATTGGGATAAAAATTTATATGACCTTGGTTAAAACGGTTTATATGAGACTTAGGGGAATTTCATCGCTGTGAATCGAGTATTTGTAAATTCATGACCAAAATAAGGGGTCCACGACAATTTCTATAATTTAAAAATGTCGAACTCATCGGATTAGGAACTTGCTTGAAAAGCGTGTTTTCAGAAATGAGAAATGGCGGGATTGAAATGAACTGCGATGAAGCACAATGGTTTCTCTGAAGTGTAGGGTGTAGGGTGGGACTTCTCTACTGTGAGTGGTAATGCGGTGCCCCGGTATTTTAAAAAGTTGGAGTTGGCTCCCATCCGCTTGATTGGGTAGACTTTACTTTACTTTTAGGCTCCGTTTGTTTCGATGTAAAATATTTTATAATGTGAAATATTTTTCATGTAAAATATTTTTTCTTAAAATAAATTTCAAACTTTTATTTTCTGGTATTTGGTTTGCACCTGAAAATATATTCAAAAATTGACAAAATAGTGTAGAAAGAGAGATGGGGGCTTAATCGGTGGAGAAATTGAAATTGAACGTGGGTCAGGACCGACAATCGAGGAGACTGAGCAGTGAAAATTGCAGTAGAGGGAAACAGGTTCATTTCGAAAAATAACTTACAAAAAATTTAAGGGTGAGTCATTTTTATCCAATTAATGGAAAATATTTTACATATTTAATGTTTTCCTCATTTTTTACGTAACCTAACTCCAGAAAATAGGGAAAATATTTTACGCCTAAACAAATAGACCCTTAGTCTAAAACATATTATTTTCAATAAAATATATAGTAGGCAAGGATCACCGAACTGCTAGAAGAAAGGTACGTCCATTATGAATCCCATTTGATGTACAAATAATTCTTGATCCAAAGTACTTGGGATGGAAAGTATACTCAACAAGCTTTTTAACAATACAAATCTTGCCAAAAACAGAGTTTGGAAGCGTCCGTAACAAACCCGTGAAGTTTGACCAATTGTGGAGTTTTAATGCATTGCGCCCCGGGTGCACCCTTGAAATTTCAAAAATTGACCAAACTTTGTGGTTTTGCTATAGACACTCCCAAACTCCAATTTGCATATGTATTTGAACCGTTGTAAAACTTATCTAACCTACTTTCTAACCAATTTAGTTTGTCTCCAAAATTATTTTTACATCAAAAGATATGATGATTTTACCCTTAACAGGTTGAAAAAAAAATTATTATGGGAAAATCTTTGAATCACACCAATCTTAAATCGGATCGAAACCTATATTGTATATCGAAGAAAGTGGGTATTCAAAGTACTAAAAGATTGGTGGGATCGAAACATAAACATAATAAATTTTGGTTTATGAAAAGTTGGTCGAAAGTAGACCAATTCAAGGATCGTTGGAACCAGTACTAAGACAAAAACACGTATTCGCACCATTTCACTCATTCTAAGTTTTATTCGGTACTCCCATTCCGTTCGGTAGCAGAGTGGAAGTGTGATGGTAGTGGTGGTGAAATGATGGTGGTGTAGGTGGTGAAGGAGTGGTAATGCTCCGATGATTTTTTCAGTGGTATGCATAGTGCTTACTGCTCATTTTTTATAAATTAAAATTTATTAGTTTAAGGTTGGATTATACCATCTTTTAGTGCTTTGAAAATACTCTCTATCCATAGGTCTTTATTCGATTTCAAATGGGAGAGATACAAGCATTTTACTAAAATGATTGATTTTTCGACATACAGAGGGTAAATTAGTCATAACATTTGATGTACAAATAATTATTGATCCAAATTACTTGGGATAGAAAGTATACTCAGCAAGCTCTTAAACGGTACAATTCTTGTGAAAAAATGGAGTTCGGAAGCGTTCAGGGCAAACCGCAAAGTTTGACCAATTGTGGAGTTCAATGCGCCCCAAGCACACTATATTCCGCCCGGGCGCATCTTCAAAATTTTAAAAATCAACCAAACTTTGTGATCTTGACATGGACACCCCCAAACTCCGATTTACAAGTTGTTTGAACCATTGAAAAGCTTGTCTAGCCTACTTTTCTAACCAATTAGTTTGGCTACAAAAATATTATTTGTACATCAAAAAATATGACAATTTTACCCTTAACATGTTGAAAAATAATTTATTATATATGGGAAAATCTTTGAATCACACCAACTTTAAACCAAATCTAAACCTATCGTATATAGAGAAAGAGGGTATTCAAAGTACCAAAAGATGGAGGGATCGAAACATAAACATAATAGATTTTGGTTTATGAAAAGTTGGTCGAAAGTAGACCAATTAAAAAATAGTCGAAGCCAGTACTAATGCTAAAACACATTTTCCCGCCCTTCCACTCATTCCAAGTTCCATTCAGTACTCGTAGTTCTAAGGTATTCGTTCATTTCTTGAGAGTTCTAGAAAGTTGATAGAGTTTTTCACAATTTGTCAAAACATACAAAAACTACTTATAATCACCGGAATTCGCCTTAGCCGTACGCCCAAGACAGGCTTGTACAATTACGAAGCCAAATTTTGGTTCCGTATTCCCAACAATATTCTTGACCACTACAACTACCAGTTGTAGGTCATGTAACTGATCAAGGTGTAAGAAAGAAGCTCAGAAACTGTTCACTTCAATTTCTAGGTGTAATATTCTCAATATCAAAATCGAGCTTCATTACATGAAAAAAGGATACTGATCCTCAGAAACTATTAATGTCATAAGGGACAACGTCATTTCCGAAACAATGTACAACACAAACGATAGAACAATAGCGATATAATCTAATCCGCATTTACAATAAGATGGAGTCGGCTATTTGTAGCCAACGCGAGAATAATAAAACAGTTGCACAAAAAAACTCTACATTCCAAATCTCAGCATTTGGGCACGCAATTAAAGAAGTTCTCACGAAAACAAAGATGTAAATCCTGGAAACTCTATGATTGAAGAAACGAAAACACAACTCCGACACTAAAAATAGGAGGCGGACGCATCAAACTTCACATGAACAGTAACTGAGCAAACCATTCTTTCTTCCTTTTGCATTTTTTGGACTCAGGATTAATGCTGATGCTGTACACGAAGTCTCCCTTCAATGACAGTATGTACGCAGCCTGTCGGGATGTGATTTGCCGTTTAAAGCCCAATATTCATTCAATGTGCAGCAGGCCTTTATCTGAGTCAGCTCATCCGATCCTCTTTCTCACGTAACTGAAAAGTTTCAATGTGGAAAATTAAACTGATACCATGCAAAGAAGCAAGAACGGTGCAAATTATGTGTTGCAAAGAAAAATGAATACATGAAGCAACTCAAGCAAGCCAATTAGGAAGTGATAGAAAGGGCACTCAAACCACCATAAAATGGTGTATCAGAGATCTCAGATGCTTTGGAACGTTAAGGCTGCATATGGATCATTGGTTTGTTGCCGATGGAGGGATTTGTGCCGGGAAAGGAAAAGGAAGGAGAAAAGACAAAAGATCACATAGTGAGGCATGTAAATTTGTTTCTTTCAATTTCACACCATTTTGTTTCTCTTGAAAAATCCCTCCACAAGTCAATGATTCTGAGGCCCAGAGAGTACCCATATCTCAGAATAGCAAAAACATCTTTTCAGTTATAAAATGAACGTGAGCATGACAAAAGTCACAACAAAAGGGGAAGATCTAGTACATTTGTCTCTTGTGAATGAACCAATTGAAAAAACATTAACGGAATACTAATTTGAGGAACTCTTGAGTATTAGGTTCATATCATCTCTTATGCGGAAAACCCAATGAAATACGAAGAGGGAAAATTAGAAAGCAACAGCGTGCAAGATATCGAATTTTATGGTTTCTAAAGATATATATGGACAAAAGTATACCTGGGGATGGTAGACTTGACCACTCAAGAAACAGACGGACATCTTTTCTCAATCCGAATCTTCCGTAGTTCTTGCAGTTGATGAGCTATTTCTTTTATGAACTGCAAACCATCATTCCCATTTCTGAGGGAACTTAGGGCATGCTCGAGTAAATTGCGGTCAGCCTCAAGTGCTTGTAACCTGCCATCAAGCTCTGAAATTTCATTTTCCACTGCAATCAAATCAATTCCTCCACTTCGATTGAAATCAAAATGATTGTTCTCTTTGATAACATCACTATTTTCCTCAATTGAGATGTCAGAACCTTCTGCAGTAGGAACTCTTGACGCAGATAAATCATTTGGGGTCAAAAAACCATTTTCTTCCTTTTGATGATCCTTTTGAGTTGCCCTGCTAGAAAGTGACTTTATCGGATACAGCTTTCTTTGTAACTCTTTCAAACACTGTGATATGTAGAGCTTCTCTCCCTCAAAGCCTAACAACAAGGATTTAATATTCTTATCTTTGTCTAACTTTGAGTTGCTGGTTTCCAAGGGTAAACTCTCCACCTTCGTTTCATCTGGGTAGTTGGCTCTATAAAATTCCAACTCTGCTTCCAAATCTTGCACCTCTTTCTCCTTCTCAGCTAAGAGGTCATTGGCCTTTTCAAGTGCCTCCATATCATACTCCGCTTGCTCTTCCATCATTCTTAAGTACTGCAAGGCCTCCATATGCAGCGATGCTTTCTCCTCTTGCAACCGCGTAATCATGGCCATTGCCTGATGTGCAGCAACTTCGGAAGCATTTCTTTCCTCTTCCAATTCCTTACATAGGGAACTCAAGCATGACCTATCGTATTCGACCTGTCGCTTTAGCCTATCAAAACTGCTCTCACCCTCAATTTCACTGACACTGATTCCATCAAAAGATTCATAGCCAGAATCAATTTTGCCCAAAAAAGGTGTCTTTTGAATCACCCGAATCCCATCACCGCAAGAAGCATCAATTCTTTGTAATTCATCATGGTGACCATTCCATCTGGGACTTGAATTTCCTGGTGACCAACCAATCTCACTTACAGATAAAATTTGATCATGAACTTTTGCTGAACTGCTCCTCTCATAAAGTTCATCAATCATACCGTAAACTTCTCTTCCTTTACCAGTATCCAATAACTTGCACTTGTCACTTGGACTCCGATTACTTGACATTGATGGAGCATTATCGTCCAGAGCATGATCATGTTTTATACATTCTGCAGTCGTCGTACTCGCAAATGCGGAGACTTCCCCATGCTTGATAACAGATTTATGTCCAATGTCTTTGGTTCCATGAGCATCTACTGCTAAAAATGATAAAGAAAAGAGATAAGAGTCAAGTAACAATGGACATTAACTTACACAATGGTACGTTTCACACACACACACACAATCCAGAGGAAATTTGACTTACACATATCTGGTGATACTCCGTTTGGAATTGTCATGACATTGGAAGATGAAGGGACGTCATTTGGTACAACAAGCTCAGATAGCATAGAGAGGGTGGAATTGTGAGGTAGAGTACCATCAGATTTATCTTCTGATATACCATCTCCATTTATGACATTAGATGAAGGGGAAACATCGTCTAGTGAAATAAAATCAGGTAGAGCAGAAGAATACTGCTTTGGATTAGCTTGTTCCCAGTTAAGTTCTCCCAAACCATGTCCTATGTAATTATCAGACCCCAAACAATCCACATCACATGGATCGTTTACCTCAAGCGGAATACATTGATCTAAAAGTGAAGGCCCAGGATCAGAACCTTGATGAGTCTGGTCCACTGAAGCCAAATCCTCTGAATGTGCTTTTGGTAAACTGCCTGAACTATCTGTGGGAGATGTATTTTCCCGAATTACAGAACTTCTATCATCATCATCAGAAAATGGGTACTCAGACTCACAATCGGAGTTAATCTTCAGCTCAGTATATCCAACGTGAGACAAAGCATTACCGCCAGTATTTCCAAGGCGACGAGGCAGTGTGGAGCCTGGAATCTTATCCTTTATCTTCTTAAAGCTATCGCGACGGGTTAAGCGGCCACGGCCTGGCAATCGGGGCAAAGGAGGTTTAGCACTTGTTTTAAGAGTCCCAAACCCAACTGGTAGCTGTAGCAATCTTTGAGTGCTTGTTCTAGCCCTGCATGTCTTACTACAACAAGAACAGGTCCATGTGCTTAAAGAACCCGGTATAATATTCTTAGGCAGAAACGAGTTCTGAAAACCACAATGGTCGAGATTAACCCCCAATTTTCCCACCAACAACCTGTAAGATTCTGGGGTTGTTTTGGTCCTTATGGCAAAGGACATGAGACATTCTTCACACATCCGACAGGCATCAGCTAGCTTACCGTGAACATGACAAGATACCAAGGATGAGATTTCCATTCTGTGGTTACTGCACAGTAGACTACGGTAGAATCCAGGTTTTTCGTTTCCAAAAACATGATCGAGCCTTGAGCACAATAGACAAGGCGTTTGCAATTCACAATATCGTGCAAGTTTCGTAAGCAAATAGGACAATGCCGCATCAAGGAATAGCAGGAATATCAATAGCCATTCAAAAGCCATAGAGGACAAATTATCCATAAAACCCCGCGGTTTCCTCTCCAGATTAACAGTTGCCATAGGCTTCACAGCCATTCCTAAAGTAATTATTCCGAATATCGCAACGAACCCTGAATCCGCAAAACTCTATACTATTAGCTTTAATTCCTCAGAACGTCGCATTCTACCTTTCACCCAAATCATGCTTTGAAATTCCCACACCAGCTTGTGCTGCAAAAATAGCTAAAAACAATCATACTTAGCTTTGTTAGAGTCTAAATCAAGCAATGTTTCATTCAAAAGGAATAGTCCTAGGATTAGTTGAGATGCGCGTAAGCTGGCCCGACACCCGAGTGATTAAAAAAAAAATCTTCATTCAAAAGGACAAATGACCCAAGAATCATGGATTAAACCACGGTGACATTATCTTGGAATGCAGAATTACGAAAGTGTAAATCCATTCGAAAAATATAGGCAACCCATTTATAGGAAATGATAAAAACATAAGCCAAACACCAAAAGCTTCGCTTTTTCCACCGCAGGATCAAATCTGATTAAAAAAAAAAAAAAGGTAATTGAAATCAGAAAAACAAACCCTAACCGTACCCAATTCAAAATGCCAATATAAACGATAAATGGCTGGATTGAAAATGCAAAAGGATAATCCGAAATTGTGAAGAGAATAAATGGCGATGCACATTGCAGTTTTTGGATAAAGTTCAAAATGAAAAAGCTCGACTTGGGAAATGAATCACAATTCAAGACAATGTGAACGTATGCATAGACGTACCTGGTGCGCAGATTGGCAGAGGAATCGGCGGAGAGGGATTGAGCGAAGGAGATCAAAAGATCATCCTAATCTAATCATGGGTTTTTGGAAAAAGCAATGGAATGTTAATGATACGAGAAAAAGGAGAAGAATTACAAAGAGGACCCTTTTCCCTGCGAATTTCACTGACCGTTGATACCCACCAACTGAATTTTCAGAGACTTGTTTGCTCAAAACAAGTAAAGGTGAAAATGTGTTTTGGTATATCTTAAGTTTTTTTTTATAGTCGGTTCTTCGGGCTAGCTTGCTCGCATCTGAACTAGGACTCCAAAATTAACAACCGGACAAATCTTCCGATCTCCTTAAAATGTAGAATATTGGGCATTCGTGGGGCTAAATATTAGCCCCTCGGATGACAAACACTTAATAGCTTTCTCTATATTTGTCTAATTTTCGTGAATACTCGTCTAATTTTTATAAATGGAGTGGGGCAAAAGAATAAAACGCTTGGGATATTTTAGGTTGATGCATTTATGTAAAATGCGGAACTCAAGCAAGTGGGCTTCTTTTGGTGCTAAAAAGGAGTATGGTTTTTTTTTTTTCTTTAAAAAAAGAGGTATAGCAGGGACAACCTAATTTGGTTAGCCCAGTTTGCCAATCTTTAATACTGACAATTACAAAGTTAAGTGGTCAATTATCTCTAGAATACAGAGATTTAAAATTAATTAATTGTTCTGTATTGCTGATTTCTTTCTATTCTTTCTGAAGTGGTAATTTCTCAATCAATTGACCAATTTAATGTATTTCTCATAATACTGATCATTATTTTCCTACCAGTTATGGGAAAATAAAGGCAAGAATTTCAAGAAGTAAAAGTCCGGTTTTTTTTCTTGTTTTTCAAAACATGGAACCACTTTGACAGCGCTCTTTGACCCAACCCCCCATCTCTCAGTTTCTAACATTCACCAAATCTTTGCAATTTTTTAATTAAAAAAGAAATGGATGTTCGGTCAGTTTGCACGCACCTCAATTGATGCTTCGGGCCCTCAAGATAACGATCGGGCATAACCTCCGAGGCTTCAAAATTGGGAATGTTTGGCCTTCGTGGAAATAAAACATAAAATCTCATGGAGGAACACGTTTTGGTCAATACTACATCTTTTGCACGCAAAATTTTACTAGGGGAAAAAAATATTTTAAACACATTTAACAAAAATGATATAAGTACCGATCGGGGGAGGGAAATCGTACCGACGGCTGCCGGCAGGCCATCTTCAACCACCGAACGGCCGATCCGAGCCGTCCAAAAATTCTAAAAAAAAAGAATCGATGGGGTGTACGCGAGAATTAACGGCATTCGAGGTGTGTAGGGTACTTGATCTGAGCAGCCATTTTTCCTGTATATACACGTACATACATATATACACTAAAAAGGAGTGCTCGGATCAAGCACCCTATACACACCTCGGATGCTGTTGATTCTCATATGGGCCAATCGTTTTTTTTTTTAGAATTTTTTGACGGCTCGGATCGGCCATCCGTTGGCCTGAAACGGCCCGCAGGCGGCCATCGGTACGATTTTCCTCCCCCAATCGGTACATATAGCATCACTCCACATTTAATGCAAAAATGTTATTTGATTTTTATTTATGAGTTCCAATACTAAATTACGAGAATTCGATTGCGAATATCTATACCTAGGGAGAAGGCTCTAAATTTATAGGTTACTTAATCCAACATTAAACTGTGAAAATATTTGGAGAAAAGGAACATTTTGAACAACGAGTACACGCACCCCTATGATTATACTCATGTGCTGGATCAAAAAGTTGCCAACTTTATCCATCTCTCTCTTCCTTGCGAATGTTATGCCATCATTTATGACTTGTTTCACAACTTTATATTATAAGTCTTGGACATACCTTTCTTCACATTACCGACATCATTTCCCCGACTAGCCCAGACGAGCTGGCATTCGAAATCGGGGATGCTGCGGGACGCTCCTTCAGTGCCGGTTCAAAGATATTTGGGTTTTGAAGCGGAAGTCTTGATACGGGCCTACCTATTTTCTGCACACGAATCTTTGTACGAAATGTTGCAAAAAGCTTGAGGTACAGTTAAAGGGTGGAGATTTGAACCCAGCTCCACTGTAGTGCATCCTGTAGGACAGATCCGAATTATCTATCTCGACAATCAATGAATGTGATTTATTGAAGCACTGTTATCGGTTGATTGCCAAGATAGGCGGTGTGGATTTGCGCTATAGCATGCGCTACAGGAAGTGCCCTACAACATTCTCGGATTCAGCATTCTAGCATATATAATACATGTCTATGAATATATATAAGTATAAAAACAAATCTCCCAATTCGCAATATTTACAAGTTACAACCTTTATCAGTTCATGAAAAATCTGCTAATTATGCAGTGTAGAACCTCTCGAAGAATCAACTTTGTTGATTTACATTCACACAAAGATAATGTACGTAATGGTCAGCGTGGAGCTAGAAATGCGTCTTTAATAGGGGTGCCTATGAGAGATGTGTTAATTCCAGAGTTCTAGTACTGCTTTTATTATACTTTCTCCATCTACATTCTATTATCTCTCGTTCTATTTTAATTGGTTAAAAAATTAATTATAACTTTTAATTGGTAATACCGATTATATGCAATATGAATCTTGTTTAATAGATTTCAATGAGCTCTTTTAAACGTTATTTTCAAAATCACCTAAAACATTATTGATTACAATATATAACCAATTGAAAAATGACACGAATTCCCAAAAGGAACAAAAGAATGGGGACTGAGGAAGAATGGTGACATTACCCATTTCATAAATATATGCACCTCTCCATAGCCAATCAAGCAGGAGCTTTTAAATAAACCCAATGGCATCTCTCATTTTAAAAAATAAATAAATCTCTCTATGTAATTTTCTCATACTATATTCTCCTCATGATCGCGAAACAAACATTTTGAAAGAAAACAAAATCTATTTTCCTTCTTTTTTATTTCGTTATTTATGACATATTCCAAGTAAGCTTTGTGACTAACGGGACACCTATAAAATGAGCTACTGCAAGTTTAAGGATATGCATACATTATAATTCAAAAGTTGATGGGTGTCGAGGCACCCAACCTTCAACATAGCTCCATCCCTGGCGCATGATGATCAATTTAATTTCAACTATCATGCCTCATTTTGATGAAAAATAATTCTCCTACAAGTATAAGTACATTGGATAGCAAACAATTAAAATTAGGTAAGCGAGTTGACGTAAGAATATGCGCGTTCATGTTAAAAAAAATTCCCAAACACAAGCAGGTTGCGATTGGGTACTTAAAAGTAGTTGGCTCTTATGCTAAAATAGCACAAGAGATTTCATTATTCTAACCAAGTGATCAAAGTGTCGATTGTGCTTGATGACACTATTTTAAGGGATTTAGGGACTTGTAATGCGCTATTAATGCACTACGAGATTGTAGGGCACTTTGGTGTGTGCCCAATCAAAATAAAGTAGTCTTTTTAAGTCCTAATCCTTTTGAGAATATGTAAAAATGTAGAAAATTTTTTTTGAACTTGTAAAAATGTAGATTAATATTATGAATATTCAGTTTTATTAATAGTACAATGACAAAAGGCCTTTTTTTTTTTTTGGTAGACCAAACGACAGAAGACTTTCATATTCATATTCGCCATAGAGTGTTGGGCCGAGCCTACAAATTGACATGGAAAAATTCAATCCAAGATGGGTCGAAAAACCATAAACCCCCCACAAAACCCATCATCTCATCTTCCTTCGGATCCTTCCCTAGCAAACCCACAAACTACTACAGTAGTTCCATATTCTTTTCATCTTGTCTCGAAGATCATCGATCCATGACGAATTTCCTGAGATCTTGCGTCGTAAGTTATAACATGGTTTGTCGAATTCCAAATTTTTTTTGGTTGTTTTTTCCTCGAATTGACTGTCCTTTTCTCTTTCTCCCAACTGGGTCGTTGGAGTTTTGAAGAAGAAACGTGGAGCTGGTGGCGGAGGTTTTAGGGGTTTTGCAGTGCAAAGTGGGAAGGTGGTAGGGACTGCCCAAAGCCTCAAGCTTGAGGGGGTACAAGACATCATCGCCGTTGCTTCCGGTAAAGGCGGTGTTGGCAAGTCCACCACTGCTGGTATTCTCTCTCTCGTTGTCTCCATCTATCTTTTATTTTGTATCCTAGTGTCCTAGGTTATTGCAAACGAGCCGAGCTGGGTTTTAGTGCTGTCATGCTCATTGAGCTCAATTAAAACTTATTGAACTGAGCTCCAGCTGAGCTGGCTCAGGCTGGAGACGAGCTCAAACTGGCTTCCGAGCCTTAACGAGCCAAAGAAATTATACGTTCCTTTTTGCTGCCTTGCGTACGGGTTAGTGCTGCAGAATTAAAGTTTTTTTTTTTTTTTTTGTGTGTGCGCGCAAATATAGGTGCTATATGTATGTACAAGCCTCAATCCTATAAACATAATATAGCGCCGAGCTTTATAATAAGGCTTGAGATTGTCAGCTTATCAATTAAACGAGTTTAAATGACCTGTTAACGAAATGAGGTTTGGGCGGCTTGGTTCATTTGTATTTTGTAGCCCTACCCTAGACTGGTTTAGGTTTAATTGATTTGTTTGGGGAAACGGGCGAATTCCACGGTTATTGCTGAAACTTAATGTGCTTTTGGCTTATGCGTAAGACAAGAATTTCTAAGTTTTAGTGCCCTTTTATGTTGGGTTGTCATTGTTATAAAGATGAGACTTGAGAGTGGGTTCTATGTAGGTTTTAGTGCTCTCATGCTCATTGAGCACAATTAAAACTTATTGCACTGAGCTCCAGCTTAGCTGGCTCAGGCTGGAGATGAGCTCAAACTGGCTCCCGAGCCTAAACGAGCCAAAGAAATCATACGTTTGTTTTTGCTGCCTTGCGAACAGGTTAGTGCTGCTGAATTAAAGTTTTTTTGTGCAAATATAGGTGCTATATGTATGTACAAGCCTTGAATATTTAAACGTGTTTGACAATACTCTATGGTCCTTAGTCATTGAATGAGTGCCTTGAATATTTGCTTGACTAAGATTACAAATGTGCCTTTGTACGTTGTGGATTTTGCAGTTAATTTGGCTGTGGCACTTGCCAATAGTTGTCAACTTAAGGTTGGGTTGCTCGATGCCGATGTGTACGGGCCATCAATTCCTACTATGATGAAGCTTCACAGAAAGCCTGAAGTCTCAGAAGGTGATGCTTTTTAATCATATGGATTTGTCCTTAGATGTTCCATCAGAATCCCTGTCATGAATGATGTGACGTACTTTCTGTGCATCCTATTGAAATGCCAAGGGTAGTCCTGTTATAACAGGTTAATAGATAGAGACTTGTTTGATTTGGTGTTCACATTTGAACAATTTAATGTCCTTGACTTTTTTCCTTTCCTAAGCATGCAATTTCTGGCATGTTGCTTCATTTTATGTGCATTATTGTTTTAGTGTGAGTGTGTGTGTGATTGGTGCGTCTTGCATTCTATTATGAGAGTGTGTGAGATTGGTGCTGGATAAGATTAGTCGGTGCCTCTTGCATTCTATTATGACAATGTCTACTGCTTCTCGATGTTTTGAGTTACACTCTAAGGTATATTGTTCCATGTACTTTCCCTCTAGCAGGTAAGAAAATGATTCCAGTTGAAAATTATGGAGTCAAGTGTATGTCAATGGGATTTCTAGTGGAGGATTATGCCCCAATCGTGTGGAGAGGCCCTATGGTACGTCTTTACTATTTTTGTTTTCTGATTTTCAGCTTTTTCTTCCTATTTTTGTCACTTCATTCGATTTCATTTCCTGTAGTAAGTTGAGTATTTGTGCTCTAAATTGGTGAGACTCCTTCTGAAGGACTTTACTGTTGTTATGTGTAAATAGCTTGATATCATTGTTGGGCCCATTTCCTAATAGCCCATTTGCATTATGTTTCTCCCCTTTTGCATTCTTTCGCAGCATGTGTAGATGTTTGCATCTTCACATGCAAGACATGGTTGCACGTGAGGGAGTTCATTATTGGCCCATTTTCTAATAGCTTAAACTTTTTGGACTATTGGTAACTTAACTATATGTTTTGGACTAAGCTATCAAACGTACTTTACTATTAAGGGTTTTTGCTTTTAAGTATATCTTCTTTTGTTTTTGTGGCTTCAGGTGATGAAAGCTCTTGAACAGATGTCGAGGGGAGTCGATTGGGGAAAACTTGACATTCTCGTGGTGGATATGCCGCCTGGGACTGGTGATGCTCAAATATCTATTTCTCAGAGGTTGCAATTATCAGGTAGATAAACAAATATAGGAAAAGTTCTAGAGGTTTTGATACTTTTTACTTGAGGATTTACAGTTATTCGAGTTTCACTAAAACACTCTAGGGCTTGCCTCAGTTATTGGGTAGCCAGTAATAGTCCGAGAATTTGTTTCCTTTATTTAAATATTACTACTTGAATATCTCGACATTGAAAGTAATGGTACATGTACATCTACTTACGAACCAAAGGAAAGAAGGGATGCTTCATTTTCAATTTTTACATTTGTAACTTATATATGCTCAAGCTTATGCAAGGGTTTCGAGAATAGCTGTTTTAGGGTATCTGTTTAGCTTGGTTAGCAGCAAAGGTTGGTTGTTGTCTACAATCTTTTTGTCTCTGTCTATTTTTGTTTTGGGTTGTGTTAGTGAACTACTTCCATTGTTACAGTAGTGTGAGAAGTGAGATTTACTTACATCGTGCTGAAACCTCTGGTCAATGAAATTATTTTATCTGATTTTTTACACGGCTTCGTGGTTTTACATTTTGCACAATTTGCGCATCCAATATCTTTATGAGGTAATGTTGTCTTGCTAACAAGACGAGGTTTTTGCATTCATACTACAATTTAAGTTCAAAGTTGCTCGCCTACGTGTGTGGGTCTGACTGTGTGTGAGAGGCTGTGGATACAATCATTAATGGTGTCCATTTATTTGTTTTCTTGCTTCAGTTCGGGTGGTTACTGAAACCCTGTTAGATGTGTTGTCTTCTTTGTTGTTAAGATTTTGGGTACAATCACTGCACTTGTAAATCTAACCATTTTGAGTCCTTATAGGTGCTTTGATTGTTTCAACTCCTCAAGATATTGCCTTAATGGACGCTCGGAGGGGGGTTAATATGTTCTCTAAAGTCCACGTTCCTGTATGATCATTTCTTGTGCACAATTATCTTTAAATATGTTTTTGCCTCATTGTTCTAGTAGAATTACAGAAAGAGAACTTAAATGGTGCATTGCTAATTGCAATCTTAGGTGATATATTACTTGAATAATTGTCGTGATATAAATTTCATTTTTGTAAATACGGAACATTGTTTTGTTTCCCATATGGTTTCATGCAAGGTTACCATTTCTTCTTCTTCTGAAGTTAGCATTCTATGTTGTTTTGGCTCCTATGATGATGCATTTTTTTGTAAGATTGGGGAAATTTTTATCAATCAGATCTAGTGATTCTCCCGTCCCTTTGGATGCTTTCCTTTGATGTCCTGTACCTCCAAAAGTTTATTTGTCTGGCTTAGCATTTGAAGATTTTGCAAGGGGGAATTCGGTTGTCTTGCTGGGTTAAGTTTTGCTGATAGTGATGAATATGTGTTTTCATTGTCGTAAGTTGTGGTTACGAGTGGCTTTGATTAGTTTGGTTCAAAGTGCTTCACTTGTACATCAACACAACCCAGCAAATAGTGTTGTTTCCAACTTGAATTGTGTCCTCCGTTTGTGCCAGATGAACTCGGCTGTTTCATGCCATTTTTCTGAAAAGTCTGATTACTTACAGATTCTGGGAGTCCTAGAGAACATGAGCTCCTTTAAATGTCCACACTGTGGTGAACCTTGGCACATTTTTGGGAAAGGAGGAGCTCGTAAAGCAGCCGATGAAATGGGTTTGTCATTTCTTGGGGAGGTATGTATTCCTATTTAAGTGCTTTTACCAGTTGTACGTCCATGTTTGGTTCAAATATTTGTTATTTTTACCTAATACCTAAATTTGCTTCTGAACCTGAGCTTTCCGGGTTTCTGTGTATTTAGCATATTTTTATGTCCACTTCAGATTATTGTGAGTTTAGCTGTTGAAGGATCTTCTATATGAGGAAAAAATTTCGGACTCATTTTGGTACAAATTCAATACTGAAATCCGACGAAAACCTTACTCTGATTCACAGCAACTCCTTCAATGGAACTTTGGTTGGGAAGTTACTCTGAAAATTCTCCTTACTAATGCACTTGCAAGAAATCAGATGCATGTTGGATTAACATGCTCTAATCCGTTCGATTTTACTCTTTCAGATACCACTGGAGGTGGAGATCAGAAGTTGTTCCGATGAAGGTGTCCCCGTAGTACTAGCAAATCCCGATTCGTCAGTCTCCAAAGCATATAGCGATGTGGCTCAAAAAGTCGTAAGCAGACTTCAAGAATTGTCCAAGAAACAACAACTCCGGCCGGAGATAAACCTGTGAAAGCTAAAACAAAGCACAGCCAACTTACAGAATAGCATCATATCCTTTATTAACACTTTTTCCTATTTGTTGTAAACAGAATATTACTGTACTACTTTTGGATGACGTACAATATCTTTGTGATTCTTCTGGACACAGCTTCTCTTCTAGTTGATGGGAGCAATCCACGTCGATGATTTAAAGTGCAATAAGTTTAGACCGTTCATCTTATTCATGACACGCGTTGTGGTGTAGGTACTTTTCGATGTTTCACATGGAAGGGGGCCTCCTTCCCATGGGGCAGCTTTCATCTCCACTGATAGCTTGCCGTCAATTTAAGGGAACCGAGGATCTTGTAGGGCTATCCTACAGGGTTGTAGAAAAATAGTTTCAGTTATCAAAGTAAGATCAAGGTCATTTTCACGCTTCTAAATGTATTGTGTAGGTCGTATTTTTTGCAAAGTTATTTCGACACCCAAAATTGGAATTAAAAAAAGGGCGCACGTTGGTAGTATTTTTTGCAAAGTTATTTCGACATCCAAAATTGGAATTACAAACGGGGTGCATGTTAATTTGAAGTTCAATGAAAGAATCGTAATTTCATAAAAGTTTTACAAATAATCCGAGAATCCAACGGTGGTGGTGGTGAATAATTCAAAGTTGGCAGCCACAAGTTGGCCAAAGGACCCCCTAAATTTCGTTCACCCGTTCTGCCTTTTGACGATTTTTTCCTTGAACTTTCTCTTTTTGCTTCGACCGGATGTTTGAGTCAGTTTACGAGCACCTCGACTAATCTCTATTTCTGGCCTGATTAATACAGACCATTACTTTATTACCACCTAATTCTAAGAAACAAACTATTGCCAATTGTACGGAAAGCAAATTCATCAGCCACCCGAATTAACTTTTATTTTATTTTATTTTATTTTATTTTATTTTGACGATTTTCGTCACTCAATAAAGTACGTCCTCTCTCCCTTCTCTCTCTCTCCAACTGAATCAACCTCTCTCTCTCTCTCTCTGCACCATACCATTATCTGAATGCATCACCACAGCACAACCCTCGAACCCCCAATCAAACCCTATGGACTATCCCCGCACCCAATCTTCCTCCAAAACCCTAGGCTCATTCGCGCTATTTTCCCAACCGCTTCGCGCCACAAGAAGTCCCACTCTTGGATTTTCAACTGCCAGGGAGTCGAAGAAATCTCTTCGGTTCCCAAACTCCGACCAAATTCGCGAAATTCTGGTGATGGGGAGAGATTTGAGGTAGTAAAAGAAATTGACGTGGCCACTCTTGGAAATCTGTGCGTCGATATCGTGCTGAATGTCCCCAGTTTGCCCCCGGACTCCTTTGATGAACGAATGGATTACATGGAGCGGTTGTCCAAGTCTCCACCTGATAAGGTTGGTTTTTCAATTTTGATAGAGTTTTGATAAAACTGACAGTCTCTCAAAGCATCCAACTAAAAACTGGCTATAAGAGAAGAGGCCACCAGACTCATATACTAGTTTTTGAGGTGATAATTTGAGGTGATAATTACTGATGTGGGACAATTTCCAACATTATCTTTGATTGCTTTGTTTTTCAACTGATTAATAATCGGAAAATGCTAACCATAGCCCATTCAGGAGCGCTTAATGTGCAAAAAGTGCATTAATATATGTAATAGATTTATGTGGATATATCTGTGCAAGTGCAATGATATCTGTGAAAAGTGCATTGAAATTCTACCCTTTGGCATTGTGTTGCCTAGAGGGTTGTGATTAGCAGAACCATCAAAATGTGAGGCTTTTGTCCACTTGTGAGCAAGATATGGACTTTTGTTCTTTATTTTCTTTGGAATTGTTCGGGGGTCGAGCTTTAATTCTATCTAGATGAATTTCTGTGGCTCTAATGGAAAAATTCTAGTTTTCCATCCACTTTGACGAGATTCTTAAACTATACCCTGCTTATGCAAAAAGCAGCTGCAAATGGAATTTATGTCACCCGATGATTTAGTTTCTGACGTTTGTATGAGAAAGAAGAATAATTCCCTGTTACTTTAAACATGACAATGATCGGTTTCTCAACTTGTGCAACCTTTTTAGTGCAGTATCTATCTGGATAATACTCCATATTGCAATACACAGTTACACACAAACTTGCGCAACCTTTTTAGTGCAGTATCTATGCAGATAATACTCCCTATTGCAATACACAGTTACACACAACTCGGTATTTGTAAACAGGATTTTTCCTTTCTGTTTATTCATGACATCGCAATGCAAGTGAATTATGATGGAATCAGTGCAATAGAAACTCATTATTCCATCAGTTTCTCACGCATTTCTAAAAGTTAATTAAGCTAAAGTGTCCACATTGAACCTAAAATAAGATGATGGCTAAGTTGTAAAGATGCCAAAGTTGCTTCACTAAAACTTTACCTCGTACTACATCCTCTCTTGTGTCGACCCCTGCATTATGTATTATCCCTCTGACCTAACATATTATCTTTGTGTCGACCCCTATATTATCCCACTGAATTAACATATGATGGCAAGGAATGCCTGCATTAATCGTACAAGTGCACGGAGACACCTGGTGATATAGGAGTACATAATCCTTCAAAATGTCCGGCATTCCTGCTCACAATCCTCGCTCTCGTGTATTTAGTAGGTTGAGATGTGTTTCAGAGACGCTTTCACGCCCGTGCTCCCACACCTGCTCACGCACGTGAATTATGTGACTTAGTATGGACATAGACGATCAGAACTTAAACAAAATGTGATGCAAAAGCTCAGAGTATTTGAAAAGGTAATTGACGTCTACTAAGCATCACTACAGGGAAAAGCTACCACACACTTTCAAGTTTCTCATTGGGAATGACTGTAAACATGAGGTAGTTTCTGACGTTTGTATGAGAGAGAAGAATAATTCCCTGTTATTTTAAACATGACAATGATCGGTTTCTCAACTTGTGCAACCTTTTTAGTGCAGTATCTATCCGGATAATACTCCATATTGCAATACACAGTTACACACAAACTTGCGCAACATTTTTAGTGCAGTATCTATGCAGATAATACTCCCTATTGCAATACACAGTTACACACAACTCGGTATTTGTAAACAGGATTTTTCCTTTCTGTTTATTCATGACATCGCAATGCAAGTGAATTATGATGGAATCAGTGCAATAGAAACTCATTATTCCATCGGTTTCTCACATGTTTCTAAAAGTTAATTAAGCTAAAGTGTCCACATTGAACCTAAAATAAGATGATGGCTAAGTTGTAAAGATGCCAAAGTTGCTTCACTAAAACTTTACCTCGTACTACATCCTCTCTTGTGTCGACCCCTGTATTATGTGTTATCCCTCTGACCTAACATATTATCTTTGTGTCGACCCCTATATTATCTCACTGAATTAACATATGATGGCAAGGAATGCCTGCATTAATCGTACAAGTGCACGGAGACACCTGGTGATATAGGAGTACATAATCCTTCAAAATGTCCGGCATTCCTGCTCTCAATCCTCGCTCTCGTGTATTTAGTAGGTTGAGATGTGTTTCAGAGACGCTTTCACGCCCGTCCTCCCACACCTGCTCACGTACGTGAATTATGTGACTTAATATAGGACATAGACAATCAGAACTTAAACAAAATGTGATGCGAAAGCTCAGAGTATTTGAAAAGGTAATTGACGTCTACTAAGCATCACTACAGGGAAAAGCTACCACACACTTTCAAGTTTCTCATTGGGAATGACTGTAAACATGAGGTAGTGAAATTTAAATTCATGATCTTTTGATTGTTGATGCAACAGAACACCTAGAGAAGCTATGGTCCTAAACTCCTACTCGTTTGTACCCTTAGACAAATTTTCAGACGCTTAAGAATCTTACAATGCACTTGGAATGTTCCCATCTCTTTTTTCAGTTTGAAGTTTTTAGTTTTTTTTTTTATTCCTGGTTTTGCAACTAGAAATTCTGGGAAGCTGGTGGAAACTGCAATATGGCTATAGCGGCTGCAAGACTAGGACTTTGTTGTACGGCAATTGGTCATGTGGGTAATGAAATTTATGGACGCTTCCTCTTAGATGTGCTTCATGAGGAGGGAATTGGCACGGTTGGGATGAGTGATGATAATGACGTTGAATGTTCTGGAGCCGCCTATGAAACACTTTTATGCTGGGTTTTGGTTGATCCTTTGCAAAGACACGGTTTTTGCAGGTAGACTTTAATCCAAGATTTCTGGTTTTGGTTTATCTTGAAGAATAGTCCTTTATGAAATTCATTCCTAAGTAGATATTTGTTGCCATAATATTGTCATGGAACGGTGTATATGAACACATAACATTTTTCTACCAGTCGAGCTGATTTTAGTGAGGAGCCTGCATTCAGTTGGATGAGTAAATTGTCGAGCAAAGCAAAGATGGCCATAAAAAAGTCAAAGATCCTGTTCTGCAATGGTTATGGTTTTGATGAGCTTCCTCCTGGGTTGATTATATCTGCTTTAGAGTATGCAGTGGAAGTGGGCACCTCAGTTTTCTTCGATCCTGGACCACGGGGAAAGAGCCTTTCTGCTGGAACACCTGAAGAGCAAAAAGCATTTGGCAAGTTTTTGAGGATGAGTGATGTTCTTCTTCTGACTTCTGAGGAGGTTTTGACTTCTACCTTCCATAGATTCTCCTTCCCCTTGCCACATTCAACAATTTTAATGAGTGGGGCACTGCACCTGCATTTTGTTTGGGCCTGCTATTTCCTCTCTGTTAAAGTAGTGGACTTGTGGTCTTTATTATTCTTTTGATCATCTTGATTATGTGCTAGGCTGAATCATTGACTGGCATTAGAAACCCAGTGCTGGCTGGGCAGAAGTTGCTGAAGAAAGGATTACGAACGAAATGGGTGATTGTCAAAATGGGTGCAAAGGGTTCAATTTTAATCACCATGTCAAGCATATCATGTGCACCTGCGTTCAAGGTATCAGTTGGCACAAATACTGTGTCTCATGCTTAAAAGTTAGTATCCTTGTTTCTTTTTAGAGTAAATTACAGTAAACCCCCCTCAACTAACCTGAATTTTCACTTAACCCCCTCCGACTACAAAACCCAACAGTGTGCACCCTGTTCTCTTCTTTTTATTTATGGCTTGATGCTATTATGGTGCATTTTTAAAATTCTTTTTCGTTGGAATTTTAGTCGCATCAGACTAATTCACCATTGATGTCTACATCATGTCTTGTAATCTTTATGCTTTACAATCTCCTGTTCCTTTTTTGTTCCGAAATTATGTTTGGGGTATTTCCTCCTCTGTTTTCTTTTTCATAAAGAGATGGCATGAAAAACTGTGGATATTTGTTAAGTTTATGACAAATATTTTGGACGCCCTGGAGCTGTTTTCTATTCATCTATTTGTTGAATATTTCAATTTCTTTGTTGCGTGTGATCTGAACCTTCTTGGTATTCTGGAACTTTAACAGGTGAACGTTGTCGACACTGTTGGGTGTGGAGATAGTTTCGTAGCTGCTATTGCGTTTGGTTTTATACACAATATGCCCACTGTTAATATATTAACAATTGCAAATGCAGTGGGGGCTGCAACTGCCATGGGTTGCGGTGCTGGTAGGAACGTCGCAACCCTAAAGCAAGTCATTGAACTCGTGAAGGATGAAAACCTTAACGAGGATGACAAATTCTGGAACGACCTAATGAATGAAAACTTGGATTCTCAGGAAATTATGTTTCTATCCAGAATGGTTATCAATGGAAGCAATACTCGGTGCAATCGGGTTCCCCTGCAAAAGGTCATTTCTGAAATGCTGCCTATGCTCGAATCTGCAGGTTTAAATAAGGTTGTTCCATCTTGACAACTATGCCGACTGTTTTCTGACCGCTAACTGGTTTTCTGTGGGGTTACTATTCTTCACCGCTCTGGGAAACTGTTACCTTAAATTGGGCTTGGAGTTGAAGAGAAAAAATGCATGAAAGCTTCATCTTTGGGCAGACATGAATTTTGGGGTGTACTCGTCCGAGGAAGTTCAGTGAAAGAGGAAATTTAGCATTCTTTGCTGCTTATGTTTCATGTGGCGAGTATCGAGATCATGTTAGCTACGCTACCTTAGATATAGTACTTGGGGAAGCCGTAGGGTTTAGAATTTTTGGGTTTTTGGAAGGGTGTTTGGTAGGCCTTTAGGAAGATGATTCAACTTTTAATGTCATTGGTCCATTGCAATTGCATCCATTGCAATTGCAATATGTCCTTTTTTTCTTGTGATGGTGTTATAGTTGCAGTATCTGAAGCAATAGGTCAAAACAATACAAGGTTGAATTTGTATAATGGTCAATTTTGGTGAGCCGAAATGCCTCTCTGGTGCGAAATCACAGAGAAAATTATCATTGGAGGAAGGGGATACCACTATCATGTTGTCTTTTGGTTTGTGGGTGTTTTGAAATTTTTGATACAGGTTTGTGTCTTGTGGTTGTGTATCAAATGGATGGGATTCTGCTACTACAAGTTCACTTGCTATTAAAAATTTCACTTTGAACTTTCCCATCATCCAAGGAGAAGAAAGAGTTTAATATGTGTTTGTCTTGGTGATTAACCTTACCCCGAATGCATTGCTAACCACAACAATGAAAAGATATATAGTAGTAGTACACTGCTAATGGTGATTTATGCTTTTTCCACTGGTGGCTTGACAGCTGGGGTATTTGGATCAATTTACATGCATCTCAATTAATTCTCTTTCAGGTCCGGTCAAAGGCAGGCCATCCACGTCGGACTAGGGAATTCACAAAAGAAATTATTTTGTTCTGACTTGGCTTCAAGAATCGAAACCTGACCAATTGTGCCGGGAGTAAATTTACCAACCAACAAGACTAATCCTTGGAGCTTATATGGTGATTTATGTTGAGGTCGCTAAGAATAAGAATAATGGGACTTGATTGGTCTAGCCCCTTAAACAACGATAACTGCTTTACCGAATGGAAATACCAATGTACTTTGTTACAAGAAAAACCTACTACTCCATTTATTTTGACCTAGGGAGTAGGGAGGGAAAACTATACCCTTGGACTTCATTATATTCTCAAGAAACCTTTTGGTGTGGGGGGGGGGTTGTTGGTGGGTGTGGGCGTGGGGGGTTTTTTGTACAGAACTACCCTTCTTATCTCTGTGGGAAATTTGTCAATACCGCGTGGGTACCATGTGGTGCCTGCTCGCACATCTGAGTCGTTCATTGCGTGTTTGAACGGCTCAAATTTGAAGAGAGAAAAAAGAGAGAGAAAGTGTTGGGTGAGAGGAGAGAGAGAGTTTCAATCCGAGCCATCCAAAAGTGTATCAAACGGCTCGGATGCGCCGAACGGATACGACGTAAGATATACCCGCTTGGCACTGAAAAATCACTCTATTTCTGTTACGAGGATTACACTTCTTATAACAATCCACCCTCATCTTCCTTTTAACAACTGATGATATACCCCTCTTTCAGCAAATATGCACAAAATTCCCTCTTAACCCAGAAAATAATACTGTCTCATTGATGAAACAATAGCATAACGTCATTAAGGATTTGAATTAATCAACTTTCATTCGTCATTCTTCCTTCAACTGTGGTCTCGTCATTTTCTCATGATTTTTGTACAGTATTCCTGTTTAAACAATTAATTGAGTTGTACTTTTTTTTCCAAGTGCATACACAGAGAATATAAAACACATTAAGTTTTCATTACCTACGCTTAGGATGCATGTTGGGAAGACCCGCTAGCAGCTACTTATTTCATCTTAACTAATGGTAATAACATACATAAAATCACTTAAAATGATGAATTATAAAATCATAACAGATGAAAGGCCAAAGCTCGGAGTATCATCACGTGATATTCTAATAGTTTACTCTTTATAACGAATTTTCCTAGGACACGTACACTCAAGTCTTGAACAACACATAAATGCGTGGCCGAGGAGGAACTCGGGGCACCACACGAGGGTGCCCCAAAACCACCTAAAATATTATCCAAAGCTTGGGAGGAAAACATAATTTGCATAAAATAAGTAGACCAAAGGGGAATATCGGGTTGACCTAAATACCCTCTTTATTGAAGTAGTACAGTATTTGGTAAACTCCGATTCCCAATCCTCTGCCCTTTTGCCCTTTGCCCAATTTCGCCTCCCCATTCTTCTCTACCCGTTCTCTCCCTCTCTTTCTCAGGTATTTTCATCTCTCTCTCTCTCCTCTCTCTTACCGCCAAAATCAAAAACTCTCTTTTTCTCTCCTCTTGATATAGATACATATACAACGCACTCATATTATTTATACAACACTTTGCAAACCCTAATTGTTTATTTTGAAGTATTTCTTGACCATGGACCTAACAATCTGTTCTGTTTTCTCTCTATTTTGCAGGTTTTCTTCAATCAAAGCTGAGATCTTTGGTACCTCGCATCTTATGCTTTCGAAATTAGGGATTTTTGTGCTTGCTCTTCCAGATGTTTCTCGGTGAGCTTCTTTCAGCTAGATTTTGGTTTCGTTTATTGCTCACTGCGTTCTTGCTCGGTGTTTGGTTGCTGAGAAAGCTGGGCTGCTGGGGTATCATGTGATTCATGTTTCCGAAGCTGATTATTGAATAGTAGAAGTTTACAAAAAAAAAACCCAAAATTGAGCTTCACAAGTTATTTTTTTCCTTCATGTTTTTAAGTTGTTTCTGCCCATTGGCCAAAAGCAGAAGCCGTGCCATTTAAGCTAGCAAACACCTAGTTATGATTGGGTTTAGCTGAATGTGTTTGATGGTGTAATTTGTTCTTGCTTGTAACGTTTAAAGTGAGTAGGATTACTTATTTTAGTTTGTATAATTGCTCTAGCGAACCAACCTCACATTTAGTCGAAGACTAATTTAAACCTTTTCTTCTTTTTTAGGGTTGTTTGTATTTGAATATCTCTTCTGTATTTATTTATCATGTTAAAGATGTTGGTTGTATGGCTCCAATTGTAGGAATCATTATTCTGCAACTAAAACCATCCGGCCAATTCAAAGTTCGTTGTCTCCTGCAAATTCCCTGATTTGATAAGTGAGGATACAGGTAACTATGTGTTTTTGTGTTCTGATGACACGTTCTACGGTATTTGTTGTTCCTTGTTTGCTTATTTTTTGGAGTCATTTTTATTGTGTGAAAGAACAGAGTAGGACTTTTTGATTCATTTGGGCGTGTTTCATCTGGACAGGTTTTCTTGGACAGAAGTAGTAAACCAGAGTCTCCAGCTAGTATTTCAAGGTCAGAAGGTTTTGTGCTTGTGATATTTGAGTGCATTAATTATGGAGAACCAGGATATGGTTCTCGGGCAAAGACGTGATTTATTGGTGGCACAGAACCAACATTTGGGTATAGGACATAATGTGATCATTGGACAGGGTCATGATATAGGACTCGGAAAGACCGATGACCATGATCCTGGTATAGTTGATGCAGATGATCACGAATTAGAGCTAGGTCAGGCCCATGACCATAAAATGGTTCTGCGGCATACCAATGGTCATAGCAATGAGCATGAGAGCAGATATGAACAAAGCCATGACAAAGAAATAAATCGGGGCAATGGTGATAACTCTAGTCCTAATGAAGTTGATACCGAACTGGATACCTGTGATCATCAGATGGATCTTGCTTCCCAGAATCACGAATTTGGGTTGTTGGAGAATAATAATCAATTGACTGTTATTGACAGCAATGAAATGGATGACTTAGAGCTTAGTCAAGACATGAGTATTGTAGCTGCCCCAGATATGTCCGTTGATCAGGGACACCTGATCGCAACACCTGTACTCCAATCGAGAACTTTGGTTCCAGCTCCAACACATGAATTGATTGTTGGGCAAGAGTTTTCTGATGTCAAGAGTTGTCGGAGGGCACTGAGAGACACTGCAATCGCTCTTCACTTTGAGATACAGACTGTGAAATCTGACAAGACCCGTTTTACTGCCAAATGCGCAAGTGACGGGTGTCCTTGGCGGATTCACGCTGCGAAGCTTCCAGGTGTTCCTACTTTCACTATCAGGACTATTCACGACCAACACACTTGTGGTGGAATCACCCATTTGGGCCATCAACAGGCTTCAGTCCAGTGGGTCGCGAGTTCTGTGGAACAAAGCCTTAGGGAAAACCCACATTACAAGCCAAAGGAGATATTGGAGGAGATTCATCGGGTTCATGGTATCACATTATCATACAAGCAAGCCTGGAGAGGGAAGGAGAGGATCATGGCTGCCGTTCGTGGGTCATTTGAAGAAGACTACCGTATCCTTCCTCAGTATTGTTACCAGATTAGACGGACGAATCCAGGCAGTATCGCTTCAGTTTATGTGAATCCAGCGGATAACTGCTTCCAACGTCTGTTTATTTCATTTCAAGCATCAATCTATGGATTCTTGAATGCATGTCGCCCGCTAATTGGGCTAGATAGAACCGTCCTGAAAAGCAAGTACCTTGGAACGTTGTTTTTTGCCACTGGTTTTGACGGGGATGGTTCCTTATTTCCTTTGGTATTTGGTGTAGTGGACGAGGAAAACGATGACAACTGGATGTGGTTCCTTTCTCAGCTTCACAACCTGCTTGAGAACAACACTGAAAACATGCCTAGGCTTACAATCTTATCAGACAGACAGAAGGGAATCGTAGAAGGGGTGGAAGCAAACTTCCCTACTGCTTTCCACGGGTTCTGCTTGCACCACCTCAGCGAAAGCTTCCGGAAGGAGTTCAATAATAGCATGCTCGTCAACCTCCTCTGGGAAGCTGCCAATGCCCTCACAGTGATAGATTTCGAAGCAAAAGTCCTTGAAATCGAGGATTTATCACAGGAGGCCGCGTACTGGATCCGAAGGGTTCCGCCTCGGTTGTGGGCGACAGCCTATTTTGAGGGGACCCGGTTCGGGAATCTAACCGCTAACATAATAGAATCACTGAATTCGTGGATACTCGAAGCCTCCGCACTTCCAATAATCCAAATGATGGAGTCTATCCGCCGGCAGTTAATGACTTGGTTCAACGAGCGAAGGGAAGCAAGTATGCAGTGGGCATCAATACTCGTGCCTTCCGCTGAAAGACGCGTGTCGGAGGCACTCGAGCGGGCCCGGACCTACCAGGTGCTGTATACTAGTTGGCGGTTTTTTGTTACACCCATGCTCACATTGCCTATTTATTATCTACAAAATGCGCTAGCGCTCGTATACTTGGTACTCTCAGGAGTTAGGACCTGGCTTAGACAGTTAGACCAATTGTTGGCCTTTCTTTTACTTGAGCTTTGGGCCTAGAATTCTATTATGATTGCAGCAGCACATTAATTTATTGGTTGGAGACCAACTCACTCTTGCGGTTGGAATTATTCTTTGCTTTAGCTTTCTTTTTGTATTTTGACTATTTGAAACTAGAAAGTTGTGCATTCATCCTGCTATTTTTCCAACATCAGGTGCTCCGAGCAAACGAAGCAGAATTCGAAGTCATATCCCACGAGGGAACAAATGTCGTTGATATCAGAAATCGTTGTTGTTCGTGTAGAGGGTGGCAGCTTTACGGCCTACCTTGCGCTCATGCCGTGGCGGCCCTACTTTCGTGCCGGCAGAATGTGCATCGGTTCACGGAGAGTTGTTTTACGGTGGCAACATATCGGAAAGCATATTCTCAGACGATACACCCGGTTCCAGATAGGACCCTTTGGAAGGAGACACTAGATGGTGGGTTGCAGAGCGAAAGTGACGGGTCTGATGCAATCGTGAACCCGCCAAAGTCGCTTCGGCCTCCAGCTCGACCCCGGAAAAGGCGAGCTCGGACAGAAGAGAAGGGGAGAGCAAAACGGGTCGTCCGTTGCAGCCGTTGTAATCAAACTGGCCATTTCAGAACCACCTGTGCAGCACCCATATAGATCGTTTTATCTTTAACTTAGGCTATTTCTAGGTATTCTTCTATCTTTTTAGTTACTACTTGTATTCCTTGTTTTTCCCTGAATGTAAGTAACCAGGGCATCAGTGTACTGCATATTGTCCGGCGTTTTTGTTGTTGTTTTGGACCCTTTTTTTGGCGCCATTTTTCTGAGTCGAGGGTCTTGGACTGTTGAATGACAAGATTTGCGCTGAACATTCCTAGTTCCCTGCATTTGACATCATTTTCACCTGAAATTGAGCGCGCGCATCGTGCTTAACATTCCTAGTTCCCTGCATTCGACATCATTTTCACCTAAAATTGAGCGCAGTGGTCCCCAATCAGCTTTTTTCTTATTCTTTTTTCAAATTTTATTTTTTGCAAATCCGTCATTCTTCTCATTTGGTGGAAGGTCATGCTGAGGTATTTTTCCTGCTGTATCAAGTCAAGTTTCCTATGGTATATTATAGACCTAAAAACGAACAGTTCCATCCATCGAATCACTATCAATCCATCAAACCATAAGTTAGATTTCTTGTTTACCCTATTCTTTTTTGTGTTCCATCCTCTCATCCTTCCCTGTCTTTCTGAAACTCCTCTTGCCCATTTTGAACTGAGAAATTCTGCCGAAAAGATCCAAGGTAAGACCAACCAATGCACTTCAAAATCAGTCTCGTTAAGTACACATGCAGAGAAAATTAGGCTGAGAACCAAATAGTCTTTTAGAATCCCCCAGATAATAGCAGGAAGAAAATTAAGAGCAATCTTGAAGAATCACGTATAATAGCAAAAGTACATATATATATATATATATCCTTCACATTAGCACTTCAAACTCTAGCATCCAATTCTGCCTGCACCATCACTGGGAGCCTTTAGAATAGATGATGGCCAATTCATCACGTGAAATTTTACTGCTGAAAAAAATCAGCACAAAATGAATGCCATTTTAACCGTTGATGTGCTTTTTGTTTCCAGCAGACATTATGCTTGAACCACACAAGAGATTACTAAGAATAGTTTGCCACAGCAGTCATCCTATCAATATCCACACTCATGAAAAGACAAGTAGTCCTGCCAACCTGAGTTTTAACTGTTTAAAGAAGCAACCAAAGAGAATTACCGTACACATCAGCAGCCATAAACAGCAAGGTTCAAGAAAAGCATATCCAACTACAACACAGACTTCCTGACCAAGAATTGTCTTGTATTCCCCATCTGAAATCCTAGAGCAAATATCACTATCCAAAAGTTGGAGCCCTACATGAATGGCCAAGAGGTGAGCCTCTTTAATAACCATAGTTGGTTCCATAAGCATAGTCTGCAGGAGCATGACCACCACCGAGGTTGGATGGTGGAGATCCATATACTGGACCTTGACTAGGATAGTCGTATGCTTGGCCAGTTGGTGCAGCTGGGTTGTTCTGCGTGTTGCTAGCAGCTTCTGCCATGGAGTTCTGCATTCATGTAAAAGAGGAGAAGATTATCAACTGATTGAACATCAATCCCTTTTCCTGGTCCGTTTATGGGAATTCAACATTTTATGGAAACAAAACAATTATGCTTTAAAACCCGTAACTTTTCAAGACTGCCCTTCAGTGATTCATTTGATTCCTTGGAGTAATTTACTCTTATTAAAGAGAGGGCCAACAGGGAAATCCTACAAACTTTTGATCTTTGAATTTTAAAATGGATTAGCTACAAGGGAAAACCAATAATCGAACAACGGACTATTATGAAGGGATGAAGGGAGTATATGCAGCTAAGTGCTAAAAGAATTGAACACCTGTATCAACTGTTGAGCAGTTTGGACTTGTGATGCAGATCCATTAATTTCTACGGTCATCTCACCAGGTACACCTCTTGTTTCCTGTATTGCGATGCTTGCACCGCTGGCACGGCGTATATAGCTAATATTTGCACCAGAGATCCCAATAACAGCATCAGCATATAATAGAGGGATTTGCATGCTCTGTGTGACCTGTGAACACATAAACCAAAAACAATATAGAATAATACATCTGTTTACAAAAGTGAAGAAAATGATGTAACAACAGCAGTTGCAAAATGATGGCTAATAGGAAATCATTAGGATTAACTCCACCCTCCCTCTCCCAGCTGCTAGAATTAGTACAAGTCTATGGAACCCAACAATTAGCACTTTGCCCCCCCCCCCCCCCCCGGTCCTCTTATCTTCACAAGAGAACAGAAGATTAAGCCAAGTATCAAACCTTTAAGAGATCACAAGACAAAGCAAAGTATCAAACCTTTGTAACAACTGATTGCTGTGAAGGTGCACTACTTGCATGAGCTCCCATAGATGCATCTCTCCCATACGCAGGTGGCCCTTGACGAAGCTGCTTGTCATAAGGAGGCATGTCTTGTGGTGGATAATAATTGTCAAACTGACGGGGAGGCGGCATGTATTGAGGGTTAGGCATAAAACCAGGTCCACCACCAAAACCTTGAGGAGCCGACCCCCAAGGTTGGTGTGGGGGTATGTTCTGGTTTGCTTCGGCATTCGGCACTTGCATCTGATCGGATAACAGACATCATCAACCCAGTGTACACATCAGAGATATGGTAGGGAAATAGTGTTTATGATCAAGATGTGCGTAATTCTGATTTTATTGGATACAAACAACTCCAAAGAGTTTTTGAGGTGATCTCAAACCTTTTAAAGGTCATTTTTTCTTGAGAAGAGTGATACATTAGAGGATGAACTGTGTTAAGTGCAATAAGAATCTAGACAAAGTACAAATTGTATCATTCAGCCTTTGAATTCTTTTGGAAAGGGGGAAGGGCATTTAACTTGCCTAGCCCTGCACAACATTGAAATTTGAGCCCAAATTGTACTTTGACTAAACTACAAATTGGAAGGGGTCAACAAGCTATGGACTTAAACTACACCCAATTTAGTCCCGCGCTAATGGGGATCTAGGAGAGGACGATGACTGGATACAAACCTAAGCTTCGGCATTGTATTCACAAGATGGTTGACCTTAGTTTTGAACCTATAGCCTCAAGGTTGCCAGGCCGACTTTCAAGTTCTAATCACTGACCCAATGGCCCCATTACCGAACAGTCCAACTCCCACGCTAACTCAATAAAAGGGTCCAAAACAAAAATTTAGCCTTCACATTTCCTTAAAACATATTTTAGCTGAAAAATACTCCATCACACAGTGAGGAAGTTGATCCCTCTTTCATGCATTTTATTTCCTTGGAGCATACAGCTCGAGTAAGTAGGTTGATGGATCAGCTATCATAAACCATTTATGACTTGCACAGATGTAGAGAAGAGATTTCTCCTACTAAACGCTTTTTCAATCTCTCCAAAAGGTGGAGGGTCATGGAGCGGAAAAAACCTAATGCAACTCATAATCCTAGAGCTTTACAAGCAAGTAAGAAACCACTTTAATAGTATAACAACTCTAACAAAACAAGATAAGAGAGGATACTACTTCTCTCCTGCTTATTCAGAAAACCGACTATTCCTTTCTTCCCTCTCATAAATTACACTTATCCTTTCTCTTTCCGTCCTAGTTTGCCAAAAAGACTGTTCAAGCCAAGCTCTCATTAGCATGACCCCCTCTAATTACCAACTAAAGAAACCACATTATCCACAAATACATGAAAAGAGGCTCTAAAACTTACTTGCATTTCAAACACCGGAATAACACTTCGATCAACCAAAAACTTCCTGAGATTGGTTGCAATCAGTTCAACTGCTTTGTGCACGCCTGTCGCCTCCCCTTGTACCTCAACAATGCTATCATCCGGCAAGGCAAAAGGTGGAAGGTTTTCTGCAATAATTTGTGTCATCATATAGGAGAAGCAATTAATACGAAATGGAGACACTACCACACTAGGTAAACTATAAGAGTTCAGTAAACAGTAAAAAATATCAATTGGGTTAATGATTCGAAGCCAACGAAACATTCCAATTATCTCAAAGGAAGCACCTCCCATATTTTTTACTCTTGCAACAAAAGCCAAAAGAACAAATCAGTGAACATCTGAACAAGTAAAAGGGAGAAGGGATGAAATTGACATTTGGAACAAATGGGGTAAGAGGCAGTTTCTCACTTTCTCTCAAATAAAACCATGGGACAAGGAAAAATATATAATTTCGGAATAATTCCTCGAGTGGAAATTCAAAGAAGCAACATTTGAAATAAGAAACTACTAAGTAATAGAAAACAATATCAAACAGACAGACATGCTAGTTTGTTCCACGGAAACAAGTTTCAAACAAAATTGCGCAGAAATGATCTGGAAAGCACCTCCTCCAAGAATACGAATAGTACAACTGGATGCATCTTGAATAGACTTTATAGTGGCACCCTGTTTTCCAATCAAGACTCCAGCTTGATTGGCTGCCACTAGAAGCCTTGAACAAACCATCCCACCAGCACCAGATGGAGCATTAGCTGGGTCACTGTCCACATCAACAATACGTTTATGAACCCTCAGTAAACCTTCCATGGCAGGAGAAATAGGAAGATCCGGTTCTTCCTTGGCAGAAACCAGCACCTGATAAAAGAGTGAAAACACCCAAAAAGTGCTATCAGAAGTCTTACCAAATAAATTTACTTGATCAAATAGAGATTAATAGCAAATATTCCCAGTTGGCATCTAAGTCTTAAAGTCTTAAAAACCAATAACCAACTTTTGCTAAAACCTTAAATCCATACAACTAGCCAAAAATTGCAAAACAACTCTTGATTAAATTAAAAAAAAACCGCATACAGCGGGATTCACACAATTGGGATTAAATTTAGTCTTATTCCTTGAGAGTGAGAAGTTTTCTGTTAAGTGTCCTGTTAGTGAGCTAGTTGACAGTGAGTTGGTGGCTGTCAGTGCTCTTAAGTCTGTATTCTATAAATAAGTGACATAAATCACTCAACTAACCAGTTTTGGTTAAAGAATGTTGCATCTTAATCACTCAAACTCCTCCCTGTTAGTTTATGTGGTTGATTTGCTATTTTGATTGCATCATTTGGTATCATAGCAAGTAGCTCTTGGTTCTGATCATTTAAAGCATATTAGAGGACGAATTAAACTCAGATTTCAGTTGCATGGCTTCGCGAATGATCCAAATTGTGTTGCAAGCTACTACTCTCTAACCTCACTGCTGATTTCATCTCGTGTGCCCTTGATTCTAATTCAATTACGCACCAGCATTAGTTTGAAGTTGGCAAGCTCAGCAGTGAGTTTGTTGCAGCATTACAAAGTTTCGTCGCAATATCTGAGTTAGACCTCATTTGATTTTTCGCTCGATAGGTTTGGTAGTCCGAAATTGTCCCGGATCAAGTTTCGAGCATAATTGAACATTCTGTGGGTCTACTAACATCTGTTGTCACATTTAACCCCAAACCATGTAAAATCTTACCCTTAGTATCCCAATTCAGATGTCCAATTCGAACCATGAGCTGAGAATATAAAGAAGCCTGTTTGACGTACCTCTACTGACAAATTTTTTTTTTTTTTAAGAACGACCAGATCTTGCTTAGATGAACAGTAAAACATTCTGCTTTCCTTAAATGAGAATTTGATGTGAGTGATTCTTCTGCATCATATCTCATAAATGAAATAAGGTTCAAAAGGATGAACCCAACACCCATTTTGGTGTAGACTGTAGATGATAGTAAGCATTCAAACAAGTTGTTTCAACTTTCAACCCCATAGACGGTTATCACAAGTACAATTAGCAGCAGAAGTAAATACCTAAAAAGCCAATTCCAATATATTCAACCCCTTGGCTTGTACTCAAATCAAGAAGGGCAAGAAGAAATCTAATCTCCCTCCAAATTATCACATAAGATTTCCTCTGGTGAAGCTACATGTACACACCTTCACGTCTGATCCTTTTAATACTACACTGGATAAACTTGTAAGTGTTTAATTAGTGATTATATCTTTGTCACTTTTAACCAACGACACTGACTTGATTTCCAATTTGCATAAAGAAGACCTTGACAAAATTCAAGGAACCATGTTAAACCTTATTATAGGATTTAAATTGTGATAAAGGTGATTGGATCAAATAAGTATTTCATGGAGTAATAATTTGGGTCTCGTCTTACTCAAGCTACATTAGAATACCTTAAAACCAGAAGTTTGTATTTCATCAGTAATGTGGAACAAATTCCATAGGCTATTAGGGCACAGATCTTATTAGCAACAATTTTGAGTTCCGTTTTTCGTTTTTCTTTTCTTTTCTTTCGGTAATGAGTTTAGCAATGTGTGGCAAGGCACCAATCGACCAAGTTCTGAAGTTACCAGGAATAGTATACAGCTTCTTGGCACCAATGTCCGCTGATGATATTTCTGACAGTTTTGAGTCAAAAAAACTTTTCAGCACGTCTAATGCTCATGCTGACCCCTGCAATCTGAACCTTTGTTCTTCTAAATTGAAGCAGTTTGGTGATTGAAATGTTGCCTTAGATTTGCGGAGAACCTGCACACAAATTTTGGTTATTGTGACGAACACTTTTTCTATTTTGTTTTTGTTTTTTCGTTTTTTATCATTGCAGCACTTCTGTCACGTTTATTGACTTATTGTTTATTCTGATATTTGAAGTCATATTTATCTTGCTTATTTCTTGATGTTCGTTAAACTATTTGACCTAGTTAAAAGTTTATCTGTAGTGGTGAAACTTGCTTATTATGTTATAGCTTTACCAATTAAAACAATATTATTTAACTAGTCTTGAACAGCAACAATTGACTATAAGTTCAGATTCAGAATATGGAAGTATTTTTCTCAGTCAAAACAGCCCTAGCTGGGTAATGGAAGGCAACACTAAAAAGTTCCAGTAAAATTCAGCTCCTAGGGTTGTAAGAAACACAAATTTAAACAACCTTCTTGAAAGTTAAAGTCAAGATCATGTTGAAATGATGTCTATCGTAGTTCGTAACAGCTTCACAAGCAATAAGAATTACCATACATTACAACATGCACAGTTCGAAATTAGACGACTGCAATAACACTAAGGATTTGTGGGCTGCATTCCTTAAATGTCTTCTTTCTAATATAATTATTTACTTATCAAAAAATAATAATAATAACACCAAGGATTTGCCAATCAAATCAATAACACAAAGGATTTGCAAGGACACATGCCCAAGGAGAACAAAGTGTGTGCCTGTGTGCTCTCCTATATATATTTTTTTCCGTGGAGGGGATGCGAGCTAAACTTCCATGTGAAATGGATCAAAACTAGGTTCAAATTAGTAAGCACAACCTTCAAACACTAGTAATCCAAAACACCGTGAATTAGTATTAGTGACGCACAATAACTTAACCATACATGTCCTATTATATCTTCCAAATCGTCTACACCAACAATCCATGCCCCCCCCCCCCCTCCCGACCCGGAGTGATTTTAGCAAATATCCAAATAGAATACTTGTTCCAGGGGTCAAGTTGGTAACTTATAAAGAGCCTTGAATACTAGAAGAAAAGCACCTATACCTAACAAAGTAACAAGATTAAGTGAATACCCAAAATTGTGGTAATTTTATTTCCATCTTTCCCTACATAACGAGGCACTTAGTTATTCACAATCCAAGTACCGGTTCACTCATCACAATCCACAGGCAACAAATACCAACAAATAACACAAGGCAAACTCACAGTTCTTTCTATGCTTCCCGGAGGTCCATCGAGAATCTTTATACGAGCCTTGGTCTCCTCACACATTTTCTTAATGAATTCTCCTTTGCGGCCAATAATGCCACCGACTTTCTGCACGGGAATCAACATCCTGAACACATTCTCTCCAGGCCATCCAGGCCACTTTTGTACTTCAACTCCTCCTGAGCCGTTTTCAGATGCTTGTACTTCGGGTGGATTCAAGTTCTCGTTCTCAAGTTCGCCACCCATGTCATGTTCCTCAAAGTTTTCCTCCGCCATTGTGTTGTCACTAGAAATCAGCAGAAACTAATCAACACAACGTAATCCTAAGTAAGCAAAAAGTTTAGATCTACGGTTTTCACAAGGAAAACAACAAGAGGAATCGAAAGTCTCTCAGCCTTGAAAAAGTTTTATCGCGAAAGCCCTAGGTTTTTTATAGAACAGAAAGAGTTTAGGGTTTCACGAACTCTAGCAAAGAAGTAGAAGAAGAACAACGAGGGGTACAAGGGAACTCACCACAACGGATTGCTGTGGACCTGCGATTGAACTGGTCGAGTGTCGTGGGTGAGTCGCCGCGTCTCAGTCTCTCTCTCTCTCTCTCTCTCTCTCTCTCTCTGGGTCCAAATACGTAACCCTAACTTTTTTCCCTTGGTTATATACGTCGTACTTGTTCGCGAACGTAATGGCGCCAAACCTAGGTCACATGCCTGACATTATCCGCACCCGCGGACTCGGATCCGCCCAAGGCAGATAACCGAACTATTCGAATTTGAGTTCGTGTTTGTTTGTTAAAAGTTCGTTCAAGAGATAAATACGTAGAACACATTCACTAATGCCATTTTTGGATTCAAACTTCAAAAAAAAAAAAAAAATCAACTCAAAAAACACTTGTTACTCTTGTCTCCGATCAGTATCCTAATTTCTCTCCAATCAATTATTACCCTAAAAACCAAATTCAAATTATTTTCAAAAATAAAACCAAACACAGCATAAACTTTTCAACCCACAACAAGGAAAATAATATGGTACAAGACAAAAAAATAAGCCTAAATTTATTTGGGTATTTTTTATTTTTTGCAACTTTTTGTGAAGCTTTTCGTTGTAATTTTTGGAATTAATCATTTATCTCAATGAAACGAAGAAAAAAGTATAAAAATATGGACCGATGTTGGAAAAAAATCATATAAGACGACACTTTAGATTAAAAACACAGATGTTTGGTATTTTTTCATCTTTAGTGAACTGTTTTTATTTTTTATCATAATTTTTTACTTTTTAGATTTCTCTCTTCGAGATGAAAAATTAATTCAAAAAAATATTATGCAAATCTAACAACAATTCAAAAAAGACGAACAAAACACACAAGACAAAAAAATTAAAAAATTACAAGAATGGTACCTCGAGGTTGTTTGTCTAATGGTATATGATTCGAGTTGTTGTTTGTCTAATAGTATATGATTCTGCAATCTATCTAATAAAACACAAGGGTGTTTAGGAATATTCTTTTGAAATATTCCATCTCAATTGTTCAGATTTCTTCCTGACATAAGTTTTATCTACCCATAGAAATAAATCCAACGGCCCAAATTTCTTCATCTTTCATATACAAACCAATGGCAGTTTAGTAAATAAATGGAAGACTTGAGGGCTGAGATTGAAACAAATCCAAGGTTAGCATTGATTTGGGTTCAAAATTTGAAATAGAGAATTAATTTTGAGCTCTCATCCCCACGTGCACGTTAATTAAAATGAGTCTCTAAGATTCATATTGTAAAAAAACCTATCACATTAATAAATTAGATGGGTTTGAATTGAAGAGTTGGTTAGGAGGATTTTAATTTTGGGTGGCCGGGGAGGGATCATTGCACCACCATTTTTCTTCGATGTTTTTACGCCAAAGAATGCACTGAAGACTGAAGCGGCAGTTTTCCTCTGTGGATTGACCCCACCCTCTTTAATTTGGTAGTATATTCTCTCTTTTTTCTTTTCTATTTTTACTGTCTTCATAATTTAATAGCAATACCGATAAATTAAAAAAATATGAGAACTGGCCGGTGACTGGTGTGCTTATATCTGCTCTTATGTTGTTAAATACAAAACATTGGATGGTGTGCTTATATCTACTCTTATGTTTTTAAATGCAGAGTACTGACTGGTGTGCTTAGATTTTTTCTAATTTCGTTGATGCAGAGCACTAGCTAATGTGCTATTTGGTTTTAACTTTTTACGTGATATTCATAAACAAATTGATAGTTCTTTGTAGCTAGCTTAAATGTATAATTGGGGGAGTGCCGTAAGCACCGATAATTCTCTTTCGTGCCACTAAGAAGAGAGTGTTTGAGCCACTAGGTAGCAAGTGCCGTAAGCCAATTCCAACAGGAGTAGTGCGTAGTGCCGTAGGCACGAACAAACATTAATCTATATTATAAAACAGAACAGACTTTTGTCTACTCATATAAACATGAGCATCTCTCCTGTCGTTGGACCGCAAATTCAATAGGTTAGATCGTTGGATTGAAAAACCGATTACGATCATTGTATTTTTCTCCATCGTGCTTCCTCTCTCCACCGTGTTTCCTGTCTCCCTCCAAAGTTGCTCTCCCGCTGTCTCCCTCCCTCCCCTTCCTCTCTCTCTCTCCCAGTCCTCTCTCCTGTTCGCTCCTGTTGCCACACCACCACCGAACCCAGCGACCACCCTCCAGCCGTTGTCAACGCCATTTCCGAAAAC
>BPLS01000190.1:411873-428735 GCA_019656275.1 Rhododendron kiyosumense | reverse complement strand
ATTTGGGATGTGTGTATCCGTCAAATTGCCTTTGTTTCAGTTGAAGCTATATAGCCTATATGTACTTGCAATCTGTTTGTTTCTATAAGTAATGCTTTTGTGGAAATTTCTTTCCTAAGTGAGGAGGTTCTAGAAGAGATGAAATTGGGCTCGTCACTTTTCACATGTTTTAAGGTGTTGGGAAATTTTGAAGCCTCTTTTGAATTTTGATGGAATAGCAACATTTTGATGTCTCCTTTGAGCTGTAAATATGATCTCGAAAGGAAGTTCCAAAATTTGGCGCAATGGTTAGGAATGTACTGGACTTCAATAGATGAAGCAATGCTGTATGGTCCTACTTCTTGTGGGAGAGTTTTGACAAGTTGAGGAGTTGTAGAAATGAGTTGAATATGCCTCTTAGAATTTTGACTCAAGACAAGTGTGAACTAAACCCCATTTTCATCTAACCATGTTTTTTGGAACTTGTGTTATTTGCACAAGTGACTACCCTCAGACTCGAACCTAGTTCTTATGCTTGACAACTTCAGCTGATGCTTCCACAAAAGTACCTTTTTACCCTCCCAAGTAGAGGGGGACTGATTTATCGTTCAAAAAGTTAACACTTACCGTCAAATTGGTTAGTAATGAAACTTGCATTAGCCAACCGTAGGTCCGCCTTTACTACCTCTGCCTCTATGTTAAGTGTGCTCCTTTAAATGTTTTGAGTACATGTACGAGACGCTTTATACTTAGATAAGGGTATAAGATCCGTGTCCGGCATGATTAGTTGGGCTTTCACTTTGCAAGCATATTTAGTAACTCAAATTTACCGTAAACAATCAATAGAACTCCTATATTGTTCATGCAATGGCATTTATAAAGACCGTTTATCCTGGGAAAGTTAAAGGAACAGGCTATGGAGAATTCTTATTTTTGACCGTCGTCACCGTCCCAATGTCCTTGAGAATTAATGCAGATGAATCCGACACATAGATACATAACTACACGTGCACTCTACTCGAATGCATGTAACATAGACCTTTGTTGTATCCAAGAATACCTTGGCTTTTAATGCCTGTAAATATTCGTTTTGAAAATTCCGGCTTGCTTGATCAGTGCTTTCCGTTTGTGCATGTTATTTGTCCATTAGGTTTTGTGTTGCCTATCATGGATATTTGATGCATAGCCTGGCTACACGCTTTCATTTTACATTCAAAAACTTATGAAGAGAAATAACCTGTCAGTTTGGTATCAGATAATGCAGAAGGATCAGACATAGTGTTGGAAGCAATATTGGAAGCAGAGGTGGCACGTAATGCCAAAGAGTTTTTTGTGCAGCATCAAAATCAATTAAAGAATGAATAGAAAGGTATTTATCTTGCGGAACATTCTCCAGTTATTTTATAGAACATTCAGTAGTCCATTTGTTAGGACCATCAAACATTTGTAAATGGGATTTAAATATACTTGTGAAGTTTTAGTAGCTTTGGGAAAGGCTGCTTTTGGTAGGCTTATGTGGTCAACATTCCCTTCTTAGTTCTTATACATTTGGATTCAAAGCATTTTACTGTTATATAGTAGTGGAAAGTTGAAAAACCAGTTAAAATGCATGTGTAAAACATTGTTACATTGACCTTTATTTGGAGGGTTTCTACATGAGTACACGGGCACGAGCTTCATATATGTGCATGCATGTGGACATACGTTCTTGATCTCATTCATCATATGTTTTGTTCATTAGAATAGCTTATTGTGATGATAAAAGACTAGGGTTCAAGAATATATTGTGGCAAATAAAAGAAAGCCCAATTTAGTAAAAACAGTATTTCCTTTATCATCATTTTTGCTGTGGTTATGCACAACCATGGAGAACTTGACTCTCTATTATCTGGCTTGTTTATGCTTCCAATCACTGATGAAGAATATTGTTTCTAGCAGGAACAATATCTGCACATTCCACTGAAGTGTAATGGAAATGACAGAGGCCCATAACTGAAGGATCCAAACAGTAACCATCGGATTGGAACGGCTCTGATTATTAAGCATAACTCTGACTCAATCCATTAGCTGAACATCTGTAGCTAACTTGTGTAGATTACCGAAGAGCTGCGGATGACAATCGAGATGGGAAGATAGTTTTCCTGCTAGGGCAGTTGTGTAGAATTCTAAAGTAACTTTTCAACTAGGAATTGCTCATATGATTTTTGTACTGATTCTTATTGTTCTTCAATAGCCCCTTCTGGTTGTGCCATTACTAGTAATATATATATTTTTGAACTTGTTTATTGTAGAGAGCAATATGATAATGATTGAGAAAAAACTTCTTTTGGGATTTCTTATTCATGAATATGAATGGAAAGCTTTGAATGGTAGATAAAGAAAGGTAGATGGTATTCGAAAAGTAATACTCATGTAGTAGAACGTAAATGGAGAATGGTAGTTGATGGAAGTTAGTTGAAAGAGGAGGGCTAGGTACCCCGAAAGAGTACCCAGAAATTACCCTGAATTTGAAAATCAATTGTCCAGATTCACTTAAAGTCAATCTGGACCATCGATTTTCAAATTCGGGGTAATTTTTGGGTACTCTTTCGGGGTACATAGAATTTTCTTTGTTGAAAAGAGGAGTGCTAGGTACCCCGAAAGAGTACCCAAAAATTGAATATGACAAATGCACCATTGTACTAACTCTGATCACGGGCATTTTTGGGAATGGCTCAATCCATTTTGGCAAAATTACTAGACATAGCTCTCTCAGGTGGACGCATTTACCTTCATCTGTAGTTTGTGTTATCCTAGACTTCAAAATCTCCCCATGTTTAAACTAATCCGCTCAAGGGAAATTGGGTTTTGCCTCTCAACTGGGTTTCATGTCCTCCTTCCCTTTGCATCAGATTATTTTTGGTTCAGCCTTTGTAGCATTATTCGGCGTATAATCAAACAGTCGATCAGTGGTATGGTACGATTCTACATTGCGTAGAAATAGCCTTATATCTAGTTGGAAGTTTGCCCAATTGTAAATTTCAGTGTCGCGAGATTAGTTGTGATGTGCGTGAGCTTATCCTGCTCACATGATTGTGAATATAACCTAATTTTAGCTAAGAATTTGTATCGAGGTGTAAATATTTCGGTTAGCTCTTCTTTTTCCGGTCTAGCGTAAATCCAGACTTCACTTGTCTATGTTTACGCAAAGCTAATTCTACTAGTTTCGAAGATCGAGAATTCACACCTCCGTCCATGTATATTGTTCGTAAAATTCTTCACCAACAATATAGCAGGAGACAATTAGGAAGTTGGAATCTAACAAGAAAATTGGGTGAATGAACAGATATGAAAATTGTTAGGCATTGAACTCCTTGTTCAACTCACAACGCCTTACGGATCTTGGAAACTAGGATCACAGAAATCGTAAGCGAATAAAAAAATAGTGCGTAACGAACAAGCAAAAGAAAGAACACAAGATATATGTGCAAAATCTCAATGTGAGGAAAAACCACGGGAACCACACCAGTCCACTATGAAATCGAATCAAGAGTACAAGTCTTCTCGCAATCTCACAAGCAGTACCTTCAGCCAAAGCCAAAAAATTGGTTGAACCGTTTCTTTGGCCAAATTTGAGTAAGTATTGCGAGTGATTCTATGGCAGTGATGTGGAAGCGATGATCCTAGGGCTACAACTCAAGTTGACCAAAATTTGGAAACCATTGGAGCAGTTTTGTCAAAATTTGGCAAAAATACACTGTCGCTAGCCAAGAGTGAAATTTGGCTTCCACAAATTGGTCCATGCCTCCAACCATCGTAGATGCTCTTATGCTATAAAAAGCTTAAAAAAGCTAACCATTGGAGCAATTTTATCAAAATTTGACAAAATCACACTGTAGCTAGCCAAAAATAAAATTTGGCTTCCAGAAATTGGCTACATGCTTCCAACCACCGGAGATGCTCTTATGCTATAAAAAAGCTTAGAAAAGCCAAACTGTGGTGAGCTTGGGACTCAAGCTTGGCATCACAGAAGACCAGGCTGCATATATGCCCTCATTGATTAAGGTTCTCCTCTCTACTCCCCTTTATCATAGTGGGAAGCAAAAGGACATACCCTTTACTTGAGAGCTTGGAATAAAAAACAGAATGTCAATACATGTTCACGGTTATAATAAAGTTAGACCTCTAAATTATGTTCAGGAATTCAATCACTCGAATCTAAAAGCAAGAAGTGATCGACGTGTCCAATAATTGAAGTAAGTGTGTATGTATTAACTTAAGGGCTTCGGAATTAGTCGAGGTAGATGGCCTAGACACCTGGTTATCAGAAGAAAATAAAAACTATGCACAGTTTTGCAATTCTATGATACTCCTATTCCGCCATTATTTCGAAGGAATTATTGATTGTTTTTTTGAGTGTTGCTACGCTTCATATCGTTTGACATGTATTTTTTAGACAAAATACTACATAAAAGTGATGGACACCACTGTCTAAACAAATCATAATTGAATTGGATACCGCATATATGGCACTCAACAATATTTATTGTACAAAAGGTACTTATCGCAGTACGAGTAATACCTATTATGCTTTCAATCGTATCCCACTAAAATGTTGATGCATTGTCCACATAATTTAAAAGCTACACTCGCAACATTATTGTTGGTATGAGATTTATTTGCAAAAATTCCATTCATTGGTCTCAAATATTTTTCGAGGTGAGCGTAACTGATCTGAACACGTGGTTGTAAAAAAAAAAAAATCCACATTCCATCGGTATTCTATATTCCGAACCTTTTTCCACTTTGTAAATTCTTTCCAAAAATGCATTAGGAATGGCCATCCTTAAGTCACAGACAAAGATACGTACCCAATCAATGTTCTGATTGACTTTACTAGGGGAATCTCAAATTGTTACTAATAATAACCAGACACTTGTATGGATAATGAGTTCAATAAATTGACGGTCCATATTCGCACCCCTGTTATGATATCCAGAGAGATGTTGAGGCTAGAGTAGTCTTTTTCTTCTAATGCAGGGTGTCTATAGTCAGTTTACGGCATCTCGGACTAATTCTCACAGGCCCTTTAGGTCAGTCTTTTCACATGTTTACCCCTAATAGTGAACTAGTCTCAAGAGTTAGTGATAAGCATATTCGAACTTGAATTTTTTAGAGGGAGCAAACTTCTAATACCCAAATTATAGGCCAACCCGCTAGAGTAGCCTTTTTCTGGAATGCTACTATCTTTTTTTGTCTTTTGGAGCCTAAAAGCAAGCCTATTGGAGTTGACCTCACCATCAATATTAGAATTGGAGCATTACTCTCAATTAAAGTGAACCCAACCCCTTATTTCCTATGAGAACAATGGATTATTTTTTTATTTTTTTAGGGGAAGATAACAATGGAATATCTTGAGTATGAATTTGTCAAAGCGGTCTCGATTAACAATGTTTCGACCTTTGGATTTGTTAAGATGAAGAAAAATAAAGACCGTGTTCTAACTTATACTAATTCTTTTATTTTTTGGGACATGCAGATCGAGAGATGCACTTTCTTAACAAACCGAAAACACGAAAGAAAAACATGCTACTACTTCTTTACACTTTTTCTTGATTTTCCTTTTTGCTTCAATAAACCAACATCTAAATATGACATAAGATTCCATTCGGAATGTGTGAAAAGCAACTATGGTGCTAGGCAAGCTACTAGCTAGGGTGGTGTAGAAAGTGGACTCTCAAGTTATGTGACGCCAAAAGATAATTTCTTCTGGTCCTCCAGTATAAATAGACCGCATGCAAAATAATGCATGGCCAAACCCAAAACTCTACTCTCTCTCTCTCTCTCTCTCTCTCTCTCTCTCTAGTTGAGGGGAATATAGTCTGGTTCAAAATCAATCGTATATGTGAAGCTCGAAAACGATATGAATGATTTCGGACCAGGCTTCATTCCCCTCAAAATTTGAAGAAAGGTTTTCACGAAAATCACAATATACTACTTGCTCGAGCACAACAGAAGGTTCACTACCAAGAAGATGTCCGAGCACATATGCCTCTGGATGAACAAGGTGAAGCAGAAGAAGACTCATTGGAGTCCGACAAAATTAAACTATTTGCAGAAGGTAGATGAAATATCTTACTTTTTGATCTTTAAATCTTCGACTTCGATCGCCTAACATCGTGACTGTATTTTCAGTCTTCTACTTGTTGCTTTCGTTACTCAAATAGAGCCTTTGATCGGCTTGATTCGATACACGATCAGAGTAAGATTTTCGTGAGATCACATTCCGAGTTTTGAATTCCACTCTATGATTGGTTATAATAACGGTGATTCCGCCAATCGTTGGATCTTTCTTCTTGTTTTCCTCTAACTGAAACACAAGAGAAAGGAAGAGAGGAAACAAGAACAAGGAAAGAGCATAAAAACAGCAAAGAGCAGAAAGACCAACAAAAACATCATCGCAGATCCCACCAAAATATCGAACGATGGTCTGCATAGCCGTATCCTCCTCCCGGTCCCTTTGACAGAGGTAATGGAAGCAGAGAAAGAACAATTGACCAAAACTTGATAGTCGGCTTCGACAATCACATATTCCTGATTAACTTCTGAAGCCCAAAAAAGGGCCATTCTAGCTGCTTCTGCCGCTGCAAGAAAGCATATAAGAGAATCCATTAAAAGACTTATCACATAAAATAGCACCATCACCATCTCTAACAATAGCAGCAAGCACCATTTTTTTAACCCAACACCGAAATTGATCTGAACTCCATCATGAGGAGGAAGCAATTTCGCAAGAGATTGCAAAGCGGCTGCAATATGCTCATAGGGTCCAGGCTCCAGAGATTAAATTCCCAAATGTGTTGCGATAAACTATTCTTCTGTCTGGCATTTGCTAAAGAATCCTCTTCATTTTGAATGATCTTTTAGAACGTTTCTTACACAAACTATCTCCCATTACGTAAAGCGTAACTTCTAACTACAACATCTGTTGTATGATGCAACACATCTTATGGTCCATTACCAGTCAATTTATTTAGAGTCAAAATGCTTTTATTTTACACTCGGACTTCATTTTATCTAAGATGTTTCAATCATGGATTGTCACTAGGGTTAACCATCCATACTTTTGAACCCACAAAGGGCTCTTCTATACCTTTGAATGAGCCTGTTTAAGAATACATTTTCCCTTGACGCAGTCAAAGAAAAAGATCACTCTTCTAAGTTGAGCTTTTTAAAGATAGATTAATGACAACTTTCGGTTAAGAATTCTACGAAGAAACAATCGAGGTAAGGAGACAAAAAAGTATCAAAAAAGCACAATGAGATTTCATACCAACGGGCAGAATATCTTTGGACCTCATTTTTTGTCATAATGTAACCAACTCACAGAATACAGAGTTATGGCTTCCTTGTAGATCCTGTTGTCACTTGTCAATCCAGAAAAATACACCGTCGGCTACAGAAATGCAGAAGTATAATGTTGAAGTGACGTCTGGAAAGAAGTGGCAATGGGCCACCATGTGAGAATTCTGGTAGAACATAGAATCCTCCTTACCTTGTTTTTATCTACTGCGATCATCTCATATTCTTTAGAGTGAGAGGAAATATCGAGCCGTATATCCATGTCATGCATCCTTGCCCACGTCCCAACATCTTGACTAGGTAATTTTGCAATGTAGATGCTCATACTCGCAGATTCAGTTCCTCTTAACAACTCATCAGAAGGATCATCTTCTCAGAACAATTATATATTGAAGTGCTATTTCCATTGACATTGGCAAACTACGAAGATGCCTGCTGGTTTCTAGCAAACATTTGGTCTCATCAAGGGTTCAAAATCTGAGCCATCCACGAAAACTCATGTGAGTGACTTCAGTCATCACATTGTCCTATTCTGCCTTGCTTGTCTGCCCCTGGGCAGAAAATGTCGGAAGCAAATTCAGATACTCGGTATATTTTTCACCCTTTGTTAGCAAGTCCACCACTATGGAGACTGTATGTGCATCTGGTGAAACATCTCGTTCTGACATCCTACGTAAGAATTCTACCACTTTCAGTGCCTCGTTATTTTGGCGAAAGCCTCTCAGAAGTGTATTAAATGTGACAACATCTGGCGCACAACCCTTCTCTTCCATCTCTAGAAACAAGTCATTTGCCTTTTCCAACTTCCCTTCTTTACAAAGCCAATGTATTATGGTGGAATATGTCACAACAGTTGGCACAAAGCCTTTCTCCGGCATGTCGTAGAATAGCTCCTTAGCAGTATCTACATTTCCTGCTTTACACAGCCCATCAAGGATGCAGTTAAAAAACTCAATGGTCACTGCAAACCCGGTATTTCCAAGGGCCTTGATAAATTCCAATGCCTCCAAGAGGCAGTCATTCTTGCAAAGTCCATTCACGAATATGTTACATGTCATTGAGTTTGGTTTAACACCATTAGCTTGTATTTCATCATAAATTTTTCGGGCATTCTCAACTTTACATTCTTTGAATAGACCAGTTAACAAGGTGTTATACATAGAAATGGTTGGCTTGAATCCTTCACGAATCAAATGTCTATAAAATCTCATCCTTCCTCTACTCTCCCACTCTTTGTATAACCATTGATCAACACATTGTAACTGACAACATCACGTTCATGGCCCTTGTTTGCCATTGAAAAAAACAATTCCCTTGCATCGTCAAGTCTACCCTGCATACAATACCCATCCATCAACCTGTTATACGTAAACAAATCAGGCTTCACACCTCTCTGAATCATCAATTCTAGCAACCTATTTGCTTATTGGGTCCTCCCCACCTTGCACAATGCATTCATCAACCCATTAAATGTTACTACATTAGGACAAATGCCTCCGTCAAGCATTTCAATAAAACCCTTTGGCCTCTTCCCATCCATCATCATAGTTCAGACCAGAGATTAGAGAGCTATAAACGACCACATCCAATGAAATCCCGCTACCCTTCATCTCCTAGAAGGGCTCTTTAGCCTTATCTACCATACCATCTTTACAGAGACTGTCAATAATCGTACTATACAAAACTAAATTGGGTTTGAATTTGGAATCTAGACCACCATTCCCATTCACTCTTTCTTGATGCAACTGAAGGGCAAGGCCGGTGTTGCCTTTTCTACACAACCCATTAATCAAAGTGCCGTAAGTAATTATATTAGGTCGGCAACCCAATCGACGCATTTTCTTGAACAACTTTGCTGTATCTCCAACCCTATCTACCAAACACAAACCCTTAATCAATGCTGTGTAAGTAACAGTACCTGGACTATAACCCTTCTTCAGAATTACACCCAAAACCCCAAACCCCAAACCGACCTTATTCAAATTGCAGAAGCAATTAAGCAAGATGTTTAGTGTGATGTAATCAGATACCAGACCAGCTTCAGTCATCCTAGCGTGCATAGAAATAACATCACTGTAATGCTTGGTTTTGGCAACCGCACCCAACAAGGTATTGAATGATGAAATTGGGGACATGGGTTGGGTTTTGAGCATCTGATCAAGGAAGGTAAATGCATCGTCGAGATTGATATTCCCTGACTTGCAGTTTATTTTGAGGAACTTTTCCAGCGGGGTTTGGGATGGGATTTTGGTAATTAAGTTGTTAGTTGGGGATTCGGGATTAGAAGCACTGGGTTTACTTGGTTTTGTGAAGAAAGAATACCTTGTCGGACGGTGCTAGAAACAGCTGTTGCAGCAGCAGAACAAGGTGGAGCTTTGGAAACCATCTCACACTTCTCAGAGAGAGAGAGAGAGAGAGAGAGAGAGAGAGAAAGAGAGATGGGTTTCGAACTTTCGGTCCTTTCGGGTTCTTACATGCAGTAATTGGTCCAGCTTGAGAAAGCATTATGCAAAACCAGTCCAAGGGCCAATTAATACCAGGCCCAGTCCGTTGATAAAAAAAAAAAAACGTTGATAACGGATACTGTAATTACGAAACGGTGACTTCACGTGTCCCACTGTCCCGTTAACTTGTCACCGCCGATCCATTCATATTACGGCCGCACCAGGCCAAGGACACATTACGGACACCCTGGTTTCGTAGATTTGTGTAAAACCGTTTGATACTTTGATGCATGCGAAACACATACAATAGATGTAGAATTCATAAACACCAAACACTTTTGAACAAAAATAGGTCTAAGTCTAAACACTTTAAACTATTTTCGTAGTACTTTTAATGATGACCTCATACGTGTTACTGTTTCGTTAAAATACTTTCTCTAATTCGTGGCCAAGAGGACCTAGAGGTGGTTGTCACTTTGAATGTTAGTAGTATTTTTTTTCCAATTGAGGTGTTTTTTTTTCCCTAACAAGAAGCTAAATATATTGAGATGTAGGAGGACAATTAAATCTGACCCATCCCCACCTTCGATACCCCCGCCTCCAATCTGAGCGGGTAATCCTCAACTCGGTAAGCAAATGATGCAGGGATGGAATTTGGTTCCCTCGCCCCGAATTAACCCGATACAATCCCAATTATAGTTCCTAATATTTTTGTATATATCTATATAGATTTCATTATTTTGGTATAATAAAAGCAAAGTACATATTAATAAATCACTAGTTTATGTCTTCGTTTTTTATTTATTTATTTATTTTAACTCTCATCACTCATCAATATTTTATTTTCTCATCAAAACACCATAAAAGGCACTAGTGAAAATTACTATAGTGAATGAACTTGATTATTCTCCAACCTCGACACCTTTCCGATTGTCCCCACTCCGACTCTGAGTTGATAAGAAATGGAGAATGATAAATCTCACATCGCCCCGCCCCATTGTCATCCCTAGCATTCAAACATTCGTTCAAAACATCTCATAATAACACCAAAAAACACCCAAGTAATTTGGCATTTCGACCACTCCAACTTGAAACCTAAAATTCTCCCAAGTGCTTCATCTCCACCATCGATGCAAGTATTCCATAGAAAGCTTAAACAATCTCCTTCAAAACAATCGAAATTCCATCAAAATCCATTTAATGCACCCCAACCAATTTCTAAAATCAATTGAGCCGAAAAACACACCTAAAACTAAAAGTCCCTAAAACCCAACTCCCTCATAACCCCCATCCATGCACCAACGATGACCCCACTTTTAACCGTCGATAAGAAACTAATCCAACGGCGTACGTTTAAACTTCCCCAAAGCTTTAATCCGCATGCCGGGTAATTCCACCAATCACCGCTCGACAGCTGGATGTTGCCACCTGAACGCGCACTATTTAAGTCCATTCTCTTTCTTCATCTACAGTTCTCATCATTCCAACTAAAATACCAGTAAAAGCTCTCTGATATTCCAATGGCAGCAGAAGAATCGGTTGTGGCGGCCGAGCCGAAAACGAAGAAAGCGTCGAAGCCTAGGAACCCTCCGCTGCATCCTCCCTACGTAGAGGTACTCGACGCGATTCTTTATTTCTATCGAAATATTCGCGTTAAGTGAGTTTGGGATTTGAATGTTTGGACCTGATTTATGTTGGTTCGTTGTCTGTAGATGGTGACCGACGCAATTGCGACGTTGAAGGAGAAGAGCGGATCGAGCCAGTACGCGATCACGAAGTTCATCGAGGAGAAGCAGAAGCAGCTCCCGCCGAATTTCAAGAAGCTGTTGTTGTTCCATTTGAAGAAGCTGGTGGCGTCCGGTAAGATCGTGAAGGTCAAGGCGTCGTTCAAGCTTCCGTCGGTTGAGAAGCCGAAGACCGTGACGGGAACTGAGGGGAAGAAAGTTCCGGCGAAGCCTAAATCAGTTACGAAAACCAAGCCGGCTGCGAAGGCAAAGGTAACCGCGAAGCCGAAAGCTGTGGCCAAGCCCAAGCCGAAAGCGAAGGAGAATCCGGCTAAAGTTGTGAGAAGGTCGCCGGGGAAGAAAGCCGCGGCTTCTAAGCCGGCTCCGAAGAAAGCGGCGGTTAAGAAGGTTCCGGCTAAGAGCGTGAAGCCGAAGACGGTGAAGTCGCCAGGGAAGAAAGCAGGGGTAAAAAAGGGAAAGAAGTGAGGTTTAGAATTTGCTGTCAGGGCAACAATGTAAAGTTGTTGATAGTTGTTGCCTTGTTGGTGTAGTTGGTTTCGTGCACAATGAATAGTATAGTTTCAGATTTCCTTTTAGTGTTTTCGCTTGCACCCTGTCTTCCTCTTTTTAGTTAGAATAGTTCTCAGTCACAGCATGTTCTACTCGGTCAAATTCTTTGCAGTTCAATTGATTTGGATTTTCTTCTTTGCGTTGCTTGTAGTTTCAAACTGGTTTCATGTGATGGGATAGCTAGAATTAGGGCCTTTGGCTGGTGGAGGTTGTCGTTTTCTTTATAGTTATTGAATTTTAGGTCCTATAAAAGGGATGATCTAGTGGTCAGGGCTTCAGTTGGCCCACTGGTGATGGCTTCCTGCATACAGGGTTTTTCCTAGACTTTAAGTGAGCTTACTGTATTGGACGCGAGCTAGTGGATGGTGGAATTGGTCATAATTAGTAGAGGCGCACATAAGCTAGCCTGGACACTTGAGAATTGAGATAAAAACAAGAATTTTGGGTGCTATACTTGTTTGGGACTTATTGCACTTGAAGGTATAAAACTGCATACAAATATATTTTACCTGCTTGGATTGAAGATTAGGGATAGTATGACTCTGTTTCTTCATTCAGATTGTAATGTAGAAGAAGAGAGGCAATGCAAAAGACCAATAAAGATTGGAACTGCATAGACATGTTTTTCATTTAGTTGGTTGATTGTTAGAGAAAATTTCTTTTATATCCCTTCGACATTGACCAAAAATTCATTTTGGTCATTCACCTTTTAATTTCGGTATAAAAATACTTCGACTTTCCAATTTTTTTCAATTTAATCCTTTAGAAGGAATCCGTTTTCTTTTTGGATGGAAAAAACGACGTGCCCAACACGTGTCCAAGGTAAGGGAGGGGAGAGGGAGGAGGGGAAAGGGCAATAATGCCCCTCAAAAGGAGTCACATGCTGGGTAGACGAAGGGATATAAAAGAAATTATCCCCTGTATGACAAAATATATTACTCTCCCAATTACCTGTATGATGAACAAGTAAGCAAAGTCAGTCGATAAGCAAATAGTCTTTTGTTCTGATCATGTGAACTCTCCCTACAGGGCTTTAACTACGGAATGTATCTTGAGCTTCTCTGAGAACCAAATAGATTCCATGCCCTATGATATCATGTAATATTGGTTGCAGGAAGCATCCCAGTGGTTTAGTTTGCACATTTGGTGACACTAAAGTCATATCATTATTCTTGCAGCGTAACAGTTATAGGACGATATCATTATGCATGTATACATTATATTGCTTATTTTCTTTTCAGGAAGGCAATGAAACTCATGTTTGATTGTTCATCAGCCAAAATGTGTTCGGCAGAGTAGTATTTATTCTCTTGGTCCTTGAAGAATCAGTTGCTGCTGCTACATACCTCTGCTCCTTCTTCCAAATCTCCAACAAGGTACCAATTCAGATACCAAATTTCATGTAAGCATAATCTATTATCTTCCTTAAAACCTTCTAAAATGGTATAAATGTTGCACAATATTCAACTTCTATTCTTTTATCTGAACTTCAAAGGCAAAATGAATCTACATTTGAGCTATACAAGGTTTAATACAGCCCAGATTACAAACTATGTTCTGTTCATAAACCTTACCAGAAAATATGGAACCTTCACCTTCTACCTCCTGGGTCATGCACCGTAAGCAGTTTAATATTGCTTCATTCCTTTGCAGTATCTATCTATCGTTTCTGTCTTTCAACTTTCTGGATTGAATACTTTAGCTCTTGTTGAATGTTCAATCTTGAAGGTGACAAGACGATGTCTTTCCAAACTGATCCAGCTGCGTAAGCTGGGTTTGGGCGCTTGTATAGTTCGTAAATGGAGTTTGCCTCATCATTCAACCTGCCTACCCTCTTCAAACAGTCTATCTCATCTGGATCAACTAGCAACGTCTTGTCCCTGTCTTTCCATCCTATCAACTTCACAAACATAATTTTGTCAGCGCAGCCTGTTTAGTAATGTCGATTCCTATAAGATGTATGGAAAACTGCATATAGATGCTCCTGATGTTCAGGTGGAGATCAGCTCAGTTTAGGCCATTCCATTTTTGGTAGGTTTTGAACAACGCTACATTGATGTATTATGTGGCCAGTTCAGACTTTGAACCTGTAAAGCTGCCTGATTTGAAGCTTTGTGTTCAAAACCAACTGGTTAGGAATGGGAGGCCCACAAGGACCGTAGACTAACTTGGGAGGTGCCATTATACAGATGTTAGACAAGCTCTATGACTTCCATTAGCCCCACTAGTATACGGAAGAAGTAGAGTACATAGTGTGAGAGAGATATGGAGTGCACCTATGGCACGAACAATTGGGAAAATTACTATCAAATAATTGAGTCTTACCTAAGCGGTTAAGCCTACTGAAGACTAGCTCTGGTAGAATGTTAAAGCATTCCGCTCAAAACTGATTAGCATTGAAGTGGCCTATAATGGTCACATAGCAAAGCTGGATACCTTTTGCCAAATATGGGGCTCAACTCTAAAGATAATTGGGGAGTTTTCTTCCATTATAGTCTACTGATTAAGCGTTCAGGAAAGCTGAATAAAATCAACCAAGAAAAAGTATGGTTGAGAGGTATACCTTAGGCTGGCCTTCCAAAGCATTGGTGTAGTATAACCTTGCATTATCTACTAGTTGACAGTATGTTGTAAATGCATTTGCAAATCTCTTGTGTGACTTTAACTGTGATTTCACCCTCACTGCTCTTCTGCAAATAATAGCTCTCCTGCCAACACCCAGTTAAGTAAAAGGGGCTGTTAGAATTTTGTCACTTCTCTTTAAAAAAACGAAGAGTTGAGTATGCACTTTCGCACAAGTTTCTGCTGTATTTCTGCAAGATTTTGTTCCATAAAATGGCTAAGCAGGAGAGAAGAGAACAACAGAAAAGTGAGAGTCCCCCAAGTTCTGCATTCTCTTAAGAGTTAAGAATTTGCCTATTCTCCTTTTTAACGATATAGTATTTGCTCTTTATGTTGAGAATAAGGGAACGAACCTTATGCCTCTAATAACAGCTAAATAAGCATCACAAACAACTCCAATGAGCTCTATCCTGTATGGTCTTCTCTTCTTAGTTCCATCTTGTTCTACTTCTTCTTCGGTCTGTTCCCAGTAGCTTTCAGTCACGACTCCATCTTTACCCACCTTATAACCAGCTCCCATTCGGTAACGGCGCCGGTGAACATTCCTGGCCATGGTTATTGTCTGCACAACAAAAGGGACCCAAGAGAGTGTTCCATCCATGATCACATCCCTCCCTTCATTGAGTGCTGTTACCAGCAGGGATGATGCTGCATCAGTAGATGATTGGTGCACCTGTTTGGAGTCATTCGTTGAGTTTTACTATCTAAGCTATTGCAACAATAGAACTTGAAAAAGCTAAAGATTAGTGACATGTACATTACGAGATATGTTTCTCTTAGGCATGCCAGACTGAAGAAAAGATTGTCTAGGTGAAGAAGGCAAGTGGGTGGTGTCTCAATATGGAATAGAGAAGGAACAAGATCTCCTGAAGCTTTGAAATACTATGAATAGCAGCATATTCTGTTTATATCCACAACACTGTGGAGGTGTTATTTTTGAAGGAGATAGTGGAGGAGACAAATTTCCAAATCATACTAGTCAGTATTGACTATTGAGAAATCTGGGCAGGTTCAATGTGGGTTCTGGGGAGCTCAATTGCAGTTCGATACCGTGCAATGTCTGGTATTTTTCATCTAGGTGTGTGTTGTATCACTTGTCCACTAATTTGTTTTGCAGTTCCAGCATCTCCTTCATTGTTTCGCTGTTTCTACGCTGGACACTAAGATAAATTACTGCTAGCTTGTGGAATGTGTTGTTTTTTGTTGGGATTTGTCTCACATTGGTTAATTATCTCCTCCAAAACTAGTATATGAGCCTGGGCGGCCTCTCCATTCTTTGTCAATTGGTTTGAAGTTGGATGTTTTAACACGGTATCAGAGCTAGACTTTCGGAGGCTTTTCCCCTTTTTATTTGTGCCATAGTTGCACTTTATTTCATTGTGATCCGTATGTTCCGGATCCTTTGTTTACCTCTCCACGTGCGAGTTAGGGGTCGCACGTGCGGGGGAGTGCTGGGATTTGTCCCACATTGGTTAATTATCTCCTCCAAAACTAGTATATGAGCCTAGGCGGCCTCTCCACTCTTTGCCAATTGGTTTGGAGTTGGATGCTTTAACATTTGTCGCTTAAGACCGGTGTTGAAATTGCTGTTAATAAACCTGTCGGGGGTTGCCTTGGCAAGTTAGTTTGCTTGTTGGGTCTGAATATTTGTTAGAGCATAAGTTCATCTAGTACTGTCCTATATGAAGTAAAAGAACAAGTTATTCCAATTTTTGCTTATATGTCCTCGTTAGGAATTTCTCAGGTTATCAAGTCCAGTGGTCTTGATCTTAAGACTGGAATGCATTAGCTAGTTTACATCCCAAAACCCAAAAATGAGAATTGGAAAATGTAAAAAGGGCCCATCCAAACACCCCTATAGTACTTGCTAATAGAAATTAAGTGAAAAGTTCTGGACCTTCACTTCTGTTAGGAATTTAACAAGCAAATGTTGAGTATAAGTTTTGAGAATTTTATTGGCTGTTGCAAAATTTGGTTTCAGGAATTGACCTAATTTTATCAGTAATCTGTCACTTGATCTTCAAATTTTTTCTTCTCATCCCGAATACAAAAGCTTGTAAATTGGTATTGCAAGATGTCTAAGAAACACTCGTGACCATTTGCAGGTAGCTGACCTACTGTGAGGCACGCATGTAGTGGTGGGTTCTAGGAACAGGGAACTGTGATGGGTATTGTGAAGCCA
>BPLS01000190.1:272604-411863 GCA_019656275.1 Rhododendron kiyosumense | reverse complement strand
AGAGCAGAACTTGCTCGCTATCCCATGGTTGTGTGTGTGTGTGTGTGTGTGTGAGAGAGAGAGAGAGAGAGAGAGAGAGAGAGAGAGAGCATACCAATTCAGCCGTTTGAAGCATGTCATGATGGCCTCGAGAGCTGAGGGCTTTGTAAATGACATCCGACTCTTTGAAGGCATCAGCTTCTATAATCACCATGTTCCCCGCTGCTACTGACCACAATGGTCTGTACACATTTTTAGGTAAAATCCACACACACTTGGATATCAGTTTAAGGAAAAACGTAATCAGTAATGCTGCACAGCACAGATCCAGAAGTTCCACAGAAATATGCCCAGAATCTGCATTCATCCGGGCGGAGTTTGGTCCCCATTGCCCAGAATCAGTAATTCTGGGTAATCTGAACTCTATTTCTGAAAAAAATTCTGGTGAAGTATTTGTTGGGTAAATTTAGTTGCACACTTTAATTAATGAGGAATGAATATGCTTACTCTTTGAGAATGTCCTTGAGCACAGTACTCTTTCCAGCTCCCATCCCACCACCCATGAGGAGGAGAAGCGGGCTCCTATCTTTGTGGTCTACGGGAGCCATCACATCCGTACACTGCGAATCATCAACCGCCGATGCAATTCTGATGGCTTTCATCTCCTCCACCAACGTATTGAACACTCTCGCCACCTTCAGGTTTTTCGTCACCCTTTCAAATCTCTGTTCCCTATATACCAACAAAACAGAGAAGAGTAAATTAATGGAGCCCCAATGCAAAGGACTTGCTCAATTCTCTGAGCTCGAGTTTTCTTCACAAAAAAATGAACATAGTGTTTTGTTGACAGCACTGCTTTTGTATAGTATTATGGGCAATATTCAAAAACAATTAAAAATAATAGTGGATTGACCGTAGAAATGAAAACCTAGTACCTCGTTGCTGCCATGACAATGTGTTTGAGCTTCTTTTTTGGCTCAGAATCAGCACCCAGTACCTGATATTTTTCCAGAACAGTGTTAGATATTGTTTTTGCTCATTGTAGTTGTATCTGGTGTGAAACTGAGATCTCAATACGGTTTACAACATTAAAGATTCTCTTATGAAGAACATTAATGATGTGGTATTTTACATTTGCGAAGTTTCAATTTTGAACGAATCGTAAAAGATAAGAAACGAAAAGTGCAAAGAAAATTAAATTGATGTGGTAGTGACTTCTCTGTTTCACTGAATTCTGTTGCATTTTTATAGCATCCCATGGGAATATCATGTTTGTACAATATTATCCTTTAGATTTACCTGGCTAATCATTTGATGTGCTTGGCTCCAATGGAATGCAAAGTAGCTGAGGATGCACCTCTCCAACTCCTCCACCAGCTTTATATACAGCGAATCCGCATCCGGTTCATCCGCAAAGAAAGCATATATATTTTCTTCACACCCTTCAGATTTCCTAATATAATCAGATGCCAACTTGCACAGATGTGGACAGTCTCTTCTATCTGCAAATCCCATTTGCCTAGCTGCACCCATTGATGAGAGAGAGATGAAAACAATATGATCATTATTATGATCCAAAATCATGACGGTTATTGGAAGAAATGGATGAGCACATTGATTTATACCTACATAGTGGGAGAAACGCTCAAGCTTCTCGACCTGGCCGGAATCTGATAGTTTAATCCGAGGAACGATCTTTTGATCTCTTAGCTTCTTGAGACGGTAATGCATCGCGGCCGCGATGATCAACCCGATGGAAGAGGCTACAAGAATCTGTGTGCAGGTTGGTCTGCTAGTGCCATTGTAATAATCTGGAGAGAGAAACATGTTGATGAAAGATGTAAGAAAACAGTTTGTGATTAAAAATTTGTATTATAGAGAGAGAGAGAGAGAGCGTGGATTTACCTTTCTGCATGTCTTGGTTTTGTCAAGAATGGGAAAACAGAATTCCTTTGCTTAGAATTTCGACTGAGATTTGCATGCAATGAGAATCAGAGGTTTTTTTTCCATTGAAGAAATGGTGTTACAGCTGCTGGTTAATCATTATGTTTGTTTTTTTTGGGAAAAAAGATTCATGTGATAGGTGGCTAAACCAGCAGATTAGGAGATGACACGTGGGGTGGTTTTTAACCAAAGTAATACTAATTTATGCTACTGTTTTTTAGAGATAAGGTTGAATTGTTAGATACTCAAAATAGACAAATACACCCTCAATACCTTTATAAAAAAACTGGATATTTTTTAAATTAGAATAAAAAAATGTCATACATGACACCAAGCACACGCAGAAATTTGATTGTTTTGAAGGAGATTTGTTTAAGCTTTCTATGTACGGAGTGCTTGCATGGATGATGAATATGGAACATTTGATGGAATTTTAGATTTCAAGTTTGGTAGTTTTTAGGAATGACTCATCTACCCTCCCCTATTGCAATCAGCTCTAATTTGGTTCACATTATGTTGAAATCCCATTACCATTGTCCCCAAAAAGGCCTAAAAACCCAAGCCTCTTATGACTCACATTCTTTACCGGTCTTAAGCTTTTAAACCAATGAACCCTATTGTAAATTTGTAGTAGGAGGAATTAATATGCTAGTTCGGTCTAGGTTCAATACGCTTGGCTAAAGATGAAAAAATTCCCAACTCTATTAAAAAAAACAAACTATCTTCTTAAAACTAACAATCAAATAAGGTGAAAGTTTTTGTTTCTAAAAAATAAAGGAATTTGATATTTGCGCTCTACTTTTTATTGATAGTGCTATACTTTATTCTAGTAATTTCACTTTAAAAGTAGAGTACCAATCAATTAAAAATAGGACGTCGAATATCAGTTTCCAAAATGAAAAGTCCATACTTCATATTTAGGCCAATCAGTTGCTTCCTCAAAAAGAGAAAAAGTCAAAAGCAAAATGGAAAGCAATGGCAATTGATTTTTCCCTCCTCCCTCCTCTCAGAGAAATTTTTGGGTGGCTGGTGAGTGTATCCCATATTGTGCTCGCTCGACACTCATAAATCGATTGATATATTTTTGAATAGCTCAAATTAAAACTTTCTCTTTTCTCTCAACCCTCCTCTTTCTCTCTCATTTTTCTCTTCCCAAATCCAAGCCGTCTAAAAATACATTTGACGGCTCGGATGTGTCGAGTGGGCACCACGTGTACCCAAAGTCAAAAAAATACTACTGTACCATACCACCCAAATTGAAGAAAATTATAGTACTAAAAGACAAAAAGTCAAAAGGTTACCCTCAATAGATTGCTTATCAACTGGACTTTTCTAGTGGTAGTAGTTGTTGTAGATACATACTCCATAATTTCTAGTTCTACCTTCTCGATCTCCATCATTTAGCCAAACTGTTTCAGAGAGAATCATCAACACAAACACCAAGTATGGTTTCACACCACTCGGACGCAGCAGCGGACAATCCTGGTTTTTGCGATATTGAAGACAGAGAAAAAGAACCAGTAGAGGGCGGAGATTCGAGAGGGAGTGAGGGAAATGGTAGAGGCACGTGGAAGCACGCCGCCTTCCACGTCGCCACCACCATCGCCACCCCTGCCGCTTACGCTCCTCTTCCCTTCGCCATAGCCTCTCTCGGTTGGCCCCTCGGTAATTAATCACTTCCTACTCTCTCTCACTACTGCCAGCCGTAACGGATATTGCATGTAGCTTAGCTCAGCTTCAAAAATAGCTTAATTTTAAGCTTGGTTTGTTTGTCCGACGAGCTATTTCTGAGCTCGAATAGGAATAGTCTCTAGTCTTTTTCGAAAGCACGAATAATCGAAAAGTGAGTTATTCTTGTTCTATTTAGAACTTAAAAAGAATTTTTCAAAAAGTTCCGCCTAGATTCCTCCTATTTTCAATATTTTTCTTTTATCTCTCTTCACTCATTACTTCTGCTATTTTTCAAAAAAAATTTCAAGTTCCAATCCAAACAAAGAATAAGCTTTTTATAAATTTAACCAGATTAAATATTGTAATACTATTAATCTTGGTTTGACTTAGTAATAAGTCGATTTTCTTGAACGAGCTTTTAATGAGCTGTAGCACGAGTCGTGTTCTCATAGCTTAGTTTAGTGGGCACCAAATCTCACAGAAATATTCTCCTGCTGCATCTTTTCAGTATCGTTTCAAATTTTCTCCTTAAAATCGCGAATGCTTTTTGTCGGCAATAAGCAAAGAAATGATGACATTGGCTTCTTCCTGATTCAGGTGTGTGTAGTTTGGTGGGAGCTACACTTGCGACTTGGTACTCTAGTCTTTTGATCGCCTCCCTATGGGGATGGAATGGGAAGAAGCAGACCACGTACCGAGATCTTGCTGGGAGCATATATGGTTTGTAACTCTCTATCTATGTTCTAGACTTCATTTAAGAACTTGGGCATCTATTTCGTCTCGTTTTTTGTTTTGAGTTTTTTTTGAAAACATCCCTCCAACTATCCACCATATTTTTACTTAGTCCTCCAACTATCAAAATGTTTTATTTAGTACTCCAACTATTGGCTTGCATTTTATTTAGTCCTTCCGTTAAGTGTTCCGTTAAGTGTCAAACGGCCGGGCAACATTTTGTTTTAAAAAAAAAATTTCCAACCACCAATTTGCAATCCTATGGAGTAGAAACGTGATTATGAGAGCCTTAGAGACAAAATTTGATTATGTCTCTTTAGAATAATATGATCAGAATAATAAGATCTTCACACTCATTCAAACGGATTAAAATTTGAGCACTTAATTTTTTCGGATGGCGTCGTTGTTAAAAAAAAAAAGTTTCCAACTACCAATTTGCAATACTATAGAATAGAAACTTGATTATGAGAGCCTTAGAGACAAAATTTGATTATGTCTCTTTAGAATAATATGATCAGAATAATAAGATCTTCACACCCATTCAAACGGATTAAAATTTGAGCACTTAATTTTTTCGGACGGCAACGTTTTGTTTTAAAAAAAAAGTTTCCAACCACCAATTTGCAATCCTATGGAATAGAAACGTGATTATGAGAGCCTTAGAGACAAAATTTGATTATGCCTCTTTAGAATAATATGATCAGAATAATAAGATCTTCACATCCATTCAAACGAATTAAAATTTGAGCACTTAATTTTTTGGGACGGTTTATATATTAAAAAATATAGTTAAAAAATTAAGTGCTCAAATTTTAATTCGTTTGAATGGATGTGAAGATCTTATTATTCTGATCATATTATTCTAAAGAGGCATAATCAAATTTTGTCTCTAAGGCTCTCATAATCACGTTTCTATTCCATAGGATTGCAAATTGGTGGTTGGAAACTTTTTTTTTTAAACAAAACGTTGCCCGGCCGTTTGACACTTAACGGAAGGACTAAATAAAATGCAAGTCAATAGTTGGAGGACTAAATAAAACATTTTGATAGTTGGAGGACTAAGTAAAAATCTGGTGGATAGTTGGAGGGATGTTTTCAAAAAAAACTCTTTTGTTTTTCATAGAATGTCATTTGTGATATTTTCTTTTGGGCTGTCTGCGCTGGCTGAGTTAGTCGAGTGGATTGAAGTTAGCTACAATAATAATGAAATCTCATCTCTTTCATTAGACTTTTTACCCTAACTTGGTAGGCAGCCTAATGGACTGACTAATTCGGGGGACTAATCACTAATGGAAGCCCTATCAAAACCAGGGAAAGCCTCAGTCCCAACACATGAATTGATAGCACATGGGTGAGAGTCGAACCCAGACCAAAGCTTCCTGAGGACCCTCTGGCTGACAGTGCCTACTACTGCGCCCCCGGGGGTTGACAGGGAGATGGTCCCCTTGTTGACATAGTCAGTGATTAATATGAACTCATGTGCCGGCTATAACTTACATGTGTACTCCAGTAGTTACTCAGTCATCTCTTTCATTATACTTTTTACCCTAACTTGGCAGGCAGACTAATGGACTGACTAATTCGGGGGACTAATCACTAACGGAAGCCCTATCAAAGCCAGGGGAAAGCCTCGGGCCCAACATATGAATTGATAGCACATGGGTGAGAGTCGAACCCAGACCAAAGTTTCCTGAGGACCCTCTGGCTGACATTGCCTACTACTGCGCCCCCGGGGGTTGACAGGGAGATGGTCCCCTTGTTGACATAGTCAGTGATTAATATGAACTCATGTGCCGGCTATAACTTTCATGTGTACTCCAGTAGTTAGTCAGTCCGTTGCTATGATTAACATTTTCTCATTGTTCGATTTGTTAATACCCTGGATATTGATGAATCGCACTTCACACCTAGTTCTTGAAGTTGAATGCTTTAAACTTTAAAATTTAGACCACTTAAGCTGAAAGGATCCGCTTAAAGGCTAAGAACTTTTGAGTCTACTTTCTCCAAATCTTACTGCTTTTCTAGCTGCTCTTAGAATGTAGTGTCAAGTGAAATGAACCGGCTTCTGTTTTACATGTGCTTTTGGGTTGACTGCAATTGTCCTTTCTGACTTTGAAGGATCTGGGGGTTATTGGTCTATTGCATTTTTTCAGCAGGTGGCTTCCTTGGGTAATAACATTGCCATTCAGATTGCTGCAGGAACTGGCCTTAAGGTTAGTGTGTTTGACGAGACCAGACTTCTTCAAACATTACAATTCCAATGAACGGGACCAGTAGCTGTTCTATGTGTTCACTTTTATTTCAATAATTTTGCAGGCAGTATACAAATACTACCACAGTGATGGTACCTTAACATTGCAGCATTTCATTATTCTTTTCGGGATCTTGGAACTTTTTCTCTCTCAGCTCCCAAACATCCATTCTTTGAGATGGGTAAATGCACTTTGCACTATAAGTACCATTGGTTTCGCGGGTACAGCCATTGGCGTCACCATATACAATGGTAAGCTTGGTAAAGTTTTCGCTGTTTGCTCCTTTGGGTTGTGTTTGCATTATGGATTTGTGGAGAGATATCTGTATAGATAGAAAACGATAAGACTATGAAGAGGCTAAAGTTTTGGTTTGCTTGCCATTCCCATTTCCCTTCATAAATTCCTCCACAAATATTTAATCCAAACACATCCTTGATGTCTTTCGGAATGCACAGAGAAAGAATGTCTATCGTGTTGTAGGTAAGAAGATTGATAGAGAATCAGTCAGCTATAGTTTGCAAGGAAGCTCCTCATTGAAGATGTTTACAGCATTCAATGCCCTTGGGATAATAGCCTTTTCATTTGGAGATGCTATGCTTCCAGAAATACAGGTAAATCCCCACAATCTCAAAATGCAATTTTTTAGAACTCAATTTGCATCGTATGTCATATATCGACAAAATTGTTTTGTTGTTCGTTTGACATAGCACTTTATAAAGCTTATGAATGCAAATGCTTGAAAATACATGAATTGTGACAATTAAGTGGACTGTTTTTCGGGTGATGTCTTAGTAGAGTACGATGAGGGAACCTGCAAAGAAGAACATGTACAAAGGTGTATCGACAGCTTATGGCATTATTGTTATGACTTACTGGCAATTAGCTTTTTGTGGCTACTGGGCATTTGGAAACGCTGTCCAGCCTTACATTGTGGCTTCACTTACTACTCCCGAGTGGACAACCGTTATGGCTAATCTTTTTGCCGTTATTCAGATATCAGGATGCTTTCAGGTATATAGCTTTCCCCTCACCACTTTCTTCTCCCAATCAAACTTCAAGCTTTTTCAAAGGCATAAACTTTGGTATTGCGTATCTTGTCAAAAAAAAAAACTTTGGTATCGCGTAAATATGATGCATCTTTTAACTCTTGAATCCTGTCAACACAAAGAGAAACTAACCGGTACATTAATATGATGCATCTTTTAACTCTTGAATCCTGTCAACACAAAGAGAAACTAACCGGTACATTTCCATTCTGTTATCAGATATATTGCAGGCCAACATATGCATACTTTGAGGAAAGAATGCTGTCAGACAAAACAACCAGCAGTTTGCCTCTTCGGAACCATATTATCCGTCTCCTATTCACCTCAATCTACATGGCTATTATAACTCTTATCGCTGCAGCCATGCCTTTCTTCGGGGATTTTGTTGCTATCTGCGGAGCTATTGGTTTTACTCCACTGGACTTTGTCTTCCCTGTTTTAGCATTTATGAAAGCCGGAAAAGCCCCTAGAGACATGAAGATTCGGTATTCGCTGATGATCCTCAATCTCGCAATTGCTACTTGGTTCTCTGTTGTTGCAGTGTTGGGCTGCATTGGTGCGGTGAAGTTCATCGTGGACGATGTCAAAACTTACAAGTTCTTCCACGATATGTAACATGCGAGAGCGGATAGTATTAGAAGTGATACGCTGCTATTTGCAGTTTTGCTATACATGATTCCTTGTAAAATTGGTTATTAAATTTCGACTGTCATATTCGACAAGGCTGGAATTAGTTCTACATGGAGTACTAGGTAGCTGCTCAAACAAGGAAAGAAAGGGAAAATTTATTATATTTCTTTGACTTAAAGCGAAAATTCACTTTGGTCCTTTACGTTTCAATTTGGACAAACATATACCTGCATTTTTTAATTGGTTTCAATGCCAACACTTCGTTGGATGCCCTTTTTTTTGGGACGGAAAATGATCATGTGCCCAGGATGTGACCTTGTTGCGGGGTACAGTCACCCATTCCCATCCTCCCTCTTCCTTCCCTCACCCTAGCTCCATTGGAGGGAACCCAATTCGATAGCAACCCATCCTGACTCTGTAGGGTTGTACCCTCCCTTTTTGAGGGGTACAATTGCCCATTCACCTTCTTGAAATTTACGCCATATTTTAGAGAGACTATTCAATGCCCCAAGTCTCTCCTCACCATATGTTGTTGTGGGGTCCTCAGACTTAGTCTTGGGCTCAACAAAAATGTGTGGTTGAGAAGAGGCCTGAGGCACCACGTGGCGGTGCCCCAGGCGCATTGAATAATTTTTCAATATTTTTATGTTGTGTTCACATTGCAATTTTTGTTCCCACAATATTTTTCATTCTTCACTTTTTCCATGGTTCATGTATATACTGTGCGGGTTGGGCTCCCATCTAGTTTTGTCCAGTGTATGGGGAAGATCAATACAACTCAACCACATTGAGATCAATGGCTAGATATAGGACAAACTTCTGTTTTTCTCCCGCCTACACTAGTGCACCCCCTTGTTCCCAATCTCGCCTACACAGACTTTTGTTTAACATAGCCCCAAGAGTTACTCCGGTTGGTTGGTGATTTTGTTTCCTTCATGATCCTATATCAAGCTATTGATCTCAATGTGATTGAGTTGTATTGATCTTTCACCGCATGCTGAACAAAACTAGACATTAGCTAACTTAATGGGAGCCCAACCCATATTATATTGTACTGGTTGTATTGATGGAAAATTGAAGTAGAAAACTGTAGGTTGACATGTTTAGAGGAATGCAAAACAAATGGACCAAATGGCCAAAATATGCGCCGGCATGGATCAAAGAGTAATAAAAAAAAATACTCCTAGATCAAACAACAAGTTTTAAAAAAAAGGATCCTGCAATCATTACCTAGAGAAGGCGACAACAGGAGTGAGATCGCAAAATATACTAGAAGTCAAATTTAGTGTCTGGTCAGAGAAACACGTGTCATTCCATTGTTGGCTTGCAGCACATGATTCAGGCACATAGATCTGGGTTAACTACTGGATCTTCCCTGAGTTTTCTTGTAATTGGAGAATTTCTCCAAACATTATTTGCACTTACTAATTTTCCCAACTTCCGGACGCCCTTTTTGTCCTAACTTATTTTCAAGATTATTTGTTTCGATAGCCAAAATCCCATTATTGTTAAGCTGTCGTCAGCCACCTATTAGGAATATGACTTCGGTCAGTCTTAAACGTCTTGTTTTGAACTTACCCTTACTTAAAAAACATAATCAAATTGTCTTAAACATATTGTTTCGAACTTACCCTTGAAAACGTAATCAAATTCTATGTTTTTGTTTATTACTCCCTCCATCCCAAAGTGTTAATCCCTTTTGGGAAATTCAAATTTTTAAGGAAAAAAATCTTCACTTCTTGAAATAGATGAGTTTCAAAAATTACCCCCATTTTGAAAATGTAGTTATTACTATCTTTGAAACTATAATCTATTTTTTTTCCTCCACTTTATATTTGAATTCGAATATAGAAATGAATGGCAAACAAGGAAATAGCTTAATTGTTTTATGACAAACTAAAATGGTCAAAAATTTTAGCGCATCCCAAAAAGAAAAGATGGATCAACATTTTGGAACAGAGAGAATATATTTTAAAAACAAACACCATTTCTCAACCAAACATTTGCCTCCTAACCCCCGAAACAAACCTCTCCCTCTCCCTTTCCTTGTCTCTCTCTTTCTCAATCCGAAAGCCAAAAAAGTTGTACGTGTCAAAAAAAGAGACCCTGCTAATTTTCAAAAATAAAGGGGCATAATGCAATTTTAGATACTTTACAGGCCACCTGAAATTATCAGAAATCTCAGGGAAACCAGTGTAATTTCGTTTTTTCTCGAAAGAAGGGAATTCCAGTGTAATTAATCCTGCATTAATCCTCAAGATATCCGAAATTTGCGATTAGACAATCCTAAGCTGTCACGTGGCGTTGATTCGCTGGCCATTGCGAATAATTTACTCCATCATCCAACACATCATCACTCATCACCTTCTTTCCATAGTTCCATCAACTGTGTAGGCAAAAAAATTCGCAGGAACACAATTTTCGGACAAAACTTCAAACACAACTGCGTTTTGGAGACGTTCGATATACGAGAGATCATATACAGCAAATGCTTTTAAATGCAATTATATATATATATATATTTTTTTTTTAACAGAAAATGCAATTATATTTGGAATTGTGCTTTAAAGTTATATTTCTACATACTCAAACAATATTTCTACATACTCAACAATTCCGTAGTTCCATTCCTTATGGAGGCAAAAAATCCTAGGAACATAATTTTATGACAAATTCCTAACCCAATTGTGTTTTGGAGTCGTCCGATGTACGAGAGACCACGTTCATCAAACGCCTTTAAATGCAATTGTATATGAAATTGTGCTTTAAAATTGTATTCCACGTATTCAGCAGTTCTGTAGTTCCATCCATTTATGTAGGCAAAAAATCGTAGGAACACAAGTTTCGGACAAAACTCCAAACACAATTGTGTTTTGGAGCCATTCGATGTACGATGGACCACTTGCATCAAACACCTTTAAATGCAATTGTATCTTGGCATGTGCTTTAAAGTTGTAAATAGTTCTGTAGTTTGTAGGGACACAATTTTCTGACAAAACTCCAAATACAATTGCGTTTTGGAGTCGTCGCACGAAAGACCATGTGCATCGAACACCTTTAAATGCTATATTGTATCAAGAATTGTATTTTAAATTTGCGTTTTTCCGTGCTCAAATCTCAAGTCTCCACGCAAACCTCCCCAAGTATATAATGCCGGAAACACATAAAAACAAATCGAGACAGTCACGAATGTGATGTAGAAAGCCGTTGCAGTCACGAACACGGTACCTTTCTCCCTCTAAAAAGCACGAAGAAGAGAAGAACCAGGAACGCGAGAAAAACCCTAAACTGTTTTTGCGGAACCTGTACAAAAGCAATGTTCGAAAACCCTAGTGTGGACACTTGTGGATTTTGATGAAGCAGAATCGCCGATGCACGAGGATATCCATCCTCTCTCTGCTCTCTGTTTCTGTTTTACTTCCGATTTTTCTACTCTCCAGCACGTTGAGAAATTTCAAATCCGAAGGTAACGTAAGCCGACATATTTTAGTTCATCTCCGTGTATTAACGAAGTGATCATAAGCCGAGTTTTAATTCTCCCTCTGCGCTCGCGTTCTCAATCCTCGCATTTGATTGATTGAGTTTTTTTTTCTTCTTGCAGCATCGGAGGAGTATATCGAAGATTTGTCGACTATCGTATGAATCTCATTATTTGCTTTTGATTTCATTTGTTAATACTTGTACTACTATTTGGTTGACTGCACAGAAGCAGAGGACAAATCAGACAGAAAACCGTTTGTTTTTTTGGCAAAAAAATGTTTGATTGACCAAAGAGAGAGTAGCTTCAAGCCTTCAACTAAATCAAATAGATGTTTCTGTCCTACTGCTTTACAGTTTTAGTTTCGTTTTTTCTCTCTCTCTCTCTCTCTCTCTCTCTCTCTCTCTCTCTCTCAAATCTGCGCCATACAATTCTCTACAACCAACAGGGATTTTGAGGTTTATCCAATAGAAATCTAATGACTTCTTTTTGCTTTTTGAGGACAGAAATATCGGACAGATGCTCTCAAGCTTAGTTCAATTGAGGAGGTACTCTTTTGGTTTGATTTATATGATGAAGTTGTCCCTGTTTGTTTTGTTGCTTATTTTTAAGAAACGGAATTGGATCCTTTGGTGTAGAAAGAAGGTGAAAGCGTGGAAGAGCCGCCACTAGTTGTGTATAAAGATGGTGTTTTAGGTTATGAGGTTGCTGCCATTCCTTCTAATGGGAGTAGTAGGTCTGACGGATCTGAAAATGCCAGAATAGGCACAGATATACCAAAGAGAAATGGTGATTTTATTGTTATATATTTCCCTTCATCGATCCTCATTCGTCTATCTATGATGGATGTTTATTGAAGTCCTCTTTGTCTCGAACCATAGGTACTAATCAGGATGCAAAACAAGATTATCAACAGGTGCAGCTGGAGAAACCATCATTGGTATGATATCCACATAGACGTGACATGATAATCTCAAAAGTCAATGCCTCTTAGGATGTAATTTAAAAGAAACTTCCTTCCTAAATCAAGTTCTTGTAAGAAAATACCTTACGTTCAGATTTTGTATTTAGTGTGGGAAAGGGAATGAGAAGGTAATGAAAATGACTCGTTCGTTTGCCTTTTCTTTTCATAAAAAAGAGAGAATATCTTGACAAAATATGTTCTCATTTTCCTCTTATTTCCCAAGCCAATCAAACTAAATAAAAAAGTTTTATTCTATCTTCCATTCTTTCTCTTTCCTATTCCTTTCCCGTACAAATCCGATATGCAAACAGTATATGTGGAAATATGAAGTTCTTTTGCTTTGCGGTCTGCTGAGTAACATGATCTGGTTTTATATAGCAGGAACAGTCGGAAAAGGCAACAGTTCGAGGCAATCGAAATATACAGGCAACGGTTCAAGGCAATCGAAATACACAGGCATTGACAAGGAGGGTATCAGATGAGAAGGTGAAAGAGATTAAAGATCAGTTGATTAGGGCCAATTCATACTTGGAACTTGCTCCACCTGGTAGCAAATCCCAATTAGTAAGAGAGTTGAGACTACGAATTAGAATGTTGGAACGAGCTGTTGGTGAATCTAGCAAGGATTCTGATTTGTCTCCAGGGTAAACTTCTAATCTCTTCTTTTTACTTTTTGAACCATTCTTCATCATATGTTTGACAGAAATGAGAGTCATGATACTTAGTTGAAAGAATTATTGGCATATATCATTTTCCAAGACCGAGGCCCTAGGATTAGTTTCAAATGGTTGGTCTGGATCTGTCCTGTTATATCACTCTCCTTTTTCGACCACCATTACCGGTTGTTATCATCTTTACACAAAGGTATGATGTTATATGGAATGAAATGCAAAACCAATAAGATAGTAGGAGTGCATTTTCCATCGACTTCCTACTGCTTAAATAGATTTGGGGAGCAATAAAAGTGGGTATAATTTACTTGAAAGAGATGCGAGGGATTGAATATTTAGGAAGGGAATAGACGAGATATAAATCGTGTCTAATGCATATTGTTGAGTATCTGTCGTATAAGATCCACAACTGGTGAAATAAGACCTGCTTTTCTTTATGTTTGTTGATGTGCACGTTTTCTTTCTTTAAACTTGGGTTTCGATCCTTTTCTTATGTTAGACTGTTCTTGTGTACCGAGTCTGGTTCTTGCTCCTCTGAAATGGGATTGGAGATCCAGCTACCTAGGCAATCAAGATAAAGGAAAGTCTCTTGAGTGCCAAATTTGATTATTCCGCAGCCAAGTCTGGTTAGTTGGTGCCACCAAATATGTGTAATCTTGTAACTGGATGGCATTCACATGGCTACTCTTTGACATAATTACCTACATCTCATCTAACAATCAGTAAAAACTTTTCAGGGCTTTGCATAGGATGAGAGCGATGGAGGCTACCTTGACAAAAGCCAGCCGTGTGTATACAGACTGCCCCACCATGGTCACTAAACTCCGTGCTATGACTTACAATTTGGAGGAACAGGCTAGGGCACAGAAGAGTCAAGTTCAATTTCTTCTTCAGCTTGCTGGAAGGACAACCCCCAAAGGCCTTCACTGCCTGTCCATGCGGTTGACTGCTGAATACTTTGCCCTGCAGCCAGAGGAGTGGCAGTTCCCTAATCAGCAGAAATTGCATGATCCTGATCTCTATCACTTTGCTGTCTTCAGTGACAATGTTCTGGCCTGTGCTGTGGTTGTGAACTCTACCATTTCCACCTCTAGGGTAAGCTGCCTGAGGTTTATTTGGTGCCATATCACTTAAATAGCATATTTTTGGTCCAAAAAGTAATTAGTATTGTGTTATCTTTTTCAATTGTCATTTATTACAGTTTTGGCCAGCAGTTCACCTGCTGCATGGATATGACCATCTCTGCATGCTAGTTTTGACGCTTAATCCACCTTTCTTGTATTGTGCAGGTGTGGAGTGTTTTTTTTTTTTTTTTGTTGTTGTTGTGCAACTCATCATAAAGCTCTCACTTTCTTTTTTGCGTAGTTAGTTATACGAATTGGATTCTTATGGATACATATTGTTTTTTGCTCATCACTTGATTAATTCTTTAGGATCAAGACTGTTCAAGGCTTCCCTGTTATAGTAAACAGGACCGCACAACTGAAGCAAGTCTGATGACAACAAATTTCAGCGCTTGTAAAGTTTGTTAGTGAAAAGGATAGGCGGTTAAAGAAGCGTGTCCGGCGCCCAATTTTTTTGTGTCAACTCCATTGATTAATAGCATGATAATTCAGTTGTGTGATTGATGTATGAATATGGAAACATCTTGTTTATCTTTATGAGGCATTGAACTGAAATATCTTGAACTGAAGTAGAACCGAATTATTGTTGCTTTGCAGGAACCAGAGAAGCTAGTCTTTCACGTAGTGACAGATTCTCTAAACCTCCCAGCAATGTCTATGTGGTTCTTATTAAATCCTCCAGGCAAATCTGCAATGCAGATCCAGAGTATAGACTCTTTTGAATGGTTGTCCACCAAGTACAATGCAACACTGCGGAAGGAAAACTCCCCTGACCTAAGATATACCTCTGCATTGAACCACCTTAGATTCTATCTGCCAGATGTGTTCCCTATGCTGAATAAGATAGTGCTTCTTGACCATGACGTGGTTGTGCAAAGGGATCTGACAGGACTTTGGAACATCAGTATGGAGGGCAAAGTAAATGGAGCGGTGGAGACTTGTCAGGAAGGTGAAGCCTCATTTCGCCGGATGGATATGTTTGTCAACTTTTCAGACCCAAGCATTGAAAAGCGGTTTGATCGTGAGGCATGCACATGGGCTTTTGGGATGAATGTGTTTGATCTTCGAGAGTGGTGGAGACATAATCTAACTGGGGTCTACCACAACTATCTGCAATTGGTATGGTTCAAACCCTTTCTCTGCAAGTTAATTTTTTTCTAATTTACTGGTAGATTCAAGCTATTTATTTTGTTGACCCTGTTAGAGCTTGTCCCACGTGGGTTAATTATAACCTTCAAAACTAGTATATGAGCCTGGGTGGCCTCTCCACTCATTACTGATTGGTTTTGAGTTGGATGGAGCTAGCTTTTTGAGGCTTTTGGACAAGACTCTCTTGATTGTTTGCTCTGTTATTTGTGCCTTAAGTGTAGACCTGTCAGATGACCTGTCAGGTGATTCATTTTAGTCTCTTAGAAGAATGATGTTGCAATGATACGAGTAATATCACTTTAATTGCATCATGTTGGAGTTATAGACATTATCTTTCAGTGTTCCCAGATCTGGGTTTATTTGACTGTCATCGGTTTGTGGGTGAAGACCTATCTTAGGTAAAATTTCAAGAATGACACTCCCTCCCTTTCCCCGGTTAAAATATGATGGCCAAACGGTGGCGTGCAATATTGGAATTTTCCTCTAGTACTAAGGGAGTAAGCTCCGCTCCACAAGCACAATGTCAATTGCTTGGAACTTGCAAGGTGACATAACTACTGAGATTGGAAACCTTATCGGATGCTATCTCATTTATGTGTTGCAATGGTTTCGAGTCAAGCTGATGTGCATTTTTGTTTTCTGTGTTTATTCTAGCCCATCAATCAGGCATTGGAAGGGTTCATGAGAGTGGTTTACCATAAATTGCTTATGTACCTCTCTTTTCTGGTGGTATTGTTAGGCTTTATGCACACATTCGGTTTTTCTGTGAATACAACTGCTATGCTTATTCTTATAATTGGGAATCATGCAGGGAGATGAAAGGCCATTGTGGAAGGCGGGTAGCCTGCCCTTAGGTTGGGTCACCTTCTACAACCATACCATGGCCTTGGACGGGACATGGCATGTCCTTGGCCTAGGTCATGACTCTGGCGTCAGGCAGGTAGACATCGAGCAGGCTGCAGTCATACACTTCGACGGAATCATGAAGCCGTGGTTGGATACCGGGCTTGATAAGTACAAGGAATACTGGAGGAGGCATGTTAACTATGGACATCCGTACCTCCAACAATGCAACATTCAGAGATGATTGAATCCTGAACCATTGCCATTGGAGCCCTGAAATTTGATTCAAATTCACCACACAGATTTGACGTTTTGTGTTAGAGGGGACTGCACATTTTTACTTGATTTTTCTCTCATTCTTCCGATATTTTTCCGTTTTGTAAATTTTGACAGGGAATTTTTTCGGCCAAAATCATGTAGGAGCTGAGTTAGTGGTTAGGAATAATGGGGCGGCGGAATAAGGTTAGTCGCAATCCTGGTGCTTGTGTGTACATAATCCATTCTAGAAATCAATAGTAGGAATTTAAGAAAGGATTCTTGATTTTCAAATTAATGATATGGGGACTGTTTGCGACAGCTTTTTCTTATATTTTACATTGTTGATTCTGCTCCAAATTCTAGATTTTAGAGAAGTTATGAAATGTGTTTGTTGCAGTTTTGGATTATGGATTAAATGTTACAGAAGCACAATAGTAGTGTTTACTATAAAAGCTACAAAATAAATTGGTTTGCTACAAATTAGTCTATTCTGGTTGGTAGAATTTTTGAAGAATTGAGGTATTTTTAAGAGGAAAAAACCCCAATGCTTTTATCGTCACATTTACTTCTGGTAGAATGCAAAATGTGGAGTATATGGAAAGCGAGTTTAACCAACTGGGTTTAGCTTAGTTGGCGAGGACTCTCACATCTCATTAGGAGGTTAGGAGTACGAGTCTTTTCACCTGCGTGTGGGTGTATTTGTTGGGGTTATTTCTCTCCTGAGCTTATAGTTGGGTTAGGCTTATAATGATTGTTGTCTATTTGATGGGTTTATTCATCTTGTTAGTTCAGTTGTTAGGCTTGATTATCTCGTGGACTTTCACAATAGATGTAATGTCTCGTAATTTATACTTTGTATCTCGTAGATAATGTAATGATCTCTACTACCAATTGGCAAAAAAAAAGAAAGAAAGAAAGAAAGCAAGTTTATTCGCTGTAATGTACGCTGAATTTTTTAAAATTGCAATTTCCTTTTTATCGTTGTCTAGTTTCAAATCCATCAACCAGACTAGTTTTTGGGTAAAACAAAAGCAGATTTTTTTAATAAATGTGGATACTGATTATGTAAATAATCCAAATGCAAAACAGTAAATAATCCAAATATGAAACACGTTTTTATCTTTCTTTTTTTCAAATCAAAAAAGAAAATGATGCAAAAATATATATTTAGCAAACACGTTGCAGTCAACTCAAATTTATTATCCGTATTTTCTAAGCTCAGTTTTCAATTGTATCCCTAATTCCTATGATAATAATGTTAACGACCCTCAAATAAGTTCTTTAATTGATTTTGGCTTCAACAATTTGGATTATTTTAGGAACGCTGCTACTTGCACAGCAGCCGTGCACATATCAGTTTTGTGCCCGTCTCGGGTCTCGCAAAGACAATCGGAGCCGCTCATTTTGTTCAAAATACGTCGTTTATGGTCCCGGTAAAAAATCACCTCAATCCGATATCGGGAAGGGTGTTTGCAAATCATCTAACTTTGCTTCAAAATTTAGCACAAAACTGATCTGTGCACGGCTGCTGTGCAAGCAGACTTTCTGTAATTTTAGCGGGACCAAGGACCTCCAAGTAATTTTCATAAAATTAATTTTCAAGGAAATTATTCTCAAGATTAATTCTCGGGAAAATTTTAAAATGGCACCTGAACTTTCACTCCAATGTCATCGAAACATTTGAACTTCACTTTATTTCAATTAAACACCTGGACTTTTAAAACTTCCAAATTGAGGCACCTGCCGTTAGCCTACATCAATTTTCTTCACAAATCGGCAGATGTAACTCATTTCTGGTGTTAAAGGGTCCCACTAGAGATGTTAAAAAGTGAACTCAATGCATACAATTACAATCCAAAAGTGAAGTAGGGTTGGCATGGGTTGTGATTGTGTGCATTGAGTTCACTTTCTAACATCTCTAGTGGGGCCATTTAACTCCAGAAATGAGCCACATTAGCTGATTTGTGAGGGAAATGGATGGAGGTTGACGGCAGGTGCCTCAATTTGGAGATTTTGAAAGTCCAGATGTTTAATTGAAATAAAGTGAAGTTCAAGTGTTTCGGTGATATTTGAATGAAAGTTCATGTGTCATTTTAAAATTTTCCCTTAATTCTCCAAGAAAGACATCTTGGGCCACTTGGTAGATTTCTAAAAGTTGTTTAGGAACATTGCTTTTAAAAAGAGCCCAAAAAGCCCAACTCAAAAGCCTAATATCTGACCCAAACGTCTGAAGTTGCGGCCATGAAACAAAACCTCGCGGCCACGAGTATTTTACAAGGTCAAAATTTTGCGGACAAACCTTGTGAGTTGTGGCCGCAACGTCTTCCAGATTACAAAAATTTTAAGAAGAAAGGAAAAAAGCATAAACCCCCTCTCTCTCTCTCTCTCTCTCTCTCTCTCTCTCTCTCTCTCCGATTTCGGCTGCAAACCGCCTCTTCCTGCTTCACCACCAACTCCGTGGACTGCTTCACCACCAACGACAGTTTCCATTCCTAAACCATCTTCTCACTAATCAAAGCTCAAATGTTCTGTTTAAGTTTAATCGAGCACACGCTGCGTTTGCCGCCTCACCTCCTCGACCTTCCTCTCCACGTCGCAATCAGGGGAGAACTTGAAGCTCTCTTCTTAGACAAGGTCCAATTCTCTCACCACAGTTTTCTATTCGTTATCTTTGAAATCCATTCTTCTCTCATCCTTGTGTTTTTTTGACGTGTTTTTGATTTTTTTTGCTGTTTAAACGAAGGTTATTGCGAACTTGGGGCTTTGCGTCTCAGTCTACGATATTCAGGAAATTGGCAAGGGCTTTATTTTTCCCGGAGACGGTGCTTCGACCTATACGGTGCGTATGGCCTGTATTGTGAAACTCATTGTAATGTTTTTCAGTTCAATTCTTTCTTTAGCTTGCCTTTTTGAATTACTGTATTCTAGATATTTCCTTGTAGTTATACTGATGGGAGGCCGTTAGATTTCTTATTTCTTGTGGTTTAGTGCCATGTGTAAACTCCATTGATTCTGGTTGAACTCAGAGAGAGCTCCATGTCAGCCTCGTTAGCTGAAATTCCTTGTGCCGAACACCATACTATTGCCTGAAATAGCACTTCAGTGAGTATTAATTAGCGAAAAATCTATTTTGCGCATTGTTTGTGTGGAGATGATTGTAAGAGGATTTCAGAAGTTCGAACTACGTTGATATTTGTTGCAGATTGAAAATGAGTAATTGATACATTTGCACAGGAAATGAGAAGGACCTTGTTAGTGGGGAACAAATGTGTACATACGGTAAGTTAGCAGTGAGGTTGTCGTGTTGGGTGTGGTGAGGATCTAGGAAAACTATTTTGTAGTTGTTATTTCTGCTATTTCTTAGACTAGTCTAAGGCGGACCTAATTTCTCGAACAACTGGTCTCGTCGCCATTTACGGAGGAGATTGGGTCGGCCCGGCCTCCAAGGAATTTTAACGTTTCAAAGTTCAACAGGTTTGAACCTAAGACCAATGCATATGCTCACCCTTAATAGCATGAAACGGGAGCGGGGGTGGGAGCGGGAGCAGAAGTGGGAGCGGGGGGGTGGAGGCACCTAGAAGCTCTTAAGGTTGGAAGCGCCCAAGGAGCGTATATAGATTATATAAAAATATGTATATAAAATACCTTTAAATACTTATGCTTTGTTTGGAACACTTTTTGAATTTTTTTTTGAAAAAGTAGTAGGGGTAATAAATGGAGAGAGATAGAGAGAGAAATGATTAGAAGTAGGGGGAATCTTTTGAAAAATGCTTTTCAAAAAGAGAAGCAAACACAACATTAACCATTAAAGAAAAAGTGATACTTACTGAAATCTAATAAGTGTAATTATAGGAAGTTATATATTCTCAATTTGCAAAACTTCTTGGCTAATACGATTTTCATATTCTTATTTCCACAATAGCATAACTCCCTTAAAAGTAAGAAAATTACTGCCTTATCGGCCCAATAAGCTCCCATTTTAGTTAGGAGCGAGATCCCATCTTGAGGGGAGCTCGCTCGCTCCCAAGATGGGAGCTCTGATTCGAGCTCCTGTCTAGGGAACGCACCCATTTTAGAAGGATCCTGCTACTAAGTGATCACCTGGTCCACTTTCGCCAGATGACGTCTCTCTACTCAACTGTCGAAGCCTTAATGTGTTAGGTGTTCCAATCAAGTTTGGGGGAGTTCGGCCTGTTGTGGTTTGATAAACGACCAATGTCGGCCTACTCCTTTTACCTAGGGAAGGCCAAGATTGAGTTCCTTCTACTGGGATACTTTCTATGAGATTGTGGGCTGCTCCTAGTACCAAACTACCAATAGATTGTTGTTGCTTGCCAAGTGTTCAAGGATTTCGTTCTCAACGCGCGGAAAGACATGGATGAGCTTATCTCCGTATTGAGTCTGTTGACCAGCACTATATACTAGTTGAGGCCATAATCGAATGAGTCAAGGCTGTGCAGAGATTCATCAACATGGGTACCAGCGCAAACGGGTTTGGTAAAGGAGGATCTGGTCGAAAAGAAGTTAACAATGTCCATAAAGGCAAGTTCAAAAAAGAAAAGCACCAGCAGGGCGATAGTAAGGGCCCTCAGCCCACGAATACGAATGTGTCACAACAGTCTTCAAAGAACCTCTCCATAGATTCTTAAGAAGATCAAGTTTTAGCATTTCTTCAGTATGGAGTTTAAATTCACTACAATAATTGAAATGTATTGCAAGAAAGTTGTCTTTTTGTAAACTTTATGTATAAAGAAGAAATATGATGCTTTAAATTCAATTATTTTAGTGAATTTAATTTCAATTATCCGATAATTGATGTTTTTGGTTCGTGATGAACCAAAAACAGAAGAACAAAACTGATTCATTGCTTTCCCTAAGGAAACACTGAGTCCCTTCGGCAATATGCGAATTGGTACTGGAAATGCTACAATACACACCCCTTATTTGGGTGTGTATCATATGCACCCCCAAAATGTTATGATTTATAGAGAAAATTTTACGAATTGTATTGCTAAAAAGTTACGATTTTAGTATAAAAGTTACGAATGCACCAAAATGTTATGAATCATAATGAAAATATTACGAATCATATTGTTGAAAAATTATGAGTTCTAGAACAAAAGTTACGAAATACGCTAAAATGTTATGAATGAACCATACAATAGTTGCATATGGTACACGTTTTTAAGGGATGTGTATTGTAGACTTTCCCTTTTACTTTGAATGAGATTGAGGGCTGCTCCAGTAGACACTATAGTCGTGTAGCATTATCATAATACGACATTTCCTTGAACATCGGGAATTATTCTACTTTCATTATGGTAAATGTCTTTTTACTTCTCATCAAGTATGGTTATGGTGATGTCATTGTTTCCTTCTTCTCATCAAGTATGGTGTTGGTGATGTCTCCATATAAAGGTCCTTGTGCTTTCACAAAAGCTGTGTAAAATTTAGTTAATGAGGTTTTCCTTTGGGTATGTTAACTTAACAAGGGACATAATGGTGTTCTTGGCAGGTGCTTTTCCGGCTGATAATGTTTCGTCCGTTTGTGGGAGAGGTTATAGCTGCAAAACTCAAAGAATCTGATGCTAATGGTTTACGTTGTATGACTCATATATTTCTTGTCCATTTTAATCACGTTACATTTGCTTTATGATATGTTACTCTTTGTTTTCCTCGAATTAGTGTATTTTCTTTCTGCTAAAGTCCTTGCAACAAATGTTGTCTAAGCATGTCATTGTTCGACTTGCCAAGTTGCCGATGCATATTTTCCTTCCCTTTCTGTCGCAGTTTGCTTTTTTTTTTTTTTTTTGGCATGAAGGCTTTTGAATGAGGCAATTAGACGAACTTCCTACCTTCACCTGCTGTCAGGAAGATTCCATCTTTGGCCACTCTGGCCCTTCACGATATTTATTGTACCCTCAAATTGATTGCAGTAACAGTACAAGAGTAAACAGATATGCACATTTATTTTTCCTATGCTTGGAACTTGGAAGGATGTTCCAAGAGTGTCCAATATAATGTCTTGATCATGAATGAAATGAGTAGAGAGTTGAGTTGAATTGAATCAGCCTTTGGCTTGTGAGAAGATTAGTTCTTCTTGTTTACTCTATCCTTCAGTGGATTCTGATAGGTGGCGAGTTTGTTTAGCCCTGTATCCCTTGTTAGACACCTCGGGTGGTGATTATATGTATCCCCTAGTGTCCTATCTCGGGTGGTGAGATTTACCCCGTTATCTTTTCTTTGTTTCTTCCTTCCCATTTTCCAAATTGGGTATCACTTATGTTACTGTTGATCCCACTATCTTGCGGCCTTAATTTGCATATGAAATCTTGTCCATCTGGTATTTCTAATTTGGATGAATGTTAAATTAAGTTTGAATAGTGCCCTTACATTGGACTTGAATTTGTTATTGACAGTATCGCTTGGATTTTTTGAGGATATCTATGTGCCTGTTCATCTAATGCCAAATCCATCCCATCTTAAGGCTGACCCGGTAAATAGGTAAGAGTCGTGTTTGAACTGATTATTCATTTCCAATACTTACTGTACAGTATGCTCCTGTTCAAGTCTTTTATCAATAATTCATTTAGCACATTCATGACCTCAATTAATGTTCATGATTTTGTGTCTCGCTCTCCAAAAAAAATCAGCTGGGTATGGGAGTATGAAGGACAGAGTTTTCCTATAGATGGAACCGATGAGGTTGGTATTGTTCTTTGAAGCTTTTCAGTTCTTAATTTTTTTTTTCAGTTCTTTAAGATAATGACACTTTATTAATTAACTGAATCTTTAGTTCCTGTGTTCAACCGCAGATTCGGTTCCAAGTTCAAAGTATCAAATATCCTTCGATACCAGTTGAGGAAGAAAAACCAGCAAGTCCATCATCAGTTGAGCAAGGAAAACAACCAAATCCTTCTTCAGTTGAGAAAGCAAAACCACCAAATCGGTTACCAGTTGAGCAAGAAAAACAATCCAAGCCATTTGCTCCTATGGTGATTACAGTAAGTCCACCTTGTAACTTCCCTGATTTTTCTGCCCCCTCTCGCTGTGGCATCCGATACGCTTCTTTTGAATGTGTGATGCTAAGGATTGAGAGGTGAGGGAGTCCAAAAAGACTTGTTTCTCCATTGCAGAACAACATTTGTATTTACCCCCCAAAAAAAGAAAAAGAAAGAGCAACATTAGAGCTTTAAGTTGCAACTGTGCACAACCTCTGTACGTGGTTGATAAACCTATTTTTGTTGGTATTTTCTTATTGAAATATATGGGGATATGTGATGACTGAATTTTGTGTGTTAGGGCATCTCCAACCCATCCTCCATTTCTCCATTTTGCTATATTATTGATCATTCTCCTCCTACCCATCCTAAAAAACTTCTCCATGATAGGGGATGGGTGTTGGTCCTCCGAGTACAGAGGATGGAAAGAAAAATTGAGGATCATCCTGCAAATATGGAGAATTGCAAATATGGAGAATAGAACTTTATTCATTAAACGGATAAAACTTTTAATTTCTATGTTCATTTTTCTTAAGTTAGTACTATTAGGATGATATTCATAATACCTTTAAAAAAAGATCAATATTCTGTTGGAGTAATTCATAGGCGAACGCTTTTTTAATATGTCTTGATAAAAATGTAGCGAATCAGATTTTGGAGGAAATGAGAGAATTGTTGGAGTTTTAGATAGAAAATAGAGAAGGATTTTGAAGAAATGGAGTAATGGGGTTGGAGTTGACATGGATAGTGTAACACTCAATAACCACGCTTTGAAGAAAAAAAGTCTTTTTTTCTCCGTCTAAAATAGAGTTTTAGAGGGTGTTGATTTGGAGTTTAGCCTGTTACTAGAAATATATGGAAACGGTTCCAAAGCTCTCCTCTAACTTACAGCAGTAAACATTTTACCGGCACCTTATACATTGAAAATGATAAGACTCTGCTCTTGTGTTCCAAAACTCTATCAGAAGCATTGCTGCTTTTGGAAATTGCAGTTCCTATTAACAATGAGGTTACCCCGATATCTGTATATTTTTCAGGGTTCACTTGATGCTGATGGACTAGGCCCCATTTCATGGTGGTAGCCTGTTCGTTCGAATTTTTCGGTAATATTTGAGTTCTAAAACAAGCTGTAAGAGTGACGGCTTCCGAGGAATAGCTCTACTCTTGTGTTCCAAAACTCTATCAGAAGCATTGCTGCTTTTAGAAAATTGCAGTTTCTGTTAACAATGAGGTAACCACTATATACTATCTATATATATTGCAGGGTTCACTTGATGCTACTGGTGTAGGCGACCGTAAAGGTTTAGGCCCCATTTCATGGTGGGTAGCCTATTCGTTCAAATTTTTTGGTGTGTTCGAGTTCCCTAAAACAAGACATAAGAGTGACGGCTTCTGAGATTTGGAATTACTTTTCACTTGGCCATGAGGAAACTGACACAATAGGCTTGTAGCTTTGCGATCAAAGATGTATCTATTTATTTCTGATTTTGTGCTCTGCTATAAATTTACAGTTTATAGGAAGAAATATTCGGGATGCATTACAATTCGAGAGAAAGGTAGAACAAATTATCTTTTCACATACTACAAAGCAACCAATAGTACAACTCGATAAGAAGAGTTAGACTGGTGGATTGGGTGCTCTCTTGCCGCATGAGATTATCCGTCGTGAGATTCATCTTCTCCTTCCGATGTTTCTCTTGTTCCTTTGGTTCAAAACGGATTACATATCAGTGGACTTGTGATTGATCAGTTAGCAGCAGTTGTAAATGTATGTGCCTGTAGATAAACATATCTATGTATGCATAGACATAGAATGGTCCCACGCCAACAATGTGTAGTTTTGAATCCGTGGATGCTGCCGAGCGATCCCTGTTAAGCACCCTGTCGAGTGGGTCTAGGGCACACCCAGACTGTTTAAAAGTGTTTTAAACGGTCCGAATTAATAAATGAATTCTTTCAGGGAAGACTATTAATTGTTGAGATATACGATCCGGATGCGCTTGGCGCACTGCTTGGCAGTATCCTCGGGTCCATGTAGTTTTAGAGGGCAGGGAAACAAAAAGGGTTTCGAGGTAGGGCCTGCATGCTGTTTACACCGTTCTGGTCCAGGTCCCTAGTGCAATCCAAAAGTATCAAGTGGCCTAGTGCCAGACCTCATTTCACGTGTGGCTTTAGGGTCCACAACAGCTAAAATCATCGCACTCGTGTACCCATCCAAATAAAGATGCTGCCACTCTCTGACCCTTATTAGGCTTTCTACAATTAATGTCGAAAGACAATGCTGCGAACTAACAGTAGCCAACCTATTACTATGTTTTGGGTAAGTAGAATAAAAAAAAAAAACTACTATAGAATTAGGTAAAAAATCGATCTTTTTGATCACCACATGACAATATTGTTTGTCGTTGTCCGGCAGGCCCGAGTTTAAGATCGTAAGTTGAAAATAACTTGAAATGGAGGGTCTGAAAGTCTTGGAGGCACTTCGCTTGATGCCTTTATGAATGACGAAAAAGTTACTTCTATCAATCAATATTTCCCATTTTTATACTCATAGGTTGGGTGACATATTTTCCTTCGTCGCATGAAAATCTAGAAAGTTGATAACGCATATAGAGTACGGACGTCGGTTGCTTTAAATCATTCTCACCCGACCTGAGACTCTGGTATGGTTTGTTTCTTTTAAACATTGCGGGCTCTAAAGAAGGCCTGAATAAGGATGGTGTACATTCCATAGCCATCGCAGGAAATCTCACACTACAATAGTCAGAGTACTGCATGAACATTATGGTGTAAATTTTCTGTATATGATGAGTAATTAAACTTTCCTCTAATGCAAATACACATAGCTACAACTTGAAGATAAGGATTCAATCAATTTCGACAAAAACAAGAAGGGGTGGACAGTGGACACCTTTTCTTTGTGGTCCTTGGAAAATTTAAATGCAAGAAAAGGGTGCCTACTGCCTAATCCAAGTGGAACTCGGATTTGGCAATCCTGTAGTGCACAGCCTCCTGTAGTGTGGCCTATTCAATCGTCCATTTTAGCACGGACGGCACGAATTTAATTCAAGCTCCTATTGATTTGAACCGTTCATTGCTCGGATTAAAATCCGAGCCGTTCATTGCCAAAATTGAACTCACTCCTTTTGTCCAGTGGTGGGACTCACCCAATGTTATGTTTAAGGGCTCCCTCCGACAGGTATGAGTTGTTCTTTGATGTAACATTGCTACTCTTTTGGCCTTTCCCATGGGGGATGAGTTGTGTGTTTTGGTGTGATGTTAGTATATGTGGGTAAGTTTTGGGATGTCACGCTCACACCTAACCTAAATGTTGGATCTACATACACATCTGGATAGGCATGGCCAAAACAAAACTACCCATATATCCTGCCAAAATGTGTTGTTTGGCAAAGTCGGCCAATGACCCGGAATACTACGTGGCATTGTCAATTTGTCACGTGACATTTTCTGTAAATAAAATATCATTATCACATAATGCGGGTCACTTATTGTTACCCAACCATCCAGTAAGAAAGTGAATAATAATATCTTCATCGACTCACTGTATACTTTATCGTCAAATAAACTATTGGGAGTATCACATAGACAACGCTACGTGGTATTCCGATAATGTTGAATAATCTACTTGGCAAACTCATAGACTGGTGCCACCTAACGATGCGTGAATTGGGTGGCCACTGATTAGTTTTCCTGACAGAAAATGCGGGTCTGTTTGACACCAAATCAGTGGGAAACTTCCTCACAATGGTTGAGCAGAGCTAACCCTAAACCAAACACTGAATGAATCGAGTACACCCACTTAAACTGAAAAAGAAAAAAAAACTGTATTATCATGACAGATGTGAACTGCGTGAAGAAATTATTGGTCCAATATTATGCGCACTCTCCTAATTTCGTTCGTCTCGTTTCGAAATCTCACTCTACTCCTTGTGGATCCATACACATTGTCGTGAAATGTAAGAAAGTGTCAGTCGTAGAGTATAACTTTGAAAATAAAAGTTGAGATCACGACGCCCTTTCCAAAAAGAAAGACGGGGCTTCATGATCTCACCGTAGTTTGGTGGCGAACCAAATCAAAGTAAGCGTAGCTAGTACTACATTTTTAGTAGTATTTGAAAGTCCATTATTGAAATAATAATAATAATAATACAATTTTAGTAGCACATGTCATTAGACCAGGTCGTCGCCTATATGTAGAAATTAGAAAAGTGTATTTTTGTTATATAGTAAAGTATATCACCAAATTAATTATAATGCATCATCATTAGAGATGCTTTATTCTGTTTAACCGACCGAAAGTATGATTAGCCCTAATAATTAAATTCATAAAACGAGCTAGGGTCAAAACCTTAACTCCAACCTGCCCTAACTCCTAAGTAATCGGATAATAATAATAATAATAATAATAATAATAATAATAATAATAATAATAAATACCCTAATTAAAGGATTTTAATTAAGTAAAGGTCGTGGCTTGTTTTTTCTTATAACTCTGGTGTTTAAACTTCTTATGAACGAACCCTAACTAATTCCTAGAAAAACCAACTTCATCGTCAACTAGCAAGGGACCAAACATTGGCAATACAAGCCATATATAGATTCTATCAACACTTGTGGGTCAGTTCATCTAGGATTTTATCTCAATTTTAATGCAATTTCGTAACATGCAGGATGACGAGAGGAGATTAAATTCTTTTCACTGGTGGTGGAAAATTATACTTTTCTACCATCATATTTTTCGGTCCTACCGTGTGTTTATTGTTGATCTGAGTCGTTCATCTTGTAGATCCCACATAGTAGTATATTCATACAAAAAATAAACTTGATCGGATATCGATAGAAGTATCAAAAATTGAATTTTACTTCGTAAAATAGATAGTTTTTCTTTATCATTATTGACAGAAATCAGATCGTTCATTTTATAAACCAAAATTCTAATTTTGATATATTTATCGACAATCGATCAAGCTGATTTTTCGCATGACAATACTATATTTTAGGTCTTGAAATATGAACGGTCACAACAATAGACACTCAATGAGGCCCAAAATAGGCAGTGGTGGAAAAATAGAGTTTTACACCGGCGGTAGATAGAATTTATTCTCCGACGAGAGATTGATCGCTCAAGATTAATTAAGATATGCGTAGGTTGGCTGCACATTGATTGATTTGTTCCCAAAATTGGTTTTCAAAACTCCAAAATAAGCCAGTCCTATAGAGTTGAATTGTACCATTTATTTGAAGAAAAATTTAAGTGACCAGAGAGTCTGACAATTCATTTTTTGCGAGACAATTATGGCTTATTCAGGTGAATGCCGGCCTCCGATCAATCTAATCTTTTACATGTGCCAAACTCATTGAGGCCAATTAATGCTGTGTTTGGATTTAGATTTGAAATTTTTTTTGAAAAATAGTAAGGTTAATAAGTGGAGAAAGATAGTGAGAGAAATGTTGAAAGTAGGTGGAATTTAGGGAGAATTTTTTGCAAAATGCTTTTTGAGAAACAAAAAAAACAAGGCATTAAATTGAATGTTTTTCGAATCATCAAATGAGATGGTGATAAATCTTAATTTGCATCACAAGGACCACATGAGAAATCAAACGCACGGAATGGACACAAATTGTGAGCAGAACCCAAATCAATACAGTATTGACTTGGCTGGGGTACCATTTCATTTTTTTAAATTTTTTTTTTTTTTTGAAAAAAGGTCCCACTCCAGACTCAAAAATACCCAGATAGGCATGCCACCCACATCAACGACAACATGTTGGACCCCACTCCATATGCGCTCATTCCTTCCTCCCCCTATGATCCAACGCTCCTAAATTCTCTCCTACGACCCTCTCAGAACTCATCTCTGCCGTCCAATATCGGGCCCCACGCCCACTAATGCTGTTGTACGTTTGGTGGATGCTTTCCTTTCCGTGTCCCCTGAACCCGTCACAGCCGACCCAAACTTGCCTGTCATGTGACCGACAGACACAGAGTAATCACTCCGCAGCTGCGGTTGCCTCGTTTCCCGGAACTTCACTCCCACGCGCCTTCCCAAAAGTTCACTTCATGCCTTGTTTGTTTCACATTTTGATAAGTTTTTTTTTACAAAAAATATCCTCTACTTCCAATCATTATTCATTATTCCTATTTTCAATCATTATTTTCATTTTTTTCTATCCCTCTCCACTAATTACTCATATTTTCAATTATTACTATTATTAAAAAAAGTTCAAAAACTCATCCAATCATTACGATCTAAGAGCATCTCCAGCTCATCTCTAAAAGTCCAAAATGGAGAATGAATGTGATATATTGGAGGGAGATATTGTAATTTATTCCTATTTTTGCAATTTATGAGTGAATATAAGAGGGGCCCATCGTACTTTTTAGAGATTTTGTCTCTAAAATGAGAGTATGGTCTCCATATTTGGAGACTCAAATATTTAAAAAGTAGGATGGGTCTCTCCTACATCTCTATTATAAAACAAAAGAGTACGGGGATAAGTTGTTAGAAAGACTATGATTCATGTAATCCAAGGGCTCATGTGTGCTTTCCAATTCTCTTAAGAAAGCACTTACACTCTTACAAGTATATTACGAAAATGCCATCAAATTGTTTTTTTACCCTACCAAATTAGATTCTGTTTTGTTGTTGATAAAAAAAAAAAAAAAAACCCAGTAGTCACAGCCCCATATCTCTCTCTCTCTCTCTCTCTCTCTCATCAAAGCCTTTCCTCTGATTGTCCGGCCACAAACTGTTATTGCCCTTGTCGGTGAGTCACTCGGAACTCGGAATCCACTGTCCTCGATAACATGCTCTCTCGCTTTTTCTCTAATATGTAGTACTTTTTTAGTTTTGATTATATTTTTCTCTATTTTCCTTTATCTTTTTAAAATTTTTTATAGCTACCTAAAATTTGAAATAATGTTTTGAGTCACTATCAAGATTCAAATAGTAATTTTAATTCCAATTGGGATAGTAGTGCCGTAGGCAGAGGCCGGGGTGGGTAGTGTTATAGGCATGGATAAACACTAGTTCGTACAAATTCTCCCTTCAATATGTCACATCTATTCCCCATTTTGGACTTTTAAAGATGAGTTGGAGATGCGGGAACACACGTGCTAGCGTCAAATGCGCTTCCAAAAATCTCCCAAGTGATTAAAATTCATGAGCAAGAAGTAACTGTTTTGTTTGATTTGGGTTTCAATTTAGGTTTTCGGGGGAATCTGAGGATTCTGCAACGAGCAAAGTCGCAATAGGGTGGTGCAGTGAGCCATTGCAGCCCTCCGAAACTGTTTTCAATAGTCTGCATTCAAAATAAATTCTTTCATGAAAGAGAACTCTCTCCCGAGGAAAATTTTATTTTAAATCTAGACCGTTAATTGCTAAGATGACTCACTACACCTTTAGTGACTTTGTTTACTACAAGGTCCCTGGATACTTTTTGAGCCAATGGATGGAGAGAGATAGAGGGATGGGAGTAATAATTGAAGAGAAAATTTATTCGGAACTGTGAGTAGAGTGAAATAGTTGGGTCTTACGACTCAAACCGAACACAAGGTCTGTGTGAGATTCAAGAGCGAAAACAAATGCTAATTTAAATTATTATGTGAATAAGATGAAAAAGTCTAGTGACACCGTTTTTTTACTTCATAGATACCAAGTGATACCACACTTTTATTTATGGAGTAAAAATACAGTGTCAAAATACGCGGTAGTATTAGTAGCATTGCTCCACTAAGCTTCATGATGCTTTCGTATGATGATAGAGACCGGCCGCGTGTAAGATATGCGTGTGGGGTTTCTACTTTCCACACATTCTCTCTCTCTCTCTCTAATCAGATTCAGCTCTATATAGTTCTCGTGTGCCATACCTTCTTCGAAAACACAAATCAATTCTCCATTGGTAATCATAGTCCGAGTCTAAAAGAAATTCATCGGAATATTGCTACGCGTATCGTTGTCGGAAAGTTCAACCAAGAAGGTGGCCGGCTTTGTTGAACTGTTTTACAAAGATTAGTGCAGGAAATTCATGGAAAGCGCAATGACTTACGAGTCCGATCATCTTAATCTCAAGGCGACGGAACTAAGATTAGGACTGCCGGGGACAGCCGATGTGGCGACGGAGAAACAATTGTTTCCTAACAAAAGGTCCTCGTCGGAGATGATCAACGGCGCATTAGAGACCGAAAACGCCGATGATCAAGACTCCTGTGCCCCTCCTGCCAAGTAAGTTACCAGAATTGGTTTTTGATACTATTTCATAGTGTCCGTGTCATTTGTGCGTCTAGAATCTCTAGATCGATGATCATTTAGAATTGTAGAAAGCCTCACATTTTAATGACCAATCAAAGTTAATAGAACCTAAGAGGCCGAGAGGTTTTGAACTTGGGACCTCAGAAGAAATAGACCTGTTTGGTTTTTAGATTTGTTCGTCAGGCCAACACCCTCACCGACAAGAGTTGATAATATCTAAGAAGTTTCGGATCCAACACATAGGTATATGAGTCGATTTTTCTAAATCATGTGATTATATGTGAGAATATTTTTTGCTTGTATGGAGTTGTATACAGCGACTAGCAGGGCTAACAATGGTTATGACTGATGTATTGGCAGGGCACAAGTGGTGGGGTGGCCGCCCGTCCGATCCTACCGGAAAAATTGCTTCCAGCCAAAGAAAACTGAGCCGGACGCTTCAGGAATTTATGTGAAAGTGAGCATGGATGGAGCTCCTTATCTCAGGAAGATTGATCTGAATGTTTACCAGAGCTACTCAGATCTCCTCAAGGCCTTGGAAATTATGTTCAAGTGCACTATTGGTAAGAACCCTTAACTTTCACGGTAGTGGATTTCGTCATACTATAGCAGTTCAGAACTATCACGTCATTTGTAGTCTCAGCTCGAACTTGGATAATTTATAACTTTTGACGGAAGTTACAAAATAAGATCTCTATTTTGTCTAAGCCTTGAGACCATATTGTTCATTAATTTTGAAGTCTCAAAGTAATAGTACTTACTACTATTAATTCAATGTTGATCAGGTGTGTACTCAGAGGGGGAAGGATACAATGGATCTGATCAGGCACCCACCTATGAAGACAAAGATGGTGATTGGATGATGGTTGGAGATGTCCCATGGGAGATGTTTGTTACCTCTTGCAAAAGGATGAGAATCATGAAAGGATCAGATGCCAAAGGCTTGGGATGTCTTTAAAAAGTTCATATATAGAACCCACAAACATTAAACACCATCACACACAAAAACAGGCTAGGGAGAGAAATCTCGTTCAGTGGGAGGTTAATTAAGTTGCATAGACTTGCTCGAAGGGTTCGAATTCTCTCCCGTCCATGTTTGGATATTGGTATATTAGACGGGAGAGGATCGAATTCCTTTTCGGAACATCACAAAACTTGCAATTTTATTTGTGGCTTGGTTTTATTTTTAACTTTTAAGCCTTTCTGATTTTTTGGTTTTTGGCAATCCCATTGAATTGATTGAGCAAGAGATGGAGATACACATATCTGCTTCAGATATATCTCTCTTTGTAATTGTATTTTCTTGCTAGGCCTTCATAGTAATAATATTCGAGGGGATAGTCATGGTATATACGAAGTTAAGTATTGTTTACAGGTATGCTTGCCGTGTTGATTGGAATTCAAGAAAGAAACAGGAATTAGAATATGTTAATTAATCTTTTTCTTAACTTGTTCAATTTACCATGTATTTATTGGTTGAGAACTTCTGTATATATAATTAAAAAGTGTACGTGCGTGTAAAATATTTACAGCAGCCAAATTAAAGTGAAGATTGCGATAGGCATTTAACAAAAAGATGATTGCCATATCTCCATTCTTGGCTTAAAAAATTGGGGATGTAGAACTTTTTTGAAGGCTTATGTGATAATTTGCTTTTGGCATGTAAAAAAATTTGACATCTCCAAATGCACACTCCAATAAATATGTTCAAATTTCATATTTTTATTTTTATTTTTTGTAATTTATCAAGTCTTGGCCAAGATTAAGGGTATCGCTTAATAAAGTAACTAAAAAAAAGAGAGCACAAACAAGCACATAGATTTAAAACACAAATCCAAACACAATTGTACATGTTTGGGATCGTCCAATGCACACGTACATATATCGGACGGTTCCGGATACAGTTGTGCCAGGATTAATGTTAATTTGAAGTTTGTGTTCCTAGACTTTTCAAAAAAAAAGGGAGAGACAACAAGTCAATGCATGACACTTAAGTTTTGACACTTTTGTTAGAATTGTTTCACATGCCAATTTTTTCACTAGGTATATGTCACGTCAATTTTGATATCTTTCGTTGTAGATGCTCGCAACCAAGCATTTAAAGTCTTGTAATAGTGGTTGTAGCCCCACAAATAGAGATTAGAGGTTATGGGGTCGGAGATTCTCTAAGGCTTAAGACCAAATTGTTCATTTTAACCTAATTTATTCAAAAAGTGCATCTAGACTTCGAGAGTACGTAGCTATTTACACACATTCTACTGACATTTTACCTAATTTAATTTGGCCGTTTGAAGATAGTATGTCATTAAAAGCTAAACAAATTTTGAGTAGCCGGCGAAAAAAGTGCTTCTTCCTACCCCTTTCGCAAATAAAAGTTGTAGGAGTTGAAGGTGTCAAGAGCGACTGTGGCAAGAACAAGTTATATCTGGATACAAATCACGGTTTGTCCACCCACCTCTACGGTTCTATGAGCGAATCGGTGGATTCCGACACCAGAGCAGCTCTTTTTTTGCCTTTTTTCTTTTTAGTATAATTTTTTGGTATTTTTCTGGACCAATATGTCCTTAATGAGAACTATAATTTATTTGTGGTTCTAAATATATGTTCCTCTTCCCTCAAAAATAAAAAAAAGTCGTAGCGAGTAATTTTTTTGTGCCCTTCACCCACGCAAATTGCTTATCAGTGTTGGTCCAACACTGATATGTTGGGCTATACTCCACTATTTAGTCAGACTTGACCTGAAAATAGGCCCATCATTTCCCTCATAATTTCCAATGATATGAACACATAAAAAATCTGAAAGCCCAAATACATCACAGCTCAGTAATCTCATGGCCCCAGTTTTTGCTCCGGCTTACGGCCCAGGATTATCTGTGCCGAAAAACTTGGCCTATGTGCCGAAACGTTTTTTAGCCGTTGAATTTTTTTTTTCTTCTGTCATCCGGTATACAACAGTAGGGATTAGTAAGGTGTTAGTATGTTAGTCAACGGGAGGTTCAGAAGCTATCCATAGCCTTGAAACCCAAACCTGCTTCCCATGGGACTCGAACTCAGGTGGAGTCTCGGTACCGCAAAACTTGACCGGGATTCTCAGTATCGTGAAACCTGGAGGTGTAATCTCGGTACCACAATAGTGATATATTTGATCAAATTATGATAGATTTCGGATCAAACAATCACTAGGGAGAAGAATAAAACAACCAACTTGACGAGCTTGATTTCTCAGCCGTTGAATTTAAAGCATAAAAAATATTACACAATCTAATGGCCGGAAAACTTTTGAGCACAAATTTTTGGGACCAAGAAGATCGGACCCTTCACCGGACTCCACCCTGTGGGAAGCACACGTACAATTAATTACAAACGGTACAAACCACAAAAACTACCCATCCGTATGCGTTCTACGCACCCCTACGCACCCCTGTAAACGTTAGACCCTCTCACCTCAGTCACAGGGACGAGGACCTCGCGCTCTCCCTTCTCTCTCTCTCCCTCTCTCTCTCTCTCTCTCTCTCTCTCTCTCTCATCATCATCAGATCGAAGATGCTCGCTCGCCGTGCGACTCAACGTTTGCTTGAGATCCGTCAAGCTTTCCGTCAAATTCCCCAGGTTCCCTCCTAATTTTCCCTTATTTTCTCACTTTTTTTCCGAGCAAAACAACTCCGATTTCTTTTTTGCGATCTCATTTCTTTCTCTCTCTTAATTTATGCAGGCTTCTCGGTCCTTTTCCACTGCCCTAAACTACGTAAGTTTGATCGTCTAGGGGTTTTAGGTCTAGTGCAGCTCGAATTTTTTAAATTTAATCGAGTGATTATTTTTGTTGCAGCACCTTGATACTCCCGATAACAAACCCGACCTTCCATGGGAATTCAATGACGCAAACAAAGCAAAGGTAAAATGACGTTTTAGACTTCAAATTATTAGACGTTTGGTTATCCATCTACTGTATACGTTTGTGTGTGCATATGTCTATGGGAAAAATTGGAAGGATTTGATTCCCTATCCTTCATTTAGCCTCATTCCACTTGGTTTGATGGAATCTTTGTTCATTTAGTCTCATTCCTCTTGGAGTAACAGAAACTTTGGAGTTCCAAGAAGGATTGGGCTTCTGCGTATTGAAGTGTTTTGTATGCTAAATAGTACCTGTGTGTGCAGATAGATACATATGCTTTTTGATGATATTCTAGATCAACGCTGTCAATTCCATACCGGCAAGCGTACCATTTTCTCTATTGGGACGGTACATACCAGAATCAGCGTGTATTGCAGTATTGTTCCAGATTGACCGCAACATGTATTTCAGAGATTTTTATATATTTACAAAAAACCAAAAAACTTAAATAGAGACGTAAACAAATTGATATGCCTTAAGATTAGTCCTAATATTAAATTAAGATGATTAACATATTATGGATTCCAAGTTTTGTTATATTATCTTGAAATTCAAGCATTTTAAGCAAAGAAAAAAATTACGCAATTTTTTTGTACAAGCCGAGATTCCGGTACAAGCATGGTACCAATTGGTACACCGGGTATCTACAGGTATGGGCCGGTACTTGGGGCATTACAAACACACCTAGGTATGTGTACCATTTTATTTCTGGTACGGTACGGGATTGACAACATTGTTCTAGGTACAGAATGTTTCTGCTTTTTTTTTGGGGTATTCTAGATCTAGATATCTAATTTCCGGCAATGGATTTTTTTTCTTTCAATCACACATGTATGGTGATAACGATATCGTGATTTCTTAGCTTGTGCAATGGCCATGATAAGTTCAGCATTGAGCCCTGAGCAAAGCTAATGTATTTTTTTATGTACTAATTTCCAGCTCACAAGGATAGCTAGGGGATTAGGGGTTATTATCTATTATCTACTGCATATTTGGACCCATTCAGCGAGTTTCTATTGCCCAGTAGGGCCAGTACAGTCTAGACTCTAGAGTTAATTTCTTCTTGGTATGTGTCGCATTGAAAGTTGTAAATGGTCTGCCCTTTGGGGATTGTGTACTGAATTAAGGTCAGAAGTACCTTTTCCCCCCTGATCAAAGCTATTGGATAGCTAAACCTTGTATTTTTTTTTATCGGCATAGCTAAACCTTGTTGGCTCAGCACATTGTATGCTTCTCAATCTTGAATTCTGACGCTTGCCATTTTATTCTATGTTTGTAGGTGACGGAGATATTATCACACTATCCATCCAACTACAAACAGTCTGCAGTCATTCCTCTGCTAGATCTTGCGCAACAGCAGCATGGAGGGTGGCTTCCTGTTTCAGCAATGAATGCAGTATGTTTCGTGAATCTGAAAGCAGTTTCTGTTTTCCTTCTACAGATACATTTCATTCGTAGCATTTGTTTCAGTGGGTGTCTTTGAAGTTTTTCCAACTATCAGCATTTTCTTCCTCAAGCTTCTTTAAACACCATTGTGCCCCACATTTCTATGACAAAAAGTTATCGACTTTGAATGACCTCTTGACAAGCTTTTGTATAGACATGGTAGCTTAACCTCTGTTGCCTTCTGGTCATTGCTAGTTACCTTGGCTAATGTTTGTTTACTTATGAAACCCTGAAGTAGCCCAATACAGAGTCTAAATTCTAAACTCTCGTGACTATCCAAAAGTTGTTGGAATTCTCTGTTTGAGTGACCTAACTTCTTTCTGAGTGCGTAACATGTTTGTAATAGTTTTATTTGTGCCCAATATTGTACTTTGTCAAATTATTGTTTGATCAACTGGGATGATATTTGATGAATGCCAACAATCATATGACCTAAGTTTCATGCCCCAAGTTTCCTTAAGAAGTTGTCGATGTTGAGTTTCTACATTGATGAAACACTGTTAGGTAATCTGTCCAGCTAGTGATGAACATAAGTTATGCGAAATTTTAAAGAGAAGAATCTAGTTCTGGATTGAGTGAAAAGCAGAGAGATTCTTGCTAATACTTTGATTCTTTCGTGTTATTGAGAAATTATACAGATCAATTTAGTAATTATGTTTTACTCTATGTCCGTGATGACGTTTCTAAGAAGAAAAGAAACAAGTATATCAATAAAAGGTCCATGCCTATGATACCCGTCCATTATATCAGGGAAATATTCAGCTCATGGGTAGCCATGGCATGGGCCATGGATTGCAGCTCGTTGAGTCTCCTTTACATTTCGTCGATCCTACATTCCAAGGAATAAACAGTATTCTAACTAAAAAAAAAATCTTGTTAGATTGGCTGGTGATGTGAAATTTTTGTTAACTTGCGAGTATCAAACTTGTGCTGCTTTGACGTCTACGTCTTTGTAAGCACATGGATACATGCCGCCTTGCAGAATACGCAGTTTCGTGCCTTTGCCATATTTGACAAGTATTTCCTTTCTATCTCTGTGTCACGTCTCTGAATCTTTTCTTTCGGCTGTGTTGCTATCACAACAGGTCAAGAGATAACCCATGTTTTTTTTTTTTGTCGACATTGTATACTTTAGCGGGGGTTAGTGGGGATGTTAGAGTTAGCACAAGGAGGTCTAGAGGCTATACATAGCCCAGGCCCTCAAAGCCCCGCCCCCCGTGGGACTCGAACCTTGGTCACCACTGGGGGGAGGGAGATGAGCAACCAACTTCACTAGAAGTGGTTAGATAACCCATGTTCTAGGTTATTGCTTTTAGCTCTATCGGGTTTTATCCTTCTAAGGATGACTGATCAAGTTCTTATTTGTACTAGCTAGAGGGGAATGAAAAGCAAGAGAGTGAGAGAGAGAGGTTTCGAAAGAAAACGAAAAAGAGACCAAACTAGAAACTAGGGATAAGCTTCCGTTTTCCAAGGCTCAAGGATTGTCCTCTTGTGTTAAATTTCAGTATTCTAATGAATGTTGGTGTTTGTGGTACAGGTGGCTAAGGTTATAGAAGTTGCTCCTATCCGTGTGTACGAGGTTGCAACATTCTATTCAATGTTCAACCGTGCAAAGGTGAGGAAGTAGACTTTCTTTTTTTCCTGACTCTTCGATTGTGAATTCTGTCATTTTGATGCCAATTTCTCAAATTTTGTTTTATCTTGCAAGTTTCAGCGTTCAAGTGTAAGCTTCTTCTATTGATTCTGCAGGTTGGCAAATACCACCTTTTGGTTTGTGGCACAACACCTTGTATGATTCGTGGTTCACGAGAAATTGAAGATGCCTTACTAAAACACTTGGGGGTTAAGCGCAATGGTACAATTTCAATTATATGCACTCTATTCTTCTCATTTTGATCTGATTGGTACCTTTAAGAAAATTTCTTGTGGAAGATTGTGCAGCTGGAGCACAAACAGAATATTAATTTACAGAACTTGTGATGTGCAGAAGTAACCAAGGATGGCATGTTTTCTGTTGGAGAAATGGAATGCATGGTTAGTATGTTCTTAGTTCTTATTCATTGGTCTTGGCCTGCATTTCTTGATGGTTTTACCACTGGTTTTGCTCAACTAGGCTAGGAGTGGATAGAAAGTATATTGTTTTCTTGAATTCCTATGATTGCTAAGTGAAAATTAAAAACAAGTTCCACCATTCATTCATCAATTTATTCCGATTTACCAAGGCAAAGAAAAGTAAAATTCATGATGAGCGAGCCTAAAAATTGAAAAAATGAGTATTCAAATAAATTGCAGATGGGGCAAGCTTCTTACTGTTCCTATGGCTTGCCTTTGTCTTTTGCTTCCTGCTGCTGCTTATCTCACCATCCTGGAATGGCAATTAAAAATCAAGAGAGAACATGTGTTTTAGATGCCTTTGTGCAATTTTGATGTGATCTAAGCAGTTTGCACATATACATCCTCAACGAACAATGCTTGGGGCAATAAATCATTGTGTTTTCTACAGGGATGTTGTGTAAATGCTCCTATGATAACAGTGGCTGACTACTCCAGTGGATCAGAAGGATACACCTACAATTACTTTGTGAGTACATCTAATTTTCCGACCTCGGGTGTTTTCACATCACCTAAATAGAAGCTTTTCGAGCTTTATGTTTGTGTCTTATGTCAAACATGTAGGAGGATGTCACTCCAAAGCGAGTGGTTGAGATAGTTGAGATGTTAAGAAGAGGGGAGAAGCCACCGGTAAGGCAACTGTAGGTAAATCTGTTTCTACTGTGTGATTGTGGATATGGTGTGCTTATTATCTGATATCATATTTGCATCTCAGCGCGGCACTCAGAACCCCATGCGCCTTAATTGTGGACCAGAAGGTGGGAATACTACATTGTTAGGTGAGCCCAAGCCTCCCCCATGCCGGGATTTGGATGCGTGCTAAAGCAAATTGGGTAAAATTTTCTGTTGAATAATCCAGGCTCAAATGTTCATGGGCATCCCTGAGTTGTAAACCGTTCTTGACTTCAATTTTTTTGGATTTCCCTGCTTAACTGGATTTGGGAATACTTAATCTCCATATAAGGTCATTGCTTCTCATGTTAGCTCGACTTCAATGTCTTTGTTCACTTCATAATCAAACCTAAATGGACAGTTGACACTGGTTAGTGTGAGAACGCTTGATTTGTTGTGGAGCCAAGCAGAGTTTAAGTTCTTGATGTTGCATTTGTTTGGGTTATTCGATAATACACATCAACCCTTCCGATGCGGGCGAGAACTTTGATATGTGTTTCACTGTTTTGCTATTCGAATACTTGCTTGTTAAAACCACATTATGCGTTGCTTTTGTATTTGCTTCGGGTTTTTAGTATTTCTCAAGGTTACTACCATTGTTCTGTATTCGGCGCAAGTTCATTATCATCCGACCTTTCGGGTACTGAAATTACAAGTCTGGAATTCTTACGTAGAAGTTCCTGATTTTTCGTAAGTGATTTTCTCATACTTGCTGCTGCAATTTTCTTGCAATTGTTTTCGAACTAAATTTATCAGATGTAGCGCAGGTTTAATGCTTGGTTTTGGTTTAAATCTCTCATGTAATAGTACTATCCGAGCATCGAAACTGCAATCTCTATTCAATTTCTCTGGATTCGATTTGGAGTTGTTCTAGGTAATGGTGATCTAATGGTGGGACATTCAAATCAATTTCTCCAAGGACCATAGAACAGATATGATTGAAATATAATCTAATTGGAAAATTCGCCCTAATCAAAAGGAGTTCTGGTTGAGATATGACTGAAATATAATCCGGTATGGATGGTATTTTCATGGCCTATAGTTTGGATCTCTCTTATGGTGACACGTCGCAAATTTCACCAATTATACTTAGAACTCCACCAAAATTGAATTCCGTTAAAATTTACGGAGTACTATTTATATACTAGTGCTTGTTCGTGCATATGGCACTACGCACCCTGGTAGTGTAGGCACGGACATTTTTGTAATACATTTTTGTTTTTTTTTATGCCAACACCAGATCGAAGCCGAGCAATGAGTAAAAAGAACATATAACATTTTTGTCATATATTTGTAAGAGTGTGTTTTCTTAAGAGAGTTGGAGATGACACATCAATCCTTAGATTAAATGAATCTCAGACGTTCTTTCAACTTGTGTTTGTATGGTTCTTACATCTTTGTGTTTTATTAGATAGATGTTTCCTAAAAGAATCTCCTGCCATTCAAAAACCGAATTTTCCTTCTGATTGGGAATTCCAGAATTTGTTTCTAGATTCTTCAAGAAGCTACGTGGGTCCCTAGTTTTCCCGGTTCTCTTTGGTTTGGAGTTTTTCCATTTTAATAGTACACGTTACCAGTTTATCTTATTCAATTTAAAAAAATATATATTTAAAAACGAGTAGAGAATCACAACTCTAATTTCCTTGTACAACTGGAAATCCCAATTCCAACAAGTATTGAAACACTGCAATTGCCTATATAATACCCCCCATAATTTTGTTCTTCGTCTTCAAGTAGAATTGACTGTATTTGTCAAACCACCTTCTTCAGTAGCCGACCTTAGCCATAGCATATCTATAACTATTCGCATAATCCAGAGACAACGAACTAGAACTAGAAGAGAGAGAGAGAGAGAGTATAAACGATTAAGTACTGTAGAGAGAGAGAGAGAGAGAGAGAGAGAGAGAGAGAGAGAGAGAGAGAGAAAATAAGAAGTAGAAGAAAAGAAGAGAGATGGGTTCTGAAGGCATCCAACAGCTATGCAAGAACGGATGCGGGTTTTTCGGCACATCGGCGACCATGGACTTGTGTTCCAAGTGCTACCGAGACCTCCGCGGCAAGGAAGAGCAAGCGGTATCCGACAAAAAAGCCTCAACAGCGAATCTTGACGACGATTTCAGGGTGTTTAAAGCTCATGTTGCGTCTTTGCTGTCGCCGTCAACTGGGTTTGAATCAGTGGGTAAGGCAGCGCCGAAAAGGTGCTCGAGCTGCAACAAGAAGGTGGGACTGGTGGCGTTCCCGTGCCGGTGTGGGGCCACATTCTGTGGAGCCCACAGGTACCCGGAGGAGCACGAGTGCAAGTTCGATTTTAAGGCTGCGGGGAAGGAAACCATTGTTAGGGATAATCCGGTGGTCAAGGCCGATAAGGTGGTGAGGTTTTGAGACGATGAAGCGGGAATCGGGGGGCCTGCTGACCACAAGTGCTGGACGTGCAAACGATATTGCTTTGGGTAAAAAACTCAACTAGCAAGCCCCCATAATACCTTGTAGGCTGGATATTAAAATGAGGCTTCTTGCTAGTTGGGTTTTTTTTTTTACCCAAAGTGACACCGTTTGCACAACCGGTACACGTGTTGACCACAAAGGGTCAGGAGGCTCCTTGATTCCGATGAAGCGTACTTCATCTTCTTTTTCTTTTTATCATGACTTTTTCATCTATTTTGTTTTATTGGTTTGGGTGGATTTTCGAATTGCTTGAGGGTGGTGGGAAGCATAATTTGTTTTCTGAAAGACTCAGACTGTTCTTTTTACTTTTGGTTCTGTTTTGTGATCTCTGTACTGCTTAATTTGTGTTGCTCACTGTTATGCGTAGCTTGACTATATTTTTAGTAGTACTTGTTAGTTCGATGATTAATCTTCAGTTCCCATATTGCTACACCATTCCACAATGCTACCGACAATCAAACTTTTTTGCGGGTTTTAATCGACAAACAATTTCGAGGAGTTGAAAGCGTACTCTTATTCCTTCAATAATGTTATGATAATCAACTTTGTTATGTTAGTTCTCATGAATCACATAATTCTCGTGGGTCGTTGTCTTTGAAGTCCGGATGCATTGCGTTTGGGCCCAGATCGATGCTGTGGTGGTGGTGTGTTTTCGCCTTCGTGGCCTGCCACTTGGTGGGGCGGCGGGTTGGCTTGATCTATTTAGGGTTAGGCAGTGGTGGTGCCGGGTTCGGCTTAGCCCATTTTTGGACTGGGCTTGGCCATCTCTTTGAGCTCTGTTGTAGATTTGGGTTGCAGACCCATAGGTTAGGTTTTCTGGGCTTGGCCCAATGCGTGTAATAGGGCTTTGCCCCAATGGGTGTTTTCCTGGGTTGGTTTCTTATTAACCTAGGCTTTGGTATCGGATGGGCAGATGATAGTCCTTAGCTTAGCTTGCATGACATATCATTGCAAGAATGCTCTCTAAACAATAGTCAGGGGCAACGAGACTAGTAATGGCACAACCAGAAGGGGCTATCGAAGAACAATAAGAATCAGTACAAAAACCATATGAGCAATTCCTAGTTGAAAAGTTACTTCAGAATTCTACACAACTGCCCTAGCAGGAAAACTATCTTCTGATCTCGATTGTCATCCGCAGCTCTTCGGTAATCTACACAAGTTAGCTACAGATGTTCAGCTAATGGATCTAGTCAGAGTTATGCTTAATAATCAGAGCCGTTCCAATTCGATGGTTACTGTTTGGATCCTTCAGTTATGGGCCTCATTTCCATTACACTTCAGTGGAATGTGCAGATCTTGAATGCTGCAAGTTTTTTGCTTGATTCCGTTCCTGCTAGAAACAATATTCTTCATCAGTGATTGGAAGCATAAACAAGCCAGATAACAGAGAGTCAAGTTCTCCACGGTTGTGCATAACCACAACAAAAATGATGATAAAGGAAATACTGTTTTTACTAAATTGGGCTTTCTTTTATTTGCCACTATATATATTCTTAAACCCTAGTCTCGTATCATCACAATAAGCTATTCTAATGAACAAAACATATAATGAATGTGATCAAGAACGTATGTCCACATGCATACACATATACGAAGTCCGTGCCCGTGTACTCGTGTAGAAACCCTCCAAATAAAGGTCAATGTACAATGTTTTACACATGCATGTTAACTGGTTTTTCAACTTTCCGCTACTATATAACAGTAAAATGCTTTGAATCCAAATGTAAAAGAACTAAGAAGGGACTGTTGACCACATAAGCCTACCAAAAGCAGCCTTTCCCAAAGCTACTAAAACTTCACAGTATATTTAAATCCCATTTACAAATGTTTGATGGTCCTAGCAAATGGACTACTGAATGTACTATAACATAACTGGTGAATGTTCCGTAAGATAAATACCTTTCTATTCATTCTTTAATTGATTTTGATGCCGCACAAAAAACTCTTTGGCATTACGTGCCACCTCTGCTTCCAATATGGCTTCCAACACTATGTCTGATCCTTCTGCATTATCTGATACCAAACTGACAGGTTATTTCTCTTCATAAGTTTTTGAATGTAAAACTGCAAGCACGTGGCCAGACTATGCTATCAAATATCCATGATAGGCAACACAAAACCTAATGGACAAATAACATGCACAAACGGAAAGCATTGATCAAGCAAGCCAGAATTTTCAAAACTAATATTTCAGGCATTAAAAGCCGAGGTATTCTTGGACACAACAAAGGTCTATGTTACATGTATTTGAGTAGAGTGCAGGTGTAGGCATGTGTCTATGTGTCGGATTCATCTGCATTAATTCTCAAGGACATTGGGACGGTGACGACGGTCAGAAATAAGAATTCTCCATAGCCTGTTCCTTTAACTTTCCCAGGATAAACCGTCTTTATAAATGCCATTGCATGCATAATATAGGAGTTCTATTGATCGCTTACGGTAAATTTAAGTTACAAAATACGCTTGCAAAGTGGAAGCCCAACTAATCATGTTGGACACAGATCTTATACCCTTATCTAAGTATAAAGCGTCCCACACATGTACTCAAAACATATAAAGGAGTACACTTAACATAGAGGCAAAGGAAGTAAAGGTGGACCTACGGTTGGCTAATGCAAGTTTCATTACTAACCAATTTGACGTAAGTGTTAACTTTTTGAAAGATAAATCAGTCCCCCTCTACTTGGGAGGGTAAAAAGGTACTTTTGTGGAAGCATCAGCTGAAGTTGTCAAGCATAAGAACTAGGTTCGAGTCTGAGGGTAGTCACTTGTGCAAATAACACAAGTTCCAAAAAACATGGTTAGATGAAAATGGGGTCAAGAATAGTTTTCACTTGTCTTGAGTCAAAATTCTAAGAGGCTTATTCAACTCATTTCTACAACTCCTCAACTTGTCAAAACTCTCCCACAAGAAGTAGGACCATACAGCATTACTCCATCTATTGAAGGTTCAGTACATTCCTAACCATTGCACCAAATTTTGGAACTTCCTTTCAAGATCACATTTACAGCTCAAAGGAGACATCAAAATTCAAGAGGCTTCAAAATTTCCCAACGCTTTAAAACATGTGAAAAGTGATGAGCCCAATTTCATCTCTTCTAGAACCTCCTCACTTAGGAAAGCAATTTCCATAAAAGCATCACTTATAGAAACAAACAGATTGCAAGTACATATAGGCTATATGGCTTCAACTGAAACAAAGGCAATTTGACGGATACACACATCCCAAATAACAGATTGAGAAATTTGCCATTCTAGTCACTAAGAATTCCTGATATGACCAAAACAGACACTATTTTACACTAGGACTAAGAGGTAACAAAACTTCACGTGTAAGAAGCAACACTCTAAGATGCAAACTCGTGGGGTTGTACCTAAGAGAAGAATTACCCTTGCAATCTGGCAGCAATCCAGTGCTTTCAGCGGATACTGGCAGAACCATAAGACCAGATTCATCAGTTAGCTCGTCAATAGCTTCACTACTTTTCGTCAAGCCCGAGTTAAGAGTCACCGATTCAGCCAATTTAGCGTAAGCTGTTGCTTGACTGTGCATATCAGAAAATCCTGAGGTTGCTGACATAAAATTCTGGGGAAAATAAAGGGAAAGAAAATACTTCGTCAATATTGATATAAGTCACTCGAGTTAAACCAATATCATATCGATAATTTGTTATAATGCTTAGCAAAACCTTGGCATCTGAAATAGTTGGTTGGTTCTCAATGTCAGGTTGTTGGGTTGCGTCAGGTTTTGGTAGTTCAGCATTATCTGGAACAGAACGAGAACCACCAAATGCGTCAAATTCACACATGAAAAATCAAAGCTATTAGTTTCAGAATTGAAAGGTCTCAGAAAAATACGATACCACTAGAAACAGATGTTTGGTCGATATTGTCCACAAGCCTCCGAGTCAATGGACCAGGATTCATAAAAGAGATGGTTCGAATTTCATGACGTATGGCCTCTAGTTGAGACATTGTATCTTGAAGTTCTTTATGCACCTGGGATTTACACGCCATGAGAACATCAAAACACACTACCAATGCAATGCTGTTTATTCCAGTCAAAGGAAATGTGTGTGAACTACTCAACACAATATCATAGAGTTTTCACAGAACTTTTAACTCTCCGTTTGTAGTTCTTGAGAACTAATTCTGCATCGAACTTTGACTAAAACTTGGTTGGCTGATGGTTCAAACATCTTTTTCAGGGATTACTTGGAAAATAACACGTCTTCTAGAAAAGGAAAATGCTAATAATAGCCCAATGCACTGTCAATATGGCCCAATGCACTGTCAATATGGTAGGAACATGGCCAAAAAATTGTGTTAAAGTGACTTGAAAGCGTTAAAAGTGCATCGGAAATTGTGTTTTTTTTTTTTTTTTTGTGTATTTTTCTTCCTTTATTGACCACCCAGTGGACTGCCAATAGCATAACCATTAAAAAAATATATTACATAGATGTTTCCACATTCTTAAAAATCATTTCTACTGAAAAATCGATAAGATCCAGAAGTAACTTTTGCTAATCTTATTCCAAAAACAACCACCAAACAAGGATTGATACCCGTAAGACACAACTCAAAACGTAGATTCAACAAGGTAATTGATTTTGACACCCCTTTTTCCATAACCGCACTCCCTTTTTGTCCTCATGTGATGTTAATTTACAAATTTAACCTTTCGTTTGTATACTCTTTCAGAATTAGAAGGACAACGATGTAAATTCACGTCACAAGAAGACAAAAAAGGGAGTGTGAAAATCACTTCCGCTTGAATAACATGACATTTTTTTTTTTTGCAGAATAACACAATAAGCTAAATACTGTGATACAACTAATCAGCTATTTGTACCTAATTTATTATTTACCTATACGTTGGGGGGTGGGAGGATAGAGAAAGACCTGACGAGCTTGATTTTGCTGCATGATATTATCGAATTGGCCACGAGCCAGTTGGACGTATCCGATGGCACGACCTGCTAATCTCCCGACGGTTCTCGCTATTATTGGGAGATCCTTGGGACCTAATAATGCCGTTCGTTTAGTAAAATAATCACAAAGAATTTGACTCCAACATTTGACCACCGCCTTTGCATACATACATACGTATATGTGTGTGTATAGAGAGAGAGAGAGAGAGAGAGAGAGAGAGAGAGAGGTACCGATTACTGCAGCGGTGGCTCCAAGGAGTAGGAACACCTCTCCGTACGAAAACCCCAACATCTCTTCGCGCTGCTTCTTTTCGTCCGACGGATGCCGATGTGCGCCTGAGTAAAATCGGGAAGTTAACACTTCGCCCCCCTATACTTTAGTTTTATTAAAAATTAGTCTTAGATTAGATCAACGGGAAGGAACTTGACGACTTTTTAATCCACTTCTCGAGTTATTAAAGTCTCTAGTCCATTTTTAACATTTCATAGTAGACCCAATTCACCCCATTTCAATTTAATATTTATACCCTCCCGCCATATCATTGCCGGAAAGCTGACCGGCACCGAAGCCCCGAAAATTGGCCGGCGCCGAAAAATTTAGGCACTTTCATATGGTTTTAGAGTGTACTTAATTTTATAGGATTTTAGTGGTTTAAGCATTTTCATTAAATTTAGAATTTTAGGCACTTTTCATAGAGTTTTAGGGTGCACTTAGCTTTTTAGGGTTTTTAGTAATTTAAGTACTTTCATAATATTTTAATGGTTTAGGCACTTAGTTTCATAGAGTTTTAGTGGTTTAAGCACTCCGGCGAACTTTTCCGGTGGTGATGTGGCGGGAGGGGTGGTGGTGGAGTGGGGGTGGGGGTGGTGGAGGTGGGCTTATTGAGCAAATGGACTAGGGACTCTACAAATTATTGAAGGGAACTAAAGACTCTACAAGTTCTTTATAGTGGACTTATCACTAAATCTCCCTACTTTTATTCAGTTTTGTCTCTTGACGTACTGTTTTATCGATCTGACCATTTAAGAGCATCTCCACTTCTTACTCAGATTTTTACCCAAATTTAAATAAAAATTTGGGTAAAAACTTGAGTTGGTAATATGTGTTCCAATGGGTAAACTCAAATCCAAGCACAAATATTCACAAGTTTGAGTAAAAAATTCATTAATGGCAATATTGTAAATTTAAAGGTGTGAAACTTGCTTTCAAAAATTTGAATATGGGTTTGAGTCTAAATTCAAGTAAAACTCAAATTTGGTATAGGTTTGGATAAGGATTGAAAGACGATTTTGGGTTATTTTTACTCATATTTGAGTTTGAATCAAGATTTGAGGAAGGGGTGGAGATGCTTTTTTTTACTCTAATTTTGTGAGGTTTTTTTTTCAAAGTACTCCTTTTTTAAAAAAAAACAATTAGCCGAAGTATTCTAATTTTCAAACTATTTTTAAAACAACTCGATATAGTCATTTGAAATGGCGCTACCGAAGTTGCACCACTTCTATTAGCGCTATGTGTCATGTGACGCTAACTCCGTACTACATAATTGTATGATGTGGAACTAGTGAGGTTGGAAGATGCACTACTTCATTAAAAACTTTCATTAAACAAAAAAAGAAAAAAAACACCATAGATCCTATTTGTCATCAGAATAATTAAACATTTCGGAATTGAATGCGTACTACGAATCCCTCCGAAATTTATTTGATGAGAATATTTTACATAAAAAATAAGAGTTCTACATGTAATAGGAATAACAATATTCGAATGTTATCCATCCATGATTAATGAGGATCGGCTTATTATATAAGGAATCTCACATTTAATTTTTACTTCCCTAAATAGGAGTAAATGTGAGCAACGTGCCCTAAAAATGTAAGGTGGATTGAGGGAGCATTGTGCAGACGAACGCTTAATTCAGAGTTATCATTTGTGTTTGAAGGTCCAACACCAGTCCGTTATAACCATATTTGGATTCGGGAGCCAGGTTATAAGAGAGTAAGGGTTTTAAGGCACCCCTCTCGTTCAATCCGGAGATAAGTCTTTACTTTAGCATTTACAAAAACATTTGAGATTCTGTTTGATTAATCAATTATTCAGCCAATTAGGGGCAATGAACAGTTTAATGGGGATTAAAGTTGTAACACGTTTGCAGAATGTGATCGATAGCATAGATGCGAAAGCAATTAGTATATGATGAAAACAAACTCCTGTGGGAGTTTTAAATTAGACAAGAAGGCCACTGTTTTAGACTGTCGTGCACAGAAAGAAACTAGCTTGCACTGATCAAATCACTGCATACTGACTAAACCTGCGCTTGCCACACCAAGACATGCGCGCGCTAGTAGGTTTAAACCCACAGCTTTTATTTTCAACCCTCTAGGCTCTGAAAATGACTAGTGCACACCCAGGATAAACCAAACAATTTATAGGCAATTAGAACATACAGTTTAAAGGCTGAAAAGTCCTACAGACTAACAAAACATCCATAAATAGTGTGAAGGATAAAATAGTGGCCAAAGGCCAAGGTGCCGTTCTAGTTTTCTATGTCACACCCCAAAATGAGAAGTGACCGGCCATGAACCACAAGACCAAAGCTCGTAGAACATGCAGCCTAAAATAAAATAAGTCGTTGATCAATAAATATATTTTTTGTTATTAAATAAATTCCAATCATAAGCATGGGGTACAAACATCCCATGAACCAAACAATCTCAAAAAGATCCAAACATCTGACAAAATGTTTCAATTGCGGAAGCGATAAATAAAATACTAAATTATGATGAGACACCCTAAGGAGGTCAAACAACAGAACACCCGGAGATACCGCCAGAGTCCTCCTAACTGCCCAACTTTCCTGAAAAAGAAGTTAGAATAAATCCGTCAGCTGACGAGCTCAGTAAATAGTAAAGCATGTATAACAATACAGTTCTAAAATGGCTAAAAATAAATTATCACGTTAACATATTTTGGCATACAAATGCGTACATCAAACCAACAAATTTGGCCATAAATCATTTACCAATAAATCTCAATGGTGATCACAAACCAATCTCCAACAAAATGGGGAACCACAATCAATATCGATAGAACCAAATGCCAGTGAATAAATGTCTCATAATTGGATCCAATATCGAATCATAGAGTCACCACGAGTAGGCAGCCCGTGGAACTTTTCCCTAAGAACGATCCGGCAAAAGAAAGCCGTTGAGCATTAGAGTCACCGGCCTAATCCGGACTCTTCTCTAATGGCCAGAGTCACCCGCACACAGAGGATTAATTTCCCTGGACTTTCCAAAATATGTTCCCAACAATATCCACAAAGTTCTCATCAAAAAAGATTATCCGAGCAATAAATAGTTTCACCAATACGCATGCCAATTTAATATAATCAAATATAACAATGAGTTTCTAATTTCAATCATAAATTTTCCAAAACAATAATTTAAGGGATACAGGGAAGTTCGAAAATACATAACATGCTTAACCATTCACCTGGATCCAAAAAGTATTAATACAATCGAACAATGTATGCGAAAAGTGGCTATCCTGAACAAAATAACAAAACACGGGATGACCAACTATTCAATTACACACTAATGTAAATACAGAATACCAATTCCTATTAAAATAAACCTAACCTAATCCTAATTACTACCACCAGTAACCACCAAAAATCCATCCACGAACTCCAAGAGCAAACCATGATACCACCTGTTTTTCTCTTCTAAAAAAAAATCAATTTGTCTACACCTAAACTATATACACCTCACGTACGCCCGACATTAAATCAAAACCCGAGACCATTTTATTCCTTCTGCCACTGTTATTATTAAATCCACAATCCCACACTTGGCCAATACTCCACGCCTCTTGATCTCATACCCAAACTCCACCGCTTCATAAATCAATTTGGTTAACAGAAATCGATTGGTACCAAAACAATGAAACTTAATTAATCTCTCAATAACCCATTGTTCGATGCCTTCCAACGATCCAACTCTACCCCAGCCCATGAACTACGAATGCTGGGAAAAGAACAAGAATGAAGGGGAAAAGAAACGCTTACCCAATCGATCACCAATCAGCCGAACCCAAAAGTGCTTTGCTCTTCTACTTAGTTCCCTCGACTTCTTCTCTCAAATTTCCTTTTTCGATAGTTCTCTCCAAAACAACCCTATTCGGTATAAATATCTCCTAAGAGAACGTTTGTAAAATTACTCACTACTATCGTTGTATCCTAAATTATAGCTAATTAGTTTACCAAAACTTAAATAAAACGTATCACAAATTTATAAAATTACCATTAGGTACCCCTATTTAATCCAAAATCAATCTCATGCTCCAAAAATTATAGCCACGACAACAATACCCATAGAACGCACAAAATAATTAATTGGGACCCACACCATAACACTTCCACTTAATAATGATCCAAAATAACTAATAAGATAAATAAAAATTCTAGGCCGTAACATTCTAAAAAAATGAAGGTAATTTTAAACTCAAAAATCATGTGTTGTCGCAAATAATTTTTCTATTAATATAGATCTTGTTTGATAGATCTTATTGAGACCTTTTAAACGGTGCAAAAAAAATTAAAAAATTATTTTTCATTTTCAATATATATGAGCTTAAAATTACATATATATTTTTTTTTGAAAATAAAGGTTTAAAAAGAAAGTGGAGTGCTCCCTGTCACCCATGCAAGAGCAACGCACTGAAAAATCACTAGATCAAGACCACTTGCATGCACGAATTGGTAACTTGCGCGCGCCTATTTAGGCTATTTCCAGTACTTGTTCTCACGTGACCGAGGCTTTGGGACATGTCCAAATGCACCTCAGTTGGTGTTCCAATAGAACATAAATAAGTATTAAAATACAAGCTAACAGTTTTAATATAGGAAAGCAATAAATTGATTTTACATGCTCATAGTGATGATCTAACAAGAAAACAACAGAAAAGAACAAGGCTCCTGTCCCTACGCAGATCTGCGTGCGCAGTTACTGAGTAACGTGCTCGAGTTAAGAACTGACACGCACAGGTCCCTTGTTCGCACGGTTTTTGAAACATGCTAGCCTTTGGGTCAGAACTGGTATTGATTACCAGTTTTGACTCTGTCAGCGCCCCTCAGGAATCAGAACAGAATACAATACAAAAGTGTTATACCTTTGATTTTAGGGTTTGAAAGGGTATTGAACTTTGATGTTTGAGGTTGAATGAAATGTGAAAACGAGGTGTAAGATTTTGTAACATTTTTTTCTAACCCTTTAATTGAAAGAGTGAGGGGGTATTTATATGGCAAACACCCTTTATTAATGGAAACTTTCCATTAATGGAAACCCTCCACTAATGGAAAACATTCCTTTAATGGAAACTATTCTATTTATGAAAACCTTCCAATTATGGAAAACATTTCATTAATGAAAACTATTCTATTAATGGAAACCTTCTAGAAACTTTCCATTACCAGAAACCCTTCATAAATGAAAACCTTTTAGAAACTTTCTAGAAATGGAAAGTATAAGGTTGGCTGCAACTTTAACCAGCGCGGGTCGTGGACGCATGTGCGCAGGTCCAAATGATCACGCGCTGGTCAACGGTCAATCATGGACATTTGATCAACACCTGGCACTTTGACCCGCGCGCTGGTTCTCAATCAGCACGTGCCAGTAGGGTTTTGGCTTTTAATTGGCTTAGGCTAGGTTAAGTTCAAAAAGATGTCAAGCACTTAAAACTTAAAAATGATATCATTCCAGAGGTGTTTTTGATCTGTTTCATCATCGGGAGATCAAAAATAGAAAGTAAATTAATCTGAAAAGTCCAAATTGTGGTATCTATAGTAATTTGATAGAACATTTATTGTGTTCGATTTGGGTCGTTAGACCCAATCATTTTTTTCTACGCATGATTCCTAACAAATTTTATCAAAAAAAATTTCCTCGTAATCCAAGAGAAACTTTTTTGTATATCGGGGATACCAACGCATTTGGAATCCCCTCTGGTCCGTTTTTTATTTTTTTGCCATTTTTTATCACATTTGAATGATCGATTTCGTTTATTTTGTAGAGTTTGGCGAGAACCTTAAACACATCAAAAATTGTGTTCATCAGATTTTTGTAGATACATGATCGGCACACATGAAATTTGAAGAAAACCAAAATTGGATCCAAAACCACACTGAATCGAAACTCAGTTTTATTTTTTCTTCAATTTTCACTTGTGCAGATCATGTATCTATTAAAGTCTGATGTACATGAATTTTGGTAAGATTATGGTTCTCGTCAAACTCTACAAAATGAATGGAGTCGATCATCCAAGTGTAATGGTCGAAAAATTAAAAATGGACCGAAATTGATATCCCTGGTATACTACAAAGTTTCTCCATGATCCAATAACTTTAGGCTGATATGTCATCTGAGAGTACATTTTTGGGTGGGGCCAAAACAAATCCTCAAGGACCTAAGCCGGTGTGGAACCGTCTCTAAAGCGAAGCCCAGCATCGGTCAGTCAGGCACTTAGACAGCCGCCGCCGCCCAACAGATTTTGATGTTCCAATGGCCATTGCCCTGAAAGCAAACAGCTTCTTGCAATTGAAGAATACGAGCAACTCCCACCACAACCATCTTCTCATTCAACCCTCCAATACCCCAAGATTTGCGATTCCAACCAGGAAATTCAAGACCCCAATGGCTGTTCTCAGTGTCTCCACCCCAACAGTTGGACTCTCAGAGACTTTCACCCGGTTAAGAAATCAAGGCAAAGTCAGTATTTATTGTTTGTCGCCTAACTTTTTCATTGGAATTTTTTTGTTCAAGGGTTTGACTTATTTCTGCTTCCTGTTTCTGGATTCCGGTATTTGTCGATCAATAGCTTTCTTAGACTTCTGGGTGTTTTACTTTGCTTGATTTCTGCTTCCAGTTTCTGGGTTCTGGTACTTGTCTGATCAATAGCTTTCTGACCCTTCTGGGTTTTCCTTAATTCTTGGTATTTCTTTTTTATCCCGATTGGTATGCTTCATATCTGACTGCTTTGGGAGTTATGCAAGATTCTGCTAGCCACAGTTAGTGCCCGTTCCGCTAAGGGAAATAATACTTGTACATATATATATTTCAAATAAGTACTTGTTTTTTTGAATTAAAAGGTGATGTATGGTGAGAGAATGAAATATATCGTAAAACGGAAAATAAGTGCTTAGAAAATAAGAACCTTAGCGGAAATAGGCCTAAGATCAGTTATACAAGGTTGAGAACTCATGCCAATTTTTTAATCCTGTGTCGTGATCTCATTTTGTTCCCGGATGAATGCTGACTCTTTTTTTTTGTGTGTGTGTGTGTGTGTGTGGTGAAAAGGTGGCTTTTATCCCATACATTACGGCTGGTGATCCTGACCTTTCAACAACGGCAGAGGCGCTTAAAATTCTTGATGCTTGTGGGTCAGACATAATTGAGCTGGGTGTGCCCTATTCTGATCCCTTGGCAGATGGTCCAGTTATACAGGTTTGTCAGATCGGTTGTCTGATCATGTTTATTGTAATTTACGAAGTGTGTAGTACTAATTTTTCTTCTCCCGTGTCCATAACTCTAAATCATTCAGGCTGCTGCTACACGTGCGCTGGCAAGAGGGACTAATTTTAATGCAATTCTTTCGATGTTGAAGGAGGTACGATGATTGTACAATGTTTTGTTTTCCTCTATGTATGTTTCCGTCAATTCAACTCAGCATTTCTCTTGCACCAGTTGGAAGCTAAACTTGGCCAGAACTGTTTGCTTGTTAAGAGTTTACAAAGTTGATGGTCATTTTGCAATAAATTGGATTTAAGCAACCTTGCAGCTATCATCAAACCTGTAATTAAATCTAGATCTGTTTCTGATAGAAAGGTGATGGAGCATTTGTAACTGATGCTTGTTTTTGTAAATTAAAAGGGTCAAAACTTGTGGTATTGTTGGACAATTTCTTTAAATGAAGAGAAGTAGCATTTTGCATTTGTCTTTTTTGATTTTTGGTGTTCGCTTTAGGTGGGATGTTGGAGCTTTTTACTATCACAGTCATGACTCTACATTCCTAACCATGGACAATGTGCTCTTAAGTTATTTAATTTAACTTGGAACCTTACACTAGTTAAGATTCTTTTTGTTGTTTGTGGTTGATTGTTCCCAATGGGAGTCTAATATCACATACATCTTATTAACGAAACAGGTGGTACCTCAGATATCTTGTCCACTTGCGTTATTTACGTACTACAATCCAATACTTAAGCGTGGGGTTGAGCAGTTCATGTCTACTGTGAAAGATGTTGGCGTACACGGTAATGTACAAAACATGTCTTCTTCATCTTCAGCTCAAATTTCTTTCCCCAGGAAGTTGTGTTGGACATGTTTTCCAAAGTAAATGGAAGACTGCTAACGAACGAAAATGATTTGACAATAGATTAGTCATCTGTGTATAAGAAACAGTGATAATTGGAACATGCATTACCGAAAAAAGGCACAACCAGTGCCATTAAGTTTATTTACCTTGGGATTTTGTGGTGCTTGGCCAATGACGAAGTTTAGTCCTTAGCATAACACCTTGCCTGAAGTTCTGTTTGTGAAATGCCTTAGCAAAACTGATGATCGTTTATTGCATTCAATTACATGGAATTGCTTAGACATACCAATGAACTTCAAACTTGTACAATTTTTTTTACCAGTACTGTTGCTGCAGATCTTTGCTGTAAAACATTTTAAAAAATCAAACAACGAAAACAAAAAGTCGTCTTATTTTATTCTCCATGCTTCGGTTTATGTCCTGGATCATTAGATAGGAGTCTGAAGACAAAGGGATTCACATATTGTTGTGGTTTCTTCATTCTGAATTCATTTTCCACCAGTTCAGGGCATGTGTGCCCAATTTCCAAAGAGCTTTTGGGATCATTTCAACAGCTGTATGCTTCACATAATGCCTGCTTGATTCATGGATATATTATTCTTATGATGCTTATATAGTTGGCTGTTCCCTTTATCTATAGACTTTAAGGCAGTGTTTGGTGTGGTTCACTGGAATGAAATTGGAATGGAATGATCATTCCCTTGGCATACTCATTCCAACCTTTGGTGCGCTAAAAAGCGGCAGCATTTATGTGACAAATGGGACTATCAGTGCACAATGTAGGTGAATGGACATTCCATCTGGAGGCCAAGGAAATGACCATTCCATTCCTTCTCAAAATCATTTCAGCAAACCAAGCCCAACCTAAGTTCAACTTTTTACCCTGCAAGATGCTTATATATAAGTAAATACATGCTATCCTTGTAAATATTTCGTGCTTTGATACCTCTACCTTTTATTCTCTCTTCTATAAACATGCTTCTTTTCAGGTCTTGTTGTCCCAGACGTGCCGTTGGAAGAAACTGAGAGCTTGAGAAAGGAAGCTGTTAAGAATAATATTGAATTGGTTAGTTTCTCCATGCAATCGGTCTATTCTTCTCAGAGGTATCAGACACATCTGTTATGGTGCTAAAGGGGTGTTCCACTTTTATGGAAAAAGTAATTTTTGAAAAAGAAGGCAATTTTAAACTCAAAAATTATGTGTTTACGCAAATAATTTTTCTACCAATATGGATATTGTTTGATAGGTCTCATTAAGATCTTATAAATGGTGCAAAAAAAATTAAAAAATCTTTTTTATTTTCATTATATTTGAATTTGAAATTACCTTCGTTTGAAAAAAAGAACTTTTTGGAAAAGTGGAACACCACCTAAATCACCATGCTTCACTAAATGAAATTTTTGCTCGGTGAGTGGTTTAAAAAGCATATCTATATATTGTATAAGGTTTTGTTATTCATGTTCACATGTGTGTATTGTTTATATGATCATGTTTGTGGTCATCGCTACATTGAAAAGCCTAAAGTCGGTGAAGTGGCATAGGTTTCAGTTTCCGTTTATTGGTTTCTCCGTCATTTGACTCTCCTTTGTCCTCTTCCTAGTTTTTTCTTTCTTGACAAGGAAATCAAGTTTTCTAGAACTGTTTTGGGAGGGCTTTCCCTGAAAATGCTACAGAATACGAAGTGAGTAAAATTATCCTTGATCACAACTCCATGGAAGTCAACCTAATCCAAGAGGAACCAAGTAAAGGATTGTCCAAGGAACAAAAAGCCCTCCACTTCAAAAAAAATAAAAAATAAGGAAGAAAAAATCATTTTGGAGAGGTGTTGAGCAAATACGTGCCACACTATTGGTATTTCTTTCTTGGTAATTTTGTTTCCATGAGAGCAAATTATCAGATAAATGTGAAACAACTAGCTTTATTGCTCTCAATGACTCATTTCTTTCATGAATTTGATAAGCAGGAAGTTGGGCAATTTGATATTAGTAGTTTACTCATGACTCTATATTGCTTCACTTAAAGGGATGATCGCCTGATTTTTTGGTTTTTTTTTGTAATTAAGGTACTGCTCACAACGCCCACTACTCCAACAGAGCGAATGAAAGCCATTGTTGAAGTTTCAGAAGGATTTGTGTATCTTGTAAGATCCTTTTTTCCATGTAGTTATTGTTTATAATAACTTTAAGATATGGTTCTGTGATTGATAAACCTTATTCATCAATCTTCTTTCTTCTCAACAGTTTGCAATAGGTTAGTGGTATTTCTTAGCTCATGGCATCCATGAAGGTTGTTTTACTGAGTTAGACCTAATATTATTCTGATGGGACTGATACTTTAAAGTTCATATATCAGTTAAGAACTTAACATCTTATCCGCGTTCCCCTTCAACCTAGAATTATTAGCGCATTGACACAACATGTAAAAGTCCATTGTGTGGATTCCTTGAAAAGGGCTAGAGGATTCAACCAAACCATGGTATTGTCCAACTATCAGTACATTAGTCCAATCTCAACCTGTCTATCTGTAAACATAGCATTGGCCCCTGGGGCTTGTGGTGGTACCAATTTCAAGGAAGGTTGGAGTTCCACTGATAGGATTGCTCCTTCATGCGGGAATTTCATGATGGACCATATTTGCCCTTGCATTTCATGTTGGCAAGATAAGGAATTCCCATTGACTGACATGATTGTGGGCCAGTTTATGACTTTGATGGAAGATTTTGAAAGAAAATATGTGACATTCGAAGTCCTTGTGAACTTCTAAAATTTTGCCACCATCATTTTTTAATGGTCATTCTTCAGTATCAATGGTGAATTCTGAGGGTATAATTAGGTTTGGGAATTACTTCACCTATACCTGTACCGTTTCCTGAGTATTTCTGTTTGCGATTAATCATCACTTATGAGCTTTTGCTTAATATGAATGTTATTTGTTCAACTTTTAATAAGATAAAAGGATGGATGTTTGAAATTTGAATATGATCTGCATCCATTTAACTACATCAAAAATTACTGTAAGACTGAGAACCTCCTACACTGTCATTCACTATGTTATGGTTCTTGGATGTTTCCAAATTGATTTTGGCGCAGTTTTTGAATTAAAAGTTGAGAAAAATGATAAAGGTGATGGAAATCCCGTAGCCCCCCTTCCTTTATACTTCAGAGCATTGCTGTAAATTTTTTGAAACTTATGATTCGCAGTTCTGAATCATAGGTGAGTTCGGTTGGAGTCACTGGAGCTCGCGCATCTGTTAGTGGAAAGGTTGAATCTCTATTGAAGGATATTAAAGAGGTTTGTCTTCTATCTTGTTATGCAAATTACAAGAAAATTAAAATTACCATCTTGCGTTTAATTTTGAAAAGGGTCCAGTTGTTCCAACTTATGTTTTGTGTTATTTGCACTTGTTTGGGAGAGCTCTGAAGTAGATCAGTCATGATAGACATGGGACAAGTTGTAATGCTTTGTCTTTCATCTGTCCCCATTCTCTCTGGCAAGTTCGCAACCCTCTATCTCACCTTGCAGTACCGCCACATCATCACAGTTTGAATCATCTGCCTGCTCTCTATCCCAACCCTTACTGCTGCAACATTTGCACATTTGCGAAAATTTGAATCACGTACGATTTATTGATTTGTAGTTATTCAGAGATTTTTGTGTTTGAACTAAGTCAAGTAAAGAATGTGTTTCAACTTCGTGTTGGGACCTCCGAATAAACAAATAAATAACGTTGGGACCTTGTCTGGAACAACATTTTGAAGCTCTGATTTGTAGGCTGATCATATTTAGAACTTTAGCTTTATGATGTAATCGGTTCATTGGACTTCTGTTGGCAGGCGACAAGTAAGCCGGTGGCAGTAGGTTTTGGCATTTCAAAACCTGAGCACGTGAAGCAGGTTTCTCTTGTTGACACAAACATCTTGACCCAATGGATTGTTGGACTTCTTTTGAAGCCGAAATGCTAAATGCAGTTACCTAATCAAACTTTGATTGTGTTTATTACAGGTAGTAGCATGGGGAGCTGATGGGGTGATTGTTGGTAGTGCTATGGTGAAACTGCTGGGTGAAGCAAAATCTCCAGAGGAAGGGTTGAAAGAACTAGAAATCTTCGCCAAGTCATTGAAATCTGCATTGCCTTAAACTATAACTCTCTGTCATTTTAAGTGTGTCTTGTATCCTCATTTTGGAACTTCGACATGCATTGGCACAAGCCACATTCAATAGTATGTGATTTTGACTTACTTATTGCTCTAATGTTCAGTTGATCTTCATAAGCGGGATTCAAAACCGTGCTCATGGAAATATCAACTCTCATATTGCCATTCACCCAAAATGAGTTACACCTGAAATTCGGCTGTCATTTCTTGTATCAAACGACAAATTGGGTTCTCCAAAAACAGACCATCTCAAGGGGAGGGAAAATTTCATACGGGGTGGCTGCAGCTAGTACTTGTAGCAAAATATTTCATTTAACGAATTCACGGTAAATTAAAAGTCAGGCAAGCCATACTCCATGAGGAAAATTTTCCCAAGTGAAATTTGATCATCCAATATACAGAACAGCGGACTTCAAATAAAAAATGGTATTTAAATTCCAGGCGGGACCAACAACTATACATTGCTTTTTGAACATGCAACCATGCAATGAGCAAATCAACTCAGTGAATATCAAGCAATTTGGGGGCACAACTGATGGGAAAACATTGGGCACCAAGAGATTTAGCGCCTGCCTGATGCCCACTGATTCAGCAGAAAAGAGGTACTTCACTTGCGAAAGAACAGAATCGTGTGAAGGATCATAAGGATGGTCCTTGGAAGGAATCTCCAAAATTGCTGGAACTGGGTTGTTGTAGCTATCCACTATAAACCTAATCATGTTTGCGACCTGAACATGAACATAAGATTATATGTTATTCAGGATCATTGACACAAGAAAAGCGCATAAGATGAAGTAACAACACCTATCTCTTGTTAAATCTAGTAATATAATTGTAGGACCATGTCGTTTGTCTGATAACACATCAATGTTACGTTCATATCTGCTCGCCTATCAATAAAGTCAGGAAGCATGGCTATATACAAAAGTCTCAAGGACAAGAAAGATCCTTGACACGACCATCCCCACTATTGCAATTATAATCGTATGCATAAGCCTCAACCACAGAGGACCATTAGAACCAATTGAAAATAATGAAATTAAAAGTAGAGTAAACAACTTACATATCAGCTGACCATCACTATTGCAATGTCCTCTCTGGTGGTGAACTCTTTGAATGCTTCTTCAATTTGTTTAACAGTTGTGTCAGGGCATAACAAAGAACCTCCATAAGAGAAATATGATGAAAATTCAAAATGCAATCGAACTGAAACTAAGTGGACGGAAAGAAAAGGTTCTAGTTTCATGACAGAGAATCCTAAAGCAACAACAGAATTTTCAAGTCATGTGGCTCAGAAATCCTAAGCCCAGGGTATATATATCAGGCTCATCTGATGTAATACGAAAATTTGATCTCATTTTTAGCTGCGCTTTCAATATCAACTGCATATGACAACTAGTTAGAGACTCAGAGTAAGAAGTACGGTTATTACCATCCATAACTTAGTTGCACGAAGTGGGGGCGGGGGCGGAAAATCATAGAAGCTCCTCATTTGGGAGCGCAGGGCATAGCGTTTAGGAATGTTATAACAAAGTAAATATAATAGTTCGTCATCCATGCCAACTACAAATATTGTTTTAGCAAAGATAGGTAAAAATTATGTTTATACTAATTGGTACTACGCACTTGAGCAAATTTGAGTTAACATTTTTCTATTATCCTATAATTGTTTCATATTTTCTCTTGCTTGGTATCTTTTACTTCTGCTTCTTTTGGGATTTACATGCCCAAGAGACTCAATCCTAGTTGGGAGTGGGTTCCTTTCTTGGTGGGAGAGAGGTTGTGATGCAACAAAATTCATAAGAGAATAGTTAGCATACGATTCCAAACGAGATAAACACTTGAGTCCACAAGTAAACCCTGCGCACAAGGAAGATAGAGAGAATTAACTCTGAATATATATTGATGGAAAAACTAAATACATAATAACGTGGTTACAACCTCCTTTATAAGAGAAAAGGCGTAACCCTAGCAAACCCTAACTTAAAAACAAAGATTCCCAAAAATTGGGGAAACTAATAAAATTGGTTAAAGGAAAGAAAAATAAGATTTTCTCAAAAAGAACCAATTAAAACGGAATTATACGCCAAGAGTTATCAATGTTCTAAAACTTTTCTAAAACGGCAAAAATATCAAATTGAATGTCTAAACGAATGAATTAGGCCGAAATCCACCCTCGATCACTACTTGAGGTCGTGAGCTACTTGAGGTCGTGAGTCTTGACCGCAGCGCGAAAATAAGTCAGCTTACCAAGTTTGGTTCAATTCCAAGCTCGTCTGAATTTTTTCAAAACTGGTAATTCGCAATTAACGCTGGTTCGGGATTCTGACGCTTCGACCTGTCAAATTGATCCATGAATTCAGTCGCTACTTGTTCTACGTCAGGTTCCTAGAAGAGTCTGATTTAGGAGCGCAATAGCTAGGTTTGGAGGTGGATTCGCCACACAGCAACTAAGATCCATAATCAAGTTAAGATACTGAAGAGTCGTCTGTTGAGGATAGTAGTGATTTAATGAGTCGTCGGTTTTCATTTTTGCTTTTTGAGATTCACATTTTTGCATTTTGGTTGTTTGGTCCCTCCTTTCTAAAACTCATTCTCACAAAATGCATTCACTGATTTTGACAAAAGAAAAGAGAACCGAAAATGAGCCCAGCAGGTCCTTTCCCGGTTTTAGATTTTCCCATTTTATGCTGAATTGCCAAAATACCCCAAGGTAATATTTATTAATTCTAGACTACCAATTGCAAAAAAATCAAATAAAAAACGACGACGAAAGGGTAGTGTAGATTGGATGTAATTGATGAGGTGCTTGCGTGTGAATTTCCGTGAGCTGGAGATGTGCAATTGGTCGATAATTAGCGGCGGAAAGGGGGAAATAATTCTTGTAGGGTGAGGGCTAGAGTAGGAGGTGCTGAAGAGACAAATGCAGTGTCTCCCGTTATTTTTTGTGGGGTGTCTAGCTTTTTCTTGGGTTCGAATACGTGAGGTGACTCCTTTTCTTTGAGGAAGAATGTTCTCCTTCCTCAAATTCAGTGTTCACGCATTTCCTTCTAGAAAAAGTCGTCGTCAATCATTGGGAATGTTATGGGTATTTATGGGCTCTTGGGCCTAGGTCAAGCCCAGGACAACACTCCTATTAAATCATGACATGTGTCCCCTCTGTACCCCCTAGACTTGGAAAGACTTGCCCTCCCGCGGACACTTTTTTGCAGGAGAGCTCGAATTTTCGAGGCGATACCTCCACCCCAAGCCACAAGAAATTCCCCAATTCCCGTTGGAGCAAGGTCACGACCCACGACGATCGTTCTTTCTCCGCGGGCTCCCTTCTGGACCCTGCCTTTAGGCCATGACGAAGCCCTGGAAACTCTTCGATGTAACTTTCTTGTGATTACGAGGGCCTAGCAACTTGCGGGCTCCAAACGTGATCTCCCATTGCTAGAACCACTCCGGGGGTGCATCTTACCATTCCGTGGCACCTGCGGCAGTTTCCCTTCCCGCAAACAACTTTCATGGGGGCATCCTCTTGCTTTATTCGTACACGCGCCATTTCCCATTGGTTAGTCAACCATTCTTTTTCGGGTGAGGCTTTAGCCAAGGTCCTCGATTCTCGCGGGCCCACTTGCCACTTGCATGTTCGCAATTGCGGGGTCAAATAGTCCTCCCTTGATCGTGATTTAATAATTTTGACCGTACCTATAGGTAGCAAACATATAAAAGTAGCAACTGCAATTCGTCCTACACCCAAGTAATCATCGTCGTGGAAATTCGTCCTAAAAATTCAAAAAAAAAAAAGAACAGTGTAAATATTCATACATTTTTAACACAATAATAAAGGCTAAGAGTAATTTGGTAAAAAACCAATTCATTATTTATTTTCATCTTCATGATTCATCAACCAAATACTGTTATTGTTCAAAAATACATTCTACATATATCTTTCAAACACTCCAACCATACTCAAAAACACATTCTGACCATTGAATCCAAAAAGCTAAAAATAAAAAGCAAAAAAGTAAGTTACCAAACACCCCAAATACAGAACAAAGAAAAAGACTTTCCATCTTTCCTTCGAATTCGCCGCCTCAACTCATTCATTCATTCAATAAATAGACAAGGGGATTTTGGTTGCCAGAATGAAGTTCTTTCCTACTGCCCAAGGATCAAGAACTGGTCAAGGTTGTTTTTAATAATCCCTCAGCAAAATATCTCAGGAAGAAACCAAACAATGTCTAGCATTTTGCTTGACACCATTACCACCACCACCTTCATCAAAGCCCAGAAGCGTTGGCGTATCGCTTGCACAGCAATCCACTTCACGTTTTATCTCGCCCGAGATATCGTACCTGAGAAGGGGAGCAAATCCAGTATAGCCCAAAAGAGATGGCGCCTCGCCTACCCGGTGATACTCTTCCCGCGCCATTCTCTCTCTCATTGCGGACATTGTACCCAAATCGTCAGACTGCCGCAGTCACCCGTCTCCTCATACCATTGTTGAAATCGAGCAGATCATACCCAATCATGGTTTTGATCAAACTACTTCGAAAAGTCAGTTGCTGGAGATAGATCGATGATGCGGATGATTCGTTTTTCCCTGACATTGACCAATCGAAACTCAACCGAAATGGTGGAAGGAAAAAGACTTGAATGAGCTCAGCAAGTTTGGAGGCATCAAGGGCTTAACCAAAGCTCTTCAAACTGATCCTGAAAACGGAATCTCCGGCAATGACGACGATTTCACCCTGCGAAAGACCAGGTTCGCTACAAACACTTACAACAAGCCACCCCCGAAAGGGCTACTTCATTTCGTGGTGGATGCGTTCAAAGACACCACCATTATCATCCTTCTGGGCGGCGCTGCGCTCTCTCTTGGCTTCGGCATCAAAGAGCACGGAGGCAAAGAAGGTTGGTACGAGGGTGGTAGCATATTCATAGTCATTTTCGTTGTTGTTGCGGTTTCTTCACTTAGCAATCTCAGACAGGAAAGACAGTTTGATAAGCTGTCGAAAATAAGCAATGACATTAAAATCGATGTCATGAGAGACGAAAGGCGGCAGAAGATATCCATCTTCGAAATTGTGGTAGGAGACATCGTGTTCCTAAAGAATGGGGATCAAATCCCAGCTGATGGGATTTTCGTCCTATCAGGACATCCGTTGCAAGTGGACGAGTCAAGCATGACATGCCAGCCGAGCTTGCAGAAGATATCCATCCGTTCTGCTGCCGTTGAACTCCTTGTTTCCGTTCTCATCGTGTGTGTTTCCGGTGAAATACTGAAACAACAGAACCAGAAGAACCAGTAGAGCAGCGAAAAGACATGCCAGCCGAGCTTGTGATGGCCTCTGTTTGCTGGAATCGCGTGTTATTGAGCTCATCATGTTGCCCCAAGAGGTGTTCATCCCCACAGAAGTCACCAGCATCATTGCATTACCATCGGCAACTTTCGAACCAGAAAGCAGAAAGGGGTTCTGCTCTCTGTCAACTTCCACGTAGTCACTCTCTCCCGTCATGCTTGACTCGTTCACTTGCAACGAATGTCCTGATAGGAAAATCCCATCAGCTGGGATTTGATCCCCTATCGTTAGGACCACGACGTCTCCTACCACAATGTCGAAGATGGATATCTTCTGCTGCCTTCCTTCTCTCATGACATCGATTTTAATGTCGCTTATTTTAGACAGCTTATCAAACTTTCTTTCCTGTCTATGATTGCGAAGTGAAGAAACTGCAACGATGACGAAAACAGCTACGAATATGCTACCACCCTCGTACCAACCTTCTTTGCCGCCGAGCTCTTTGATGCCGAAGCCAAGAGAGAGCGCAGCGTAGCCCAGAAGGATGATAATGGTGGTGTCTTTTAACGCCTCCACCACGAAATGAAGTTGCCCTTTCGGGGGAGGCTTGTTGTAAGTGTTTGTACCGAACGTGGCCTTTCGCAGGGTGAAGTCCTCGTCATTGCCGGAAATTCCATTTTCAGGATCAGTTTGAAGAGCTTTGGTTAAGCCCTTGATGCCTCCAAACTTGCTGAGCTCATTCAAGTTTTTTTCCTTCACCATTTCGGTGAGTTTCGCTTGGTCAATGTCCGGGAAAAACGAATCATCCGCATCATCTATCTCCAGCAAGTGACTTTTCGAAGTGGTTTGATCAAAACCATGATTGGGTATGATCTGCTCGATTTCAACAATGGTATGAGGAGACGGGTGACTGCGGCAGTTTGGCGATTTGGGTACAGTCTCCGCAGTGAGAGAGAGAATGGCGCGGGAAGAGTATATCACCGTGTAGGCGAGGCTCCATCTCTTTTGGGCTATACTGGATTTGCTCCTCTTCTCGGGTACGATATCTCGGGCGAGATAAAGCGTGAAGTGGATCGCCATGCAAGCGGTACGCCAACGCTTCTGGGCTTTGGTGAAGGTGGTGGTGGTAATGGTGTCAAGCAAGATGCTAGACATTGTTTGGTTTCTTCCTGAGATATTTTGATGTGGGATTAAAATCTGTGACCAGTTCTTGATCCTTGGGCAGTAGGAAAGAACTTCACACTGGCAACCCAAACCCCTTGGCTAGCTATTTATTGAATGAATGAATGAGTTGAGGCAGCAAATTCGAAGGAAGTTTCGTTGAGAGCTTCCTAATGGAAAGCTATGGCATGGAAAGTCTTTTTTTTTGTTCTGTATTTACTATATGGTATGGAAATCTGACTCGCAAAGATCGAACGTCAAGTTGGCAGCCCAAAGTCAAGTACAGAAATCTGACTCGCAAAGATCGAACGTCAAGTTGGCCATAATAAAGGAGAAAGGGACATATATTCTGTATATATCTCTCAAATACTCCAATTCAATAACTAATTAACTATGAAATAATTTCATACATTTTGAACACAATAATAAAGGCAAAGGGTAATTTCCACAATTGGAGGTATTAGAGCATCCACATTAGACTCTTTTTATTTTGAACCAATTTACACCTTAAAAGATCACTTTATTACTTTAGCTGCTCATTTTTAAAATGTCTTCTGCATCAGGTTTTTTACTCTCACTCTCTTCTCAATTAAATATTCATACTTAAAATTACAATTCATGTGCATGAGAAATAAAATATTGCATTTTATTAGAAAAACGTTGCAAAGTAGGCACTGAAAAAGGTAAGAAAATAATAAAATAAGTTTACTAGGTGAACAGTCGCTTGCTTGAAGTATCCAGGGACTGTAGCAAAATCAAAAATTGAGTTGGTGCAGCGAGGCTGATATGAAAGGGTTTTTGAAGTTTTGCTCTCTAATTTAATCGAAAGTGCGTTTTAAAGAGCGTTATAAAGATGGTAAAGATGCCTAAGGTATTAATTAAATACATGTATTCTGCTCTAAACATCACACTATCCAATCTTTGCAACAACCAGTCGTCATCAATGGCGGAAAACATCAGAGTCATCAGTGGCAGAAAGATTCCTACTGCAACTTGTCTGGAAAAAAACAGATGGGAAAAGACAACGTGAGCAGACGGAGTAAAAACATAGGATAATGCTACTCACATAACGATCCAAACACAACAACTTACACAACCTCTCACATACATGTGGGCTCCACACACATAGTAGTGTGTGTGGAGCCCACATGTATGTGAGAAATTGTGTAAGTTGTTGTGTAAGTATCATTTTTGAAAAACATACAGAGTAGTACATCATGTCATCATCCAATCTTTGTTTTTTTTTTTTTTTTTTTGGATTTCTAGCCCCTTTGTTGGATTCTAGCCCCTTTTCTGTTGGATGAGTTTTTAAGAATTTTTTGAAAACTTTTTTATGAGAGTAATTGTTAGAAGTAAGGGTGATGACGGGAGAAAGATAGAAAGAGAAATAGAAATAATAATGAAAAATATAGATAATGAGTAGAGAAAATAATTGAAAGTAGAGAATATTTTTGAAAAATATTTTTCAAAATGTGAAACAAACAAGGCATTTAAAAGCATCTCTAACTAAGCTCTATATTGGTTCTTTAACTTTAAAATAGAGAACAAGTTCACTCCAACCATATCTATATTATAGAGACCCAAATTTGGTTTTCTATATTTAGAGATGTTTGCAACAAATAGAGAATGATCTCTATATAAAAAAAACTTTTGAGTGTGTGTGTGTGTGTGTATATATATATATATATCATAACATATATTGTTCCAATGTACTTCCTCCGTCCGGATTTAATTGTCCCTAGTTCTATTTTAACCGGCTAAAAAATGAATTATATCTTTGAATCTGTAATAAATTTCATATTAAATATGGATATTGATTGATAAATCTCGATTAGTTCTATAATACAATATTTTTAAAATCACGTAAAATATTGTAAATTAGAAGATATAATCGATTGAAAAATAAAAAATGGCACGAATTCTAAAAAGGATTTTTAAATCTGGACGGAGAAAGTATATAAATTTGGCATTGTTCAACACGTATCGACAATATCTACAAAATGAGACCACTATTGAATATATTTTGTCAACATTTGAAAAAATTACAATAGTATTTAGTATTTAGAGGGAAACTTGAGTTTTAAAAAAAAATGAATGGATTTTTGAAATATGGAGATTGGAATGGAGATTTGTGCTTGGAGTGTATGTAAAAAGTACTCCCTCCGTCCCAATTTACTTGTCACAGTTCTATTCCAACCAGAAAAAAGAATTAGTTATATCTTTAAATTCATAATGAATTTTATATCCAATATGGATCTTGTTTGATAGATCTCGATTTATTCTATAATACAATGTTTTCAAAATCGCCTAAAATATTATAAATTATAAGATATAATCAATTGAAAAGTGACACGAACTTCAAAAAGTGACAAGTAAATTGGGACGGAGGGAGTAACATTTTTTATATTCACTTTTGGAATAAAATATAATTTTTTGAGTCTCTATAATAAAAAAATGAAGAGTCATGAGTTGGAAATAACTTGGAATTGCTGAAAGAGGTTTTTGAAATATGCTTCGAAGCATTTTTTGTCAACATTTCGAAATGATTTCACCTTTGCGTTCGCACTTTCGTACCCACGGATTGGGTTACTTTATGTTGTGAGTGTGGGTGCCATGACTTGAACCATTGACATGTTAAATGACACCACAAGAGTGCCACCACTAAGGAAATCAATGCTTTGTTTGGATTGAGATTTGAAAAGTGTTTTTAAAAAATAGTAGGGGTAATGAGTGGAGAGAGATAGAGAGAAAAATGTGGAAAGTAGAAAAAATCTAGGAAATTTTTTTTAAAAAATTCTTTTTGAATCGCGAAATGAATAATGCACAAAGCTTTGGTGGATTGGGTTACTTTAGATCACAATCATAGCAACCGTCAAGGCGGCTTTGCCAAAACAAAGTCAACAAGTGTAACCGTGTTCTACGCTTTTGGAAAGCAACTCGTACTCCAGATTTGTTTACTACCAGGTCGATGGAGACCTACGAACCAATCGCTGTGCTTCACCTTCCTCTAGAAGGAGTAGAAACAGCTGGCATCTAATTAGTCTATTACTATAGGACAAACAAATGTCAAAACACCCAATCTCCAAAATTCAAGACGCAAATTGAATAAAATAGGAAAACATAATTATTCTTACTTTTTCGGAATGATTTTTGAAAAAAAAAATTCAACTCAAAAAATATTCATTATTCTTACTTTTAATCATTATTTACCCTTATCCTTAATCATTATTTTTATTTCTCTTTCTATCTCTTTTCAATTATTATTTATATTTTCAATCATTACTCTCATTTCTCTCACCACCCATAATCCTATAGAAATTTTCAAATTTTTTTTTCAAAAACTCATCCAAACACAGCAAAATTCCGTGTCTAGAAACCGATTTCCTTCTTTTATTAGTGAATGAATAAATACTGGAATGAACCTAGTCCATGATGTCAAGAATTAAAAACCAACTTTACCCGGCCAAACGGTGCAGTACTGTAGCATGCACGCTGAACCGAAACAGTGCTTCAACTGCTCAAACGAATTTCAAATCGAATCTCAATATATAGTGTGTCACCTTAGCCAGAATTAAGGTACTCTTTACTCACTCTTCTGTACGTCATGTAGTTCCAGTTGTAAACAAAACTCGCAGACATGGGATTTTCTACCAAGTGTACGTTTGTCGTCATGCAAAAGAAAGTGGCAAATCATGATCATCTTTATGCATGTGAACGAACACTTGACCTAATCCCAGTTCATTAGATAATACAATTGAGAGAACATAACAATGTAAACAACGAAGGGTTATGATCACAGAGCATATAAAAACCATGTACCATAGTGCACACAAAGTGTGTGTGTGTGTATATCGATGTACCATTCCAGGGAAAAATGAACTCCCACAATTTCTCAGTTTCTCATCTTTTACTTTCACAAAGAGTATATCGATGCACGTACGAAACATTTTTTCCATGAACAAAAATAATTTCCAGTAAATGCACGAAAGGGTGAGATATGCTTGCTTATTAATTTGTCATAGAGTTGACAGTAATAGTTTTGGCTATGAAGACAAGTTGCAGTACGGTAAGGACCCGATTGGATGTTGTTTTAACTGGGTGTATTCCACGATACACCCGAATAAAGGCTAATGGGATTGATTTAGCTTGTTTGGGCAACTCAATTTCCACCTGTATTCAAGGATGGGATTAGAGGGGGTCTAATGGCGTCGACCGCCACGACAAGAATTTTAGAAAATGCAATTATTATATGTAAAACGAAATTATGACCAACTTATATATTCTCGCCACCACTAAATTTTTTTAGTATACATTTCGCCACTGTTAAGATAAAATTCTGGTTCTGTCCTTGCATGTATTGGACTCTCCCCCTTCTTCGCGTATACACCTCAATCTGATGTATGATCGAGGTGTTAAATTATTGCCACCCCTTGAGCTCTCCATCTTTTATCCGCCCTAATACACCTGCTTTTTGACCAAAACACCCGTCCTCATCCCCATCCCAACGGCTTTCTTTTTCTGTTAACAGAGAAGAAGAAGATAGATGGAAAAAAAAAAGGGGGAAGAAGAAGAAGAAGAAGAAGACAGATCAAAAAAAAAAAAAAAGAAGAGGAGGAGATCACTACCACACCTACACAAAAACACACACACAAACCAATAGAATCACCACAAACCCCCACCACCAGAAACCCCCAATTTCGAATTTCAAACCCTAAATTTCAGAGAGATGAATGGAGTTAGGGTGAGGACGAAATAGGAGGGAAATGAATAGTTGGAGGATGAAATAAGTTGTTTTGATAGTTCAAGGACGAAATAGAAAAAAAGTGATAGTTTGAGGGATGTTTTCATAAAAAACTCTTGTTTGTTTATTTCGATGTAAAATGTGTTTTAGTAAAATATTTTACTCATTTTCTGTTATTTGGTTGGGCAAAGATAGTGTAAAATATTTTTCAAAGTAAAACGTTTTACCTTATATGACTGAGAATGTTTTCCTTTTAAATTACTTGTAAGTCATTTTACGCTAGTCTTCTCTCTCACTTTTTTGACCTCTACACTCCTAGAAATTAAACTTTGGAGAGGTTATTAACTTTGAATGAAGTGTATCTGCAGAGATCATTGGCTATCTTCCCCTCCCTTCCTTATTCTTTCTTATCATGTTTCTCATGTTATGTTTTGTTATGGTAAATTAATTTATTTGTGTACCAAATACTGAAAAATACTTTACACAAAAATTATTTTACAAACAAAATATTTTACAATCTCTATAATATTTTACGTAGAAACAAACAGAGCGGTGCGTTAAGTGCTTGTGATAGTGAAAATATTGTTGATCCCGTTTTAAATAATAATTAAGTGTTTTTCATTATTCTAGGATAGACCTCGCACGGTTAAGCTTAGCTAGAAGCCTAGAAAGAACAAGGTAAAGTAAATCGAGAGCCCTGGCATTTTTTTTTTTCAGAAAATTTGTACTTAACAACTACTCGACAACTAGCAACTAATCAAGCCTCCTTTACCGATATCTGAATGAGTTTTTACGATAAAACTTCTAAACAAATTGAACAGCTCCGATTATTCACGCGGGGCTCCGACTTTTTTTTTTTTTGGTCTTCTCAGTTCTCACCAAGTAGTTGTATCCAGTAATTTGTGTGGCTTTATCAAGACAAGAAATAGACAAACTCCAGAACATTTTGCCTGATAGCTACGGTCGTAAAGCGAACCAAATTATTCAACTCATGTTCGGCTTATCAAAGCTCGTCTGAAATCACTTGGCTATGGTAAAAAACCGAAGCTTCAGTCTGGGTTTCACTTTAAAAAAATCCAACTACTTGAGGAAATTGAAACTCGTTCGAGATCAGTAGCTTGAACAGATGTTGAAGATCCTTAGGGATAGTATGTATACACCCAAGGTAGAAAAGGCTGAGTTTGCCATCAGGAGCAAGTACACATACATGAACCAGATCAAATAAACATTGGATCAAGCATCAATAATGACATACATTACCCAATTATTTACAGGTGTTCAACATGCGTTTTCAATAATTGCCACCGAAGAGCATGACCTAACTACAATTAGCAAAAGCCGAAAACTTGAGGAGGTTTATGATCACAATTTTACAACTAACAGACTAGTGAAACTCAATGCCCCAAGTGACTATCGCACAAGTGAAAACTTACCTTATTCTAAATGCTGAAGTCTAAGTGAGCATGGAAACATTACCCTAGTTCTAAATGCAGTAGTATATCAATGCTGGGTCTTGATACCCGATTGGAGACCCGATTGAACTTTGCTCGAGAAATGGGCTTCCAGCCTGCACACCAAGCAGCCAAAAATTAGAAGATGTCATCTTCTTCTTTCGATGCAAGCAACTATAGAGTGATTTTGAGGAAAAAAATGGAAGAAAAGTAATACTTAGAGCCAAAGCACCATGCCTGGAAGCACATTTATAATAGATGGTTTCAGGAGAGTTGTAGGTGCGTGCATTTTCAAACATCCTCCTCGCGTCTGCAACAAACATCTCAAAAGTCACATAATATTGCTCCGACTCCACTCGCTTTGACATTGTTTTCAAATCTGCATGATTCCGGAAGAATCACAATCTCAATACCAAAGGGGCAAGAAAACTTCAAACAACTTCTCAAAAGTCAAAAACAACAAGATAACAAACACGGACTTCATGTAATTTGTTAACTCTCAATGTCAGCAAACCTTCTTTCGGCACCATAATACATGCAGTACTATGTAGTCATTGTAACCGCACACAGTCCGAGTTCGCATAATGAAATTATGGAGCATGTACCAAGAGAAAGAAAAATGATAGCACAATAATTGGTGAGAAACTTGATCTAAAATCTAAACATACCATGCTACATGCAGTACTATGTAGTCATTATAACCACACACAGTCCATGTTCGGATAATGAAATTATGGACCGAGGTACCGAGAGAAAGAAAAATGACAAGATGACGAAAGAAATGTACTAGCTTTTCCTTTCCCTCATAAAATATAAAGAGGCACCCAATTGAAAGTGAGTCACAACTCACACAATACGAAATACAGTATTGGTATCATTATCCAAAACCTCCCTAATTTGCTTAAAAAAAAAAACTCTTTCTAAATTTGAGAATTTCAATTAAATTTCCTCTTGTGGGAATACTGCAAAACATTGTTTGGGTATGGGATGAGTGATCACTTAATGTTATGTTGGCACCTCTCCCCCTAATAACTTATACGTTTTTGGATCCAACGTTTCTACAATTGACAACTCCAAACTTGCATGAAGGCGTAAAGCTTATGTCATGTTTATGGGATAGGTGCAAAAAGCAGTACCTTATGCAATTACACATGCCTGCACAATGGATGATAAGGACTACTGCCAAAATAGAAGACAAACTTCGTTGAGATAAGACTTACTAACTCCTACAAATCTTCATTACTCCTACTCTCCTACATCATTAGGTCTTGCTCATCCATCTATAAATGGAAAAAATAATGTGTTGTTAGAATGAAGAACATTAAACTTACCCATGGGATCTTTAATGATGTCATAGTAGTCAGGCACATCACGTGCATCAACTGGTTCTTTGAATGGCCAAGCATCAGGATGGTCATTCATTGCCTGTTTAAACGAAGATTGTCAATGACAATAAAAACCAAAATCTATGTGGTATATGAGTGCTTTTCAGAAACCATTTTTTCCCCCTTCCGTGAATTGTATCACTTCTACAAGTTTTCGATCCATACAAAATAAAAACACAGATCCCTAAAACAAATAGAGAAAAGACAGAGTAGGCTATTGATGGTGGTCCACTTCCAACTTAACTAACTAAGCAAATGCAGCCACAAGTAACATCAATGATCATGCCAATGGGAAAAAAAATAGAACCATCCACAATCAAGCTTTCTAAGATTATCTCGCAGTTGACTACATGGACTGTTCGCTACTCCAACGTGATCTAGTACGAGTTACTTATCAATATACAAAATAACATCATAGGAGAAAGAATCTCAAACTTACCTTTAGCAGTGAACGCATGAATGCAGTCCAAGATTTCTGATTTGAGGCACTGTCTCCAGAATTAAAACGAGAATGACCCCATTGATCAGGAGTCCACCCAGCTTCCTCTATTGTCAATTTCACCACCACTTGCAAATTAGTAGTGCAAAAGCACAAAAAAGTACATGGAAACGCATGCTGTATTTGGGTCAATATAACTTTGAAGAAAAGGATACTCTGACACCTAAATAAGTACCCAGACAATTATAGATCTATGAGATTAACTAGATACTTAAAACTCTAAAATAACATACCTATAATAGTTGCTTGCAGTGGGAACTTAATGGAAAACAATGATAGAAGCTCATATTTATATCTGGTGAAACTCTTCAGCTGGAATACCATACTGTTGTATAACTTCTCAGATTGGAAACTTTACCTACCTATTTGGCTATATATAAATCTAATTTCGTTGACTTCCCAATGAAGGGAGTCTTCATAAAGGTTAGAATTCAGGCAAATAGAGAAGAGCATACATCCTCCATAGTGAAAGATGATTAAGTTTTTTATTCATCAACTATGTAAAGGTTTGACAGTCCATCGACCGAGGAAAAACGAAGGGACCTAAATCCTTAAGAAAGTAGATAAGAACTCAAAAAATGTAGCTTCAACGGAAAGGATATAAAATGTTGAAAGCATGAAGGAACTTACTTAAGCCAGGAAGATCCTCGACGTTGATGATTTTTTTAGGAATACCAGCTTCTTTCTGAATAGGAGAGACTATTGATCAGAACTAGGTTTGAAGCATACGTAAATAGACAACTGAATCATATAAAGTTACAGAATACGGGCAATATTCAATTCCAGAAACGGTATGCCTCACATTTCTGAACAACAGCAGAAAGGTTCCACGAAAAACAGAAACTTGCTACTACTTTTCTCGAGTAAAGTTTTCTAATGGTGAGTCTGATTTGTGTTTATGGTTTCAGATTATAATTAAGTCTGCTATCCTACAAAAGTCAAGGATTAAGTATTCCTAAAGATACTAAGATATTTAGAATACTCAATAGTCAGACGATTGATGCTGGGACTAAACAATCAACCTTGCAACATAGCAAATTAACAAATTAGCAATCCAATTTTAAGTTAATCATACATGAGTACAATTAGGGACGCCAACTAGGAGTCATAACCAGTCAACTGAAGATAATTAAAGTGTTGACAATAGAGGTTACAAACACAAGACGCTCTAGTCTTCTTCTTTCAGATTTCAAAAAAAAATGGCTGAGTCCCTCTCTTCACTGTCTCATTTCTCTCAGCAAAATCAAGCATGCCACCCCCCAGAAAAAATAATAACCCTAACAATCCCAAGTTAACATTTTCACATGCACAATACGAACTTATTGAAGCACATGAGAGTTTTCTGGTAGCAATCAATGATGATGCTGTATACCTTCTGAAAATCAATGCCGGTATACACAATGTGACAATTTGATAGCTCCCTTATCTTCTCATCAATGACCTATCATTACAAATGGAGATAAATTCTTATGGAACATCACCGTGATTGGTTGCAAAGAACAGAACTGAAAGCATATGTAGAAGTTACAACAGAAGATTTTGATCTTCTTCAGCCACAATCGCAGGCTAAAACACTACAATTTTAAGTGGGTCAACTGTATTTTTTGCCCCTTTGATGATACTCCACCACAGCCAAATGAAGTCAAATATTCTTAACGACTCATCCCCTTGTTTTCAAGTATATCACTGAATGCCTAGTCCGAGGAAATTTAATCACCTGCCTCTGACGGCGTATCATAGTTGACAAATCAGTGTATGGAAGCTTCAGATCAATTTTGCATTCCATAAGGATCCCTCCATCGTAATCTTTTATATAACTGGAATACAGAGAAATTCATGAGACAATCCTCCATTTCAGAAAAAGAGAACTTATTGAGATAAACAAAGAAAAAGAAAACAAGTTTACGACAACTAATTTTGTCGTGGCTCCTGCAAGGGCAGCCATTTCACTTTGAAAATAAACAAGAAAAGCTATAAAACGTACACAAAGCATCAACTTTTTGTTACAAGAGTGAAAGCATTCTTCTTTTCTTTTTTTATCAGCAAAGCATTCATTTTATTCAAAGCATAAACATCTAATAAAGTACTTCCAGAAGTTACTTCAAGCAAATGTATTTTAACAGTTCTAACATCAACCTTAGTTTTGCAGGAAACCTACCCCTGCCACCTTTCTTTTTCTAAGTGGATCTCTTTCGTAAAGCCCTGCAAATTGATTAAGAGAGAAGATAAGTGATTCAAATAAAATACCCCATTCAGAAAATCATCGATAAAGAATTTCTTTAGACACAAGGTCAGCAAACAGATTTATGAAGCTATCAGAACTGAAACTGAGTAGCAGTCTTCGACTCATATTGGCAGAGGATAGCTGCATACTTCTACTGAAAAGGCTCGAGGCTCACAAATGACATAAGTCACAAAATCATACAAGGAATATTTTTGACTTAAGCAAGGAAAAAACATCAGCACAATCCAAAGGGAAGCGTGCAGAGTTATAGTTTAACTGCTCAATTGAAAACCATGTAGCTCTCTACACACCATGCAAGGGAAAAATAACCGAACCTGTTTAACAAAATAACCAACGGCATTGTTGTCAGCATAAGTTAGAAAATGAGTTAGCCCGTCAACATCTCGGGCATGCTGCTTCAAGTGATTCATCAGTCTCGTGCCATAACCTTTTACTTGCTCATCGCCTGTGATTGCACAAAAAGCTATTTCCCCAAACTTTTGGCTACAGCAACCCAAAAAGAGTGTCAGTAGGGAAGATGTGGCGTTGCATATGAAAAAAGAAAGTATCAAATATTGGGGAATTCTGTTTGACATGTCCTTGGAAGACAGAATTAACAACTCAACAGAAAACAAAACAACAAGAATTCTGGATCCACCAACTTGACCTAGGAAGGGAGTCAATGAGATTGAACCTCTATGTCCAATTTCTATGTCCTACACGGGCCAACAATTTACTTGCCTGTAATAACCAAATCGCAGTGGTGGGAGGAGTGAGTAGAGACACATCGTAAACAAACCAGTCATTCTATTTCAACACGGGAATTTAAGACATAGAAACATGTGCATGAAGCTTCAGGAAGCATGTAAACAAGTAAAATTCCAAGACATAGCAATAGAAAAAGGCAGACATGACGACATTACCTGACATAAGGGCGGTACGTTATGCCGCCAACAACATGATTACGTCTAATAACCATTACAGATTTATGATTCCTGCATCACAGACAATTTTGGAAATCATAATCATAAGACATCTATACCACAAAACTGTGCAACGAATATGAAGATTACAGGGTCTTGGTTCACTGATTTTGGAGGGGTACCCTGGTTCGGATTAATTAGGAAGCAGAGAGTATGGAGCCTAGAGAATAGATAGATTGTTATATGGATTAAGGTTACTAGCTTTCCCCACCAAAGACCAGTCTCACTAATTCTGTTTTGGAAATATGTGATGTACGAAGGCAGGAATTTTTTTCATGGGGCTAACCAGTGGTATTCTCAAATTCTGAAGCCAATAAGTGTCGCGATTCAAGCAACGACATAGATTGAACTTATGGTCATCATTACAGGTTTCTCATAGTGTGGGGAACAGGATACTGAGGATTCCTACACAGAATTAATGTAACTGATTTTCACCACCACAAGAAATGCAACTGTTGATCCTTTTATATAAGCTAAATACTACACTAACCATGTCATCTTGTTCCATAGTGCAAATTTATGTTCGAGGTCAAATGGTTAGATCATTTGACTCATGAATCACAATCCAGTCGAGCCATATATTTCAGGAATATAGATTGATACCGTATACTTCATTATGGTTTTGATACAGTATACTTCATTATGGTTTTCACAAACCATACCTGTCCATTAGAAGGCGAACAATGTACTCCTTAGGCATATTAGGCAGTTGCCTCCCAAATATAATCTTCAATCCTATCAGCCTGAGAAATCCAACGGTGGAGAAAACTTAAACACCATTGTAATGCATGACATGTGTATAAGCAGAAGTTAAAGAGCCTATCTGATAGTTTGTTATAGGCTGAGAATAAAGTCAACAAAACTCAACGGGTGAGTGTATTTAATCTAACAGAAAAAGAAAAAAAAAAGAAAGAGATATCTAGCATGGATACTTAAGAAAGAGGAATGGATACCAAACCATATGCTCATCAATACCATCATTTGAAACACACACAAACTTGAGTCTTCCAGCTTCCTCCTGTCAAATTTTGCAAAATGACTTACTGTCAATAGACAACTCTGTTTAAGAAAGGCACATTATCAGCAGGAGACCTAAGCATAGACCAAAGCGGGTTGTACTTCCCACTCGAAAAAGAATTTCAAAGATGTTCCCATGTAGCACCCCCAAATTAGGAGAACTTATAGTACTCCCAAATATGTTCTGGCCCATCCCTCCCTCACAAGCTAGTTCTGCCGCTGTGTGCAACTAATGCACAGATACAAACTACATGGGGACAAAATTGATTTACCAATTTGTTGCACAAATTAGCCCCTTGTAGCATCTCGCATCCATGCATTCACTGGCTATACGATTTCACAGTAACTTACGCATAACAAAGTGTTTGATTACCAATAAAAGCTCCAAATGTGGGCATGTAACACATCTCAATGCATTGAAACCAAAGGTTGATTAATAGGTCTTGGACTACACACAAGTCCATCATCCAAGATGTCTTACGATTTATTTTCTATGGTGAAACATAGGTGTTGCAAATCCCCATAGTCACATCATCATTGGTTAATAGGTCTCGGCAAACAAAAAAAAAAAAATTGGAAAAAATTGGAACCTTCAATCGATTTAAGAGCAGACTTTCTGTTTTACAATTTAGAATGCCACATAAAGGCTGTACTTCATCCCGGAAGCAACCTGATCTCCCGGTCGAATGGAAGCAGTATTGAACTTTTCCTGTGTCTGTACATAGATTGTACTCAGAACATTCTGCATTGGTTTTAGACTTTAGTCACTTGATCGATTAATTGTCTAAGCACTTAGTAAATCTAATACTTCATACAGCCACATGGCCAACTATCTGGTGTTCAACTTCTTTATCTATACCAAGTGGAGTAATTCAAAACCATACCTCCCAAACAATTGTTTGATTCATATTGTTTGGCTATTTTCAATAGTCAAGCCTTAAAACGGATTAATAAAATAACTTACTTTTGTGCATAATATTTTCCGAGTTTTTCCCACCAATAAAAAGATCTAAATAGTTCTTTTCATTTATACCGAAAAAACCATAAAAGTATTCACACATAACTTAGCCGATTAAGTGGGTTTTTACGAGAAATTATTTTTGCAGATTCTGAGATTCTAGGTTTGCAAAACCAGTTTGGAGTGGTCACCAAAAATTATAAATAACAAATTTTTGGATTCTACGGATTTTGAAAAACTGAATTTGGATGTCTTTTGGAACTTATTAGATCAGGTTTAAGGTTCTAAGGTTTATAAAAGCTGATTTTTCAGCTTTTTGCAATAACCAGTACCAGCTTTTACTACCACTTAATCATAATTTCACAGTTATAGTAAACATATTTATCTGCTTTTACTAAAGTCTAGAATCGAGAATTTGAAGCTAGAATCTAAAAATCTGTATCCACAGCTATCGCAAACATGCCCTTAGGGCATTGTTACTGCAACAAAATTGAAAATATCCCACGGGGGAGTATTACTTTTGGTAAATCAAGATTACATTTAGCTTAATAAGGGTATCCCTTCCATCTTGTTAGCTTCATCCGCAATTCAAATTAGAACTATATGACAAATCCAAAGACAGCAACACTCTGTCGGTCAACTCTACGAATGTATATGACAGAGCAAAAAACCCGAAGGGGTTGGCCAAATGGTCAAGGCTTGGGACTTAGGGGTTTGCTAAGGTCTCGGGTTCGAAACCTCTAAGATGCTATTAACTCATTTTGGGCCAGTCCATAAAGAGCTTTGCTCTGGCTTTAATTAGCAGCCCCCAAGTGGGTGATGGTCCTTCAGAGTTAGTCGTTGTCGCAAAAGCTGGCCCAGAGTCCCAGACACTTGAGTTATAAAAAATAAAATAAAAAAGAGAACAAAAACTACGAGAAGCAAACTTCATATACCAAAGAGGGGGAAAAGAAGAAGAACACAATTGGAGTACCTCTCTCTTTAAATTCTCTTCCCTTGCACTATAAGCACCACTAGTCTGTATATTCTCCGTAAATATATTCTTCACCGTATCCTCCTTCACCACCGCGACACCCAGGCCAGAATTCCCCGTGGCCGGCGCCGGATCACCGTCCTTCCCAACCTCGGTCGGCTCAACCTTTATCGAATTCACAGTCTTAACCTTAGTGTTCCCCAAACGCGAGGCCGTAAACGTCCGCATCGACGAGCCGTCGCACTCTTCTTCCACCTCCTCCTCGTCGGCGCCGACATGTTGGGACTGGGATTGGGATAGGGACAGGGACTCGGAGTCCGCGGCCGCGGCGCTGACGCTGTCGAGGTCGTCGTTGGAGGTGAGGGCGTCGGAGAGAGAGGAGGGGATGGGCGGCGGCGGCGCGTGGTCGTCGGGGAGGAGCTTGCGCTTGCGGATGGAGGAGGTGGCGGAGTGGGAGGGGGACGGGGATTGGGAGGCTTGTGAGCGGAGTGGTGCGGTTAGGTCCATTGTGGTTTGATTGGGGCTGGAAGTCTAGGGTTTGGTTTGATTAATTTGAGAGATTTGGGGAATAATTAGGGTCGGAATGTTATCAGAGGTGATGATGACGACCTAAAGGCATTGTTTAATCATCAAACTCTCTCTCTCTTTCTCTCTCTCTCTCTCTCTCTCTCTCTCTCTCTCTCCTCTTGACATTTTTGTCTGTTTATGTCGTTCGATAAGTTCGTTAGTTGTTGGGTTCTGGTAAGCATGTGAGCGTTATTCCACTTGGATCTCCTTCCTGGGAGAGGGTCAGGTCCAGTCTTCAGTGGGTCCCGTTTTGGGAAAATATTATCGAGCAGTCTCAGAGCACCGTAACAAATGCGGAAATCCTAGCGAACTAGGCATTTAATCAATCTTTAGGCTTAATTTCCTTCTATGCTTCACCTTGAATGTTGTCATTTCAATTACTGAAAAATGTCGGGTTTTTTTTTTTTTTTTTGCGCTAAAAAGTAATTATTTCTCAAATATTTGGATAAACAAAAAAAAAAAAAAAAATAGATCCACTATCTCTGCTGAGGTACTCGGCTAGAAATCAATTAGTCAGGCAATTGATCACCTATTTCCAACACCTTCAACATCGGCTTCTATAACACCTTCAACTTCGGCTTCTATAGCAGATAGCCAGATATGGACAAAGCATCAAAAGAGAACTAGAACTTTCCAGATCAGGGTAACGCACAAGTAATTTGCGTGCGATGGGAATTCAATCAAATCAAAGCTTTAATTCTCCACCATGGAAGGCGGAAACCGTACATATATAGGAGTTGACACCAAGATGTTTCCCTTAACCACAAGTGTAGATATATTCTCCACTTCGGATTGAATGTTTTTAGTATACACAGAACAAAATACACCATAATCCAGTAGAAAGTTATCACCAAGAACATGGCATCATGCGTCTCCGACTCTCCGGTTAAGATTTTCATGATCATTTCCAAACATGGAATCAATCAAAAGGGTCCAACTCTATAGTAAGACATAAACACATCCGGCAACCCATCGGAACCTCAAAAGAAAATACTGTTGGCTAAGTTCTGGAAATTGCCAATGCTTAAGTTTCTGGCCACGGAAAGAACTAGAGCCACGGTAAACATGCCAAACATAAGAGCAAATATGTAGGTTCTAATTCAGTTTAACTAACTCCATAAAAAAAGAAATTAGCGAACAATTTGGCATAAAACGCCCAAAAAGAGGGTCTCAAGAGAGTCGAAAATGCGACGACATAAGAAATTTAAAAACAAGAATGTTCTCTTAAGAACTACAGCAAGACATATAGTTCTCAAGTTTGCCCCTGTTTCATTTATTTTCTCTAGTCTTCACCGCACCGCTCCCAGCAACCATACTATCAACCTAGACACAAGACAAAGGCTACCACATAATCCGAAACTACAAAACCAGAGGTTAACAATTTTCAGCAACGCGACTAACAAGAAAGAGAAAACCAACCTGTGGTGCAATTTAAGACAGCTAGAACCAGTAGTAATCGTTCTTCTTCAGATCTTTGTACAAAGTACTTGACCTGATATTGGGTTTCTTAGGGTTGCGACGGACCTGACGGTTGTCTGAGCGGTTTGGACGGCGGCGAGGTGACAGCCATGCATTGATTGCCCTCATTCTTAGTGCAGTTGTCCTTTCCAATTCATCATCTCCTCCTGTATGCAAAGGGGAGATATCGGCTGCTTGGACATCAGCTCCCTTGTACCTCTTACCATCATTCCTGAGATCGCACAAAATGATTGTGTGAGTGACTAACATATTTCTGTTACGGAACAGAACCATTGTGCATGATTTGTGGCAATTAATATGTCCGATGTATCACGAGCATCTCAGCTTCGTACCACAATTTTTGCTCTGTTTCGTTTTAAATTTTTCTCTCTTTGCCACTTAATGATAATTGTATTTAGATATAGACGAATAAAACTTTCCATACCCTTAAAAACGAAGAAATCAAGCACAAATTCCCATTGTATACAGGACGGTCAAAAGAAAAGAAACAAAAAAATTAGCGACAGTATCACTTTAACCATGTTATACAGACGAGTAATGATTTTTCTAGATCTGGATCAACTCCTCATATTTGCACACATCAAATGAGCAAAGTGTGACTGAAAACAACTCAGATGAAACATGTCCCGAATGTTGGGATGGCTACATATATATTTGTCTATATATATAATGCATCAAGCTCTGTCTGCTCAACTAAATTTTGTTAAAATGCATCACTTTCACCTCCGACACTCAATGTTAGGTATTCCCTGCTGGACTCAAATGAGATAAGATACACCGAGTTAATTCACAATTTCTGCGGCCCAAAAATTGATTGCAATGACTCCCTGCCCTGATTTTCAGACAGAGGTCAACTAATGAAAAACTATCAAACTTTAGCAAACAACTTGATAAGCTATCTACGAAGTAAAACATTAACAGAACACTTAGAGGACTACTAACTCCTAATTAGAGTTAGGAGACTATGAAAACCATATGCAAACCTAACGGGACTTAACCAAACCAAACCAAGCCTTAAGTCCCAATGCATTGGGGCAAACGAGACTTATGTGAGTCAATATACATGGGAGTCATTCACCTCATTTGTGCAGGATGAGAAATGGGTTATGCTCAAACAATGCAGTATAGGCACTTTAAAATACTGAACTAATAAAGTTAAGTATACCAAATCTAAAAAGGAAAACTTTGGTCTCAATCAGTGCTATGTCCTCCTTCATGTGATATCCTTCTTATCTCTCCTTAATCTAGTTCAATTACGAGAGCCCTTTCATGAAAGAAAAATGTGGAAAGAAACTGCTAGAAATCAACGGTGTCAATATGTACATGAGCATGAAATGAAAGTGCAAAATGATTAGAAGATTATATCACAACATATTGTGCTATGAAGTACATTTATGCAACTTTAGTTGCCATATGTTGGAAGTCCTTAAAAAAGCATGAACATACTCAAACGCAAGTAGCAAATGAAAGTTTAACACTTCAAATTGAACCAACTTTAGTTAAAGCTTATTGATAGTGAGAAAAAACACCAGATAGTTAAGATAACATTTAACCACGCAATCCATACAACCTCGGAATTTCACCAAAGTGAAAGGGCTCAATAGGTTCAAGGGGGCTTAAAGTTTCATCGAACTCTTCAAACTTCACTTTTTCGGGATGCTTAACTTCATGTACAATCTGCCAAAGCAAAGATTTTAACAGTAATTATCCCAATGACAAGCCTACAAATCCAATAATATTTCTGAAAGAGATCTCCAAACTTAGGTTGTTAAAGGAGAGTGGGGTTACTCACTTTGTTCTCACTAGCTGCAGACAAATCAACCAGCTCATATTTGATACTTGCTGGAAAGAACACACTATGGTCTTCATTTGATGCTTGACCAGAGGCTGAGAAGTAACCAATTAATCACAATTCAGAGTTAAAATTATACAGATTTCACGTAATTACGTCAGAGATATGAAAGGCACTTCATTGTACAAACAAGTAATTAAAGATATCTTACAAATTTCAGATATAAGCAATAATGTCGTAGACTAGCCATGCATAACACTTACATTTACACACGTAGCAGAGAATAGCACTTTTGTGATACGCATAAGTTAGTGCAGAACAATAATTAACTTTTTTTTCCAAAAGTGTCTTATGGCTAAAACAGAGTTATTTATTTTCTTTGTAGGCTTCCCGATCCAAACTGAACCGAAGTTCAGAACCATAGTTCATGTAAAAACAGAAGTAAAAATGCTGCAAGAGTCGCAATGTTTGTAAATTATGGCACGAGAGGGCTTTAAATTACAGCATTCATTTTTGCAATTTAAGGTGAAACGGAAAAGAGAAGGGAGGATGGAGAGGATATTTTCATCCGTATTAAGGCCATAACCTCTACAAATGTGATCCGACAAATGCATGGTGTCCAATTCTTTCCCCTTGTCTCTAACCTATGCTATGCATGACCGTTGTTCTGTCCCCACCCATCGTGCAAATGTGTGCAGGCCAATGCATCTCAAGGAATCAGATGTATAAGATATATTGTGATCAATACATATGCACTGTCCCAGATATAACATCATTCTTATGTTATCTGAAATAATTGAATGATTCCTGGTTTACAATCTAATACTGATTCCCAAGATATGGAACATAAAAGTGCCTATAACTTCTTTTTTTTCATGAATTAAAAGCCTACACCTAAAACATTCCCAGGAAAACACAAACCTAAAAAGAATAATATTCTGTAAACAGAGTTTCATGTCAGATTTACAGAAACGATTCTCTTTAACACAATTCTGTTAGCAGTGGAATACCTAAACATGATTGCATGCAAAATGAAGCATTACTACATTTAACTCAAATAAAAGTCAACAAAGAGTTGAAAGATTCAGTACCACTATAATGTTTCTCAAGAAAAGACTAGTGCACTCGAAAAGTTACGTGGCCTGCTAATAGTGTTACGAAAAATAAAGGACAGACGTTTTGACTTACACTATCAGTTGTTTCAGGTAATTAAAACTCAATACTGACTATCGCAGGTGACATAGTGTCCCTCAAAATGAGCCTAGACATCAAGGCTGATTTGTCAGAGAGTTGTCCTATGAGTGCCTTAACTACTCCATTGGTTGTGAGTCAAAAATCCAACCACAAAAAGCATTTCAGCATTTTGTGGCTTTCCTAGAGATAGATTTGTTGTTTAGGAAGGCATACATCCAGGAGTTTGAAGAGAACTCCACAACTTGCATTAACATGTTTAGCCCAAGTGTAGACTGGTTTCAAATTGGTTTTTTCCCGTTTTAACTCGTTAAAGCACATAATTACAGTTATTTATATGGAAATTTGACTATGTTTTTTACCTTCTTAGCTTGTCCCGGCCCAACGCTACACAGGCTGCAGCCGAAGATTTGATGACTTGAAGTAACAATGTACTAATCTTATCGTCTTTTTTTTTTTTGCCAAGTCTACTATTATCCATTTGCTCATGAACTGATCTATTCCATATAAGCTTATATGTCAAGAGGATTTTAAACGATACAATCTACCCTGGATTCTCAAATGAACGGTCAAAACAACCATCTGGAATCAATAGTCTGTTAATCGAAGTAATAATTGACATTGAAATCCACATGTACGCAATAAATTCAGAGCATCAATAGTTGCAGTAAAAAAAATAACCACTGAACCCTATGTATCCCATGTAGGTAATGCATAAATAAGACAAACTAATGTAGCAAACATAACAACCAGAAGAAATGCCCAAGTGTGGAAGATACCAAACAACACTAATCTTTCTATTAGATGTTCCATACAAAACCAATCTTTGTATATCCTGTCTTAGCATGGAAAACCTTTTATAGGGTTCCATAATTCTCAATGTCTCATAAAGATATATCATGCTCTTATGTCTTGAATGACTTCCTTTTTGCCTTCTTTGTATACAGGGCTTTTGGTTTGATTGAAATTCACCTCCAGAAATCAAGTCAAGCATTTTGTTTCGAAAACAAGGAGAAGCACCAAAATTACAAATTTCATCGATGTTTATGTGTTATGAAGATAGGAAAACCATAATACCCTCTTTAGATTCAAGAAAAACCGGCCACAACTACCTTTTGGATTTGAAAATGTGGTTTGAAAGTAAAAATTACTGCTGCAATCCACATGTAAGCCAAAAACTCGGAAAGCTTCAACGGTTGCAAATAAATAACTACTACCGGCACCTATATATATGTCACGTGCGTAACTACTACCAGCACCTATATATGTCCCATAGGTAATGTATGTAGCTTCCATATCCTACATCTGAAAATGCCCCATACAAAAAGAATCAAAACCGAAAGGAAGGATAGATTCTAAAAGGCAGGCCGTTAAACTGCGGGAAAGGCGAGCTAAGGGAGGCCTTGAGGGACCGACGAAAGAGGAAATAAAAGGCAGGAAAAGTGATTATAAAAGGCAGGCCTTACGCACTGTTGCGCGCTTGCATTTATTGACCCACAGACAAGACGAACTAAGACCAAAGCCACATAATTGCATGGATATATCATGATAATGCAACCCATATCTTTCATACATCGTAACAATGGAGCCCATGTAACTTGATAGCTGTCTTACTGTCTTACAGATTTCTCATGCTCTTCAATGATTTCCATTATTTCTATTTCCACATATTGGTTTTTTTTGTACACTGGGGTTTAGGTATAAACAAAACCCTTATTAGAAGAAAAGTAGAAGCATTTTGTTTAGAAGACAACAAGAAGCACAGAATTTTCAGATCAATGTCTTAAGCATAAGATTATTCAACTAGAAAAAAGAACACCTTTGATCCACAAGCTATTAAATGGGCAAAAGAAATGAAACTACAATCACAGAAGAAGGGGGAGGGGAAAAAAATCAACCAATAATTCTCCAACAAGAAATAGGATGTAAGAGGTTATCAAATGACAAAGTTTGAAGGCACTTAATCATCTCACCTCTTGCCTTGCTGTTTGTCACTTGGGAACTCAAACTCATTTCGAAAGAGGGGTTTTAAACCTAAACAATCTATTTAAGCAAGACAAAAAGAAAATCTCAGTTAAATTCTTAATTGTAATCAACCGGGCAATAGGTAAAATGCCTTCTCCGCTGAATCTTTGTCAGTCAAAGATGAGAAAAATGAACTTGTGCAAAAATCCCAACATGAGAACCTGTAAAAACCTTGGAACTTTTGAATTGTAGATTTGAGGAACCAAATGCTTTCACACAAAATAGCTTTGCTGGATTGATGGGCTTTAACACATAATACATTTATTACATGACGCAACATAATCTTCTTCGATTAGGAATGCATTAAATATTAACACATTACAACCCAGCAATCCATTAATTACACAGTGTAAATAGACTAGGTAACAAGTAAGATAGCCGGTGAGTCAATAGATTTGCTTTGGCTTATTATGCATGGAAACATAGCCTTTGTAATAGGTGTTAACTTTTGGTGTTAAAAAAAGACTGCTATGCCCCTTTATTTAGCTTTGTAGTTGTCAAGTTGTCGAAATAAATGCATCAGAGTTGCCGTCTGTTAATGTTGAGTTACGAATAAAGTAGTATGAAAACAAATGAAATAATGATATCCACAGTAATTTATACTACTACTTAATATGTCCGCATTAGGTAATGGTTTGGATAGAAATAAGGAGTCAATATAGACACTAAAAGGGTGAAGACAGATGATACATATATCGACCAGTGCAGTAAATAACAGGAAATCAGATATCAAACCTATCAACAAAATGAGTAAGATCTTAGATTATCATCTATCGACGTAAAAAAAAATAGCTAAAAGGATTTGAAATGACAGATACTATGGAGAAGTTAAAAGACTAATGCGTCAGCTGGTGGACACTAACTCTATCAGCTGTAGGAGAGGCAATCCTCAAACTTCCTAACCATCTCAAAACTGGCCAAATCAAGGGAGCATAGGATGCCCTCATGTTCGGTAATCTGAATTGATAACATGAATCATCTATGGCCTCATCACTACCATGAGTCAACATTACAGATAGTAACAGGAACAACGTAGATTACGCAAATAAACCCAAAAGGTAGCATACGATACAACTAGTCAAAAGGTGAAGGTGCCATAAGGTAAATCCATATGCAACAACCACCGGAGGTGGTTGCCAAGATGGCAAATGGTGTGACCGTCTGAGGGTGAAATTCCCCCAAGCACACGGTCGCGAGTTGAAATCCCGCTTGCGGGTAGTAGTCCCCGTGAACCAGATGTTGTGTATTGGGCACCATTTGTTCAGCTTGCACTTTGGTAGGGCTGTGGTGACAGATTACTCTCCCATGGGTAGGGTACTCCGAAAAGACGCCTCACTCGGACGCCTTAGTGAGCTTGGCTCCTTCAATAGGTGATACTGGCTCACTGGCTAAACATGCTATGGCGGTTGGGAGCCCCTCTTCCCCAGAGGGTTTGCAACTCTGGTCTCCCCCTCCCAAACTTTAACTTAGCAAAAAAAAAAAGCCATATGCAACAAAATAAAATTGAATAACAGAAACAAAAGGGGTGAAGGAGTAATGTATTTGTTAGCGGGAAAACGGGAATAAAGTTTATGAACATACTGAATAGGATCACGCATCATCATCAACCAAAGTGATAAAAGAGATGGAAACAAAACTTATATCCAGGAAACAATAAAGTACCATAGATAAGTTAAAAAGAGTAATGGTTCTTTTACAGGAGAGATCATTTGGGATACACCCATTGCCAGTTCTCTGGTGAAGAACCCAAAACACAGAGCCACCGCATCAGGATTCTTCGAAAACAGCACCTTTACGAAAAACCCATGTCCACTGCTCCAACAGCTTCAGCTCCCTTTGCCTTCCCAGTAGATTGAGACCAAACAGTCTCTTGTAAATTTTTCTTTGTAATTTAGCCATTAGGGCCTAATTGGGTATTCGATTGATGTGATATTTTGGGAGGTGGAGCAGGCGGCAGATGTGAGGATGATGCACCGCCACCGCACCACCGCCGCTGCCTGACATTGGTCGAGATTGAAGCAGCTTCACCTTCTGTGATCACTGGTCAGATACAGTCACTCCACCATCGTGGGTAGCGAACACGTTTTGAAAATTGAACCTCCTGTCTTGAACATGCGAGGTCAATGGCACGACGTCGTTCTGCATATTTTAACCTCCTGACTCCGAAATGCGAGGTAGAGAATCAAAAATACGTTCATTTTCCGGGTTTGAGATCCAAAAAAACAAACATGCGAGAATCAGAAATACGTTCATTTTCCGGGTTTGAACATGCAAGGATGAGTGGTCGAGACACGACTCTGTCTTAAAATTCGAAGCACCTCCTGTCTAGAAGATGCGAGGTAGATAACTAAAATGGAAAAGTCAAAAATGAGAAGTCAAAAAGCTTCTCCCTTCCTACTTCTGAGTTTTGTTCTCTATAAACTCAAAATTGAAAATACATTCAAGGAGAATTCATTTTAGGGTGAGGGGCCAAACACCTAAAAGCTAAAAATGAGAGAACCAAAATGGGAAAAAGTGGCTCCCAAACATGCTCTAAAGTAATGCTGAAATGAACTGTTGATTTTCTACCCAGGAAAGCTTGCCATCTTCAGCGAGAAGTTGGCATGCGGTCTTTCAAATATTGAACCGTTTTGTTTTTTGGATCGACGGTCAATGGTGTCCGGACCAACTTACGCGCACCTCAACTAATTCCCTCTTGGGTTTGATATTTCTTGTTTACTGACAATAAAAACTTAAAAATTAAAACTGATATACCAAGCTTTAATGAAGATGACTCTATTAATGGAACTGGGTTATTCTCCGGCAGCTGGAGCACAATGACCAGAAACATCTCTCATCCTTGGCAACAAACTTTGCACCAGTTTTACAGTATGTAGGTAAAATGGATTCACACAAAAACAAAAGGCTGCTGATTTTGTCACTTCTTCTTTTGTTAACGTCACTCCCCTGTAAATGTATTTTTGGTGCAAAGATACATTTGCAGAGGAGTGGCGTTAACAAAAAAGGGAGTAGTAAAATCATTTCCCAAACAAAAAAAAAAACCCAATGGTGAAAAAGCCATAATGAATGACAGTCCTATAGAAAATTTTCATTCATCCATTTATGGGAACTGAATAGTTACATCTAACCCTATTTGCTTAGGATTTGGTTCACAATCAAAACAACAATGCTATAACGAACCTATCAAAACCCCGATGTTGAGCTGCTTAATCAAGACCCCCCGATATGCCTGTTGACATAATGATTCAACTAAATAACTTTCGAGTACATAAATACAACAAAAAAAATTGTGGATGGTGATGATTATGACGACAACACAAAACATGGTATTGCTACTACGATACAAACAGCAGCAGATCTTTCCCATCTATCCTTGTGCTTCTTCCAAAAATCCAATTTATCTGGCATGCCTTTGCGTTTAAAATGGAAAAGCTCGCCGGAGGATGTCAACCAATGAACATCACAAGAAACGGATGCTTAAAGCAGAGTAACTATTCCTCTACTCTGATCTGTGCCGATCTTTGTTAGTGTTGTACAATGGTAAAACATAACGGGATCCATGTTTCCTCCTCCCATAACACCGCCAATAAAGCACCAGCATAGCCACGATAACACAAATGGGAATAGCCCACCTGTCTCAACAAGAAAATTCCGAGGAATTGAAAATGAAGAAATTGCAAAACAGTAACCACAACCTATTACAGTCATGTGTTATTCTCTTACTATTTACTTCATCTCCATCCGATCCTTTGCAGGCAAATAAATACTAGGAAAGTAAATCTAAGCAGGTTCACCATTCATCAAGCACTACTACTTAATTCATGCCAACTAAAAAAAATTAGTAACTGCTAAAAGTATTAGAGAAGAAACATGTTCCTTGCTAATGTGCTCAATGCAGTTTTGGCTGAACAGAAACTAGAGAACTACAAATCCGTGCAAAAAGTTCCTATAGTCGATGCATAGGAACAAGTTGAAATTACTTTATTAAAGACATCATGCAAACTGCCTTGAGGCATGAGATATTATTGGATCATTCAAGTATGAGTAGCAAAGAAAGAAGACATACCTGTCTAAATCAAGGATAGGGCTGTAAACAAGTGTTTCCCAAGTTGCCACAATGAAATGCCAAACTGGGTTGTAATAGAGAGACTCTGCCGACCAAAACATCCTCGTGTATGTCTCTAAGAAGATGAAAAGTATCCATGCCCCAATCTCAATCAAAATAAACTTAATGAGGAACCGACCCACAACCACCATTACAAGGGAGAATGCCACCAACCAATTAAAGAGCCTGTGGTTGTATTCCTTAATAAACAGAGATTTTGACTTCCCCAACATCTGCACATTTACATGGTATATGCATACCAGTCACAGCAAAACATAAGAAGACTAAGACAGGTAACAAAAAAGGAAGAATCACCTAGACACCACATGGAGAAGAACTAGGTTAGCGCATGCTTATTCTTATGCTTTGTCGTAATGTCAAACAAGTGACACTGAATACAACAGTTTTTAGAGAAAAATCAATGAAACAGCCATTCTCTGATTTTATTCATTTCATGTTTTGAGACGGTTTCAAATTTTCTTACATATACCTTCCAAAAAAATACGGTAGGTGTTGGCCATTGATTTGCAGATAAAAACAATCAATAAACTGGTTCTAAAACAAGTGGCTTCCAATTGCCTCACAAAAGCATCGGAATTGATTGAATCGAAAGTGAGAAAAAACACATTTGGTGAAAACTGAAAGAGAAAACTATCATAAGTAAACCAACCTTCATCATCCGATGCTCGTAACTTGATTTAGAAGGTCCAACACACTCCTGCTCAAAACTGTGGTTGCATAGGAGGAAACCTGCATTAAATTTTGCCATGGAAGGAAGTTTGAGCACTTGAAGCTGATCCATTTTGTCCTCGCATTTGGTATATAGTGCCTCACACAACTTTGAAGATTGGTATTCATTTGCCATTACAAAATTTTTATACACCTGCAAAAAAAATTCAATAATAAGACTGGACAGGGTTCTATACTGTGTATTGAACGAGAAACCTAGTACTCAGGTTTTAGACTATATTCCTACCTTCTCAATTTCTTCATCTAGTTTTTCCACCGAACTCTTTGCATGGTGCCGACCAAAATGTTGTTCATCAAAAAGTTTCATTGCTGCTTCCCTAAATCCTTCGTGGGATTTTTGCAAAGTCAGCTCTGAGATGGGTAAACTCGTTGTATCGATCCGATCACTGTATAGCTTCAAACAACGCTCCAGAATACCCTTGTTGAAAACTTCCACAAGAGAGCCGGTGGAGGGAATCTCTCCTTTATTCAAGGCTTCAAGAATCTAAAATGCCAGCAGAGATTTTTGTGTTAATGAACTACATACTGTTGGCTGGCCCTAGCCAGAAACACAGAGGCTAGCCCAATGCTAAGACCTAACAAACTGATTCAAATGATGAACAGCCTTAGAAATTCAGAAGTTCATAGATTCACAGAATGACATAAATAGTTTAAAATCGAAAATAAGTAAGGATTGAAGCAAGCCACCTGCTCCAGAAAAGAAACGAACTCCTTCCCATTCAAAGTTTTACCCTGCACAATCTTTGGGCGGACAACAGAAGCAACAAGTTCTTTCAATTGCTCTCTCTTCTTGACATATACTGGGTCAAGCTCACCATCCTTCAAGTCACAAAGCTTTGTGCGTTGGAGATGAGGCTGCTTGCAAGTTAAAATTGAAGAATCAGATCATCCTGAGGTAAAGTGACTGAGAGAATGCATTTACAAATCGACATACGCTGCAGACTTCCTCATAACCCACATCCTATAACGGCCAAATTATCACATGCTAGTAAGCATCTTAGGTGACTTCAAATGCTCACAAATGTATTCCTCCTCCTTTTTCGAACATGTTACACAAATATACTGGATAAAAGCGGTGTTCCAGACATACAGCAACACGTGTAATGCATTTGTGAAGATTCCGCATAGAATTAACTACGCATTACTTCACTGAATATCTTGTCTAAGATAGCTGCCAATCTTTCTTCCCCAGCACTAAAACATTGTCTAGCTAACTACCGCTGTAGAAGTGAAGAAAAGGGCAAGGATTGTTAAGAAATTTAGCAACCCCATACCTGTGGTAAGCTAAAAGCGGTACTGTTATCACCCATGATAGCCAAAGAATCTCTGATCTGGTTAACCTGATTAAGTAACCCACACAAAAGAAAATGTCAACTTATTAGTTTCGAGTTAATGTCTCAAACTCGATTAATACGGGAGACGCCAATACCTGATCAATATTTTTGTCCCCTGCAATCATAATGAGCATCCATAATTAATTTTAGGTCCAGTGTATTACCGTAAGCAGAACTCATATTGTAACACAAGAAATATGAGGAAAACTAACCATCACTATTAGGGATGCGTCTAAGAGCTTCATCTACCATTTCTTTCACGGATTTCCCTTCTGTAAAGTGGTCAACGATCTTAGGTTAAGGCATCGAAAGAAATATTTCATATGTAATAGCTATGAAGCCAAAATACATGGAAAGTTCAGGGTAACGTCTGCAACCACCCAAGAAAACAATGTGCTGGAAAAGCATTTTTGAACTTACGCAGAAAATCTCGCTGGATAAGCCACACCAGCTTAGCAGGTTCAAAGGCAATATCTTGCCCCTGCAAATTATCAAATCAGAGAAAAGATGAGAAAATAATGAATAACTTTAATGGTGATCGAATATTTAATTACTACAGTTGTTTACAACAACAAAAAAAAAAATTGATAGATGCAAGTATACACGGAAAAACAAAAAATGTTGAGATGGGATGAAAATTACCTTCACTCTGTCCCCCCATATGAATTGCAGACAAAACCATGGAACAAGTTAGTGTTTGGAGGAAAGTATCAAATATTTCTTCCAATGCTATAGCGTATCATGCCAATAATGAAACACAACAATGTCAAGTGTCCAGCTAGAATCCCAGAACTACAAACCTTCCATAGAATTCTTCGGCAAGCTCAACAGCAAATGACAATCGAGATATATCAGCTTCACGGATCTGAATTATCATGAAAATGTCACTAAACTAGCACGAAAATGTCAAAATTATCTCACAAGACTAATTGTTTCAAAGAATTGATGTCTAGGGAAATTCACTTAAAAGATCCATATTGAAGGTAAATTGGGCATTCTGAATTACTGACAAACGGACAAAGCTAGCTCCTTCACCAATATCAACACCGACACTCAAGGTTCATGTCTTTCAAAAATGGGAAGGAGCATTTTGGTAGTTTCTGTGACTGCCGTTACAGTTTATTTCAACAGGTCTACCTTTCATACAAAACTTAATCGCCAAGCAGCGCAAATTGCAATGCTGGATGCACCCATAAAATCATATCCTTTACTTTCCAATTCCCATCGCAAGTCCTAAAGGGAATTTGGAAAAACAAAAACTCTAAACTCACTTCTAGTCCAACAAGAACCAAGATTTACACACTAGAGTTCATGTCCTTTTGATCGTAGTTTACCATTGGCATTAAAGTTCACCAGCAGTCAAACAATAGAATGCTTACTAGATTGTTTTCTGCAGAACAAAAACTTTCTTTACGATGCTAAATCCAGGTTTTCAGAGGCAATGTGCTCCAGATAAAAAGACGAAGGAACGAAAAACGAGGGAGAGATACAGGTGGGGTAACAAACCGTCTCAGGCAGGTTATAGACAAGCACAGAACTCAATACCGTTGCCAGAGCAAAAATCCTGCAAAAACCACAATTCAGAAAGGAGGAACAAAATACAAATCTTTACCGATTTAAAGACCAACTAATGACTTTGAGATCACCGGTCATCGTAAACGTTTGACTTCCCAATACTTTCGAAGCCCTCAGTATCAAGGTAGATTACAGAAGTTTTCACTCCATCAATATCCAATTCTACTGGGGTGCCCCATACCCATATTCCTGAAAGAAATAAATCATGCAAGTATTATCTCTAGGACTGTAAATAGATGGTTGCCGATCAAGCACACTATGGTCATACGACTCATGTCTGCATGTACCTTTTGTTTTTGTGTCACGCATGTGACCGACACCAAACCCTGCAAAGACATCAATCTCCAAAGCTTATTTAATTTTCCAACATTAATAGCAATAAATCACTTTTAAAAAATGCTAGTGGCTATAACTTCGTCACAAGCTAAACAATTAGCAGCACTGGATGCACCTTCATAACAAGAAAGGGAGAGAAGTTGATTAAGCAAAAATGATTTGCCAGAGCGATATGGACCAATGACCTAAAAAACATCCAGAAACAGGAGTTAAAGGACAATGAGAGAAGTATTAGACAAATCAAACATGTATGGGGAGAAAGAGATCATTACACATAAATTTAGCTCATCAGCATGCACAAATAAAGGGAGAGATGGTATGTTACCAGTCAATCCCAGATTCACGATGAATATACATCGTTCAATAATCCAAGGCAGATAAGTAGTTTATATGGAATGTTTTTGGAGAAGAAGTTCCTTTTCCTAATGGCTATCAGACAAAAACTAAGACTAAATGTAGTTACTCTGATATGTAATGCTAGCTATCTTTCTGATCTGCATAAAGCCTGGTCACAAAAAGGCAGGTATCCTACAGAAATGGTTAAGTGACAGAAACAAATATTCAGGAAATTTGATCTCAATCTTACAGCAACAGCAGCAATAGGGTTTTGTATTCTCTCAATTGCCTCCAATCCTTCCCTTGAAATGCGAAGTTTGGTATGACCAGGATCAGGTTCTACAATAGGAAACCTGAAAGAGAAAATAAAGATGGTAACAAAATGAACAGATGGATGATTGCAAGGCTGTAAATCTGCAAGGTGAGATGATGGTGCATGGAAAACATATGAGGAGGAAACTGATTCAACAATGGCAGGACAAAATGGAAAATCCTGTGTTGAACTGCGTGCTGTATAACATGTACGAAATTTGAAAGAGAATGGAAAAACAAAGATTTTCAGAATAAGCTCACACAAAATGAAGGTTATAAAGTATTATATAAAGAAAATCTAACAAGAAGATCTGTAGCACGCCTAACTTAGATTCAAAGCGATGCGATCAGATGTCTACAGCAGTGGTTAATGCCTAGATTCCTACAGGGTAAGATATTTCTGTCTTCCCTCTATACCCAAAAAGTTCAACACTGGAACACACAGTTTCCACATATAGCGACAACAAAAAACAAATAACAAGTACAAAGAAATATAAGAATTATTAGATACATTCGTATTGATGTAAGCAAATGGTTACAACAATGGTTAATGCCTTGATCCCTAAAGGATCCGATATTGTCAACTCTCTTAGGCAGTGTTTGGTTCACTCAGATGAAGCTTGGCATGAAATGGTCACTCCCTTAGAATGCTCATTTCAACATTTGGTACATTGAAAAAAATGGGCGAAATGTACTTTACAAATGTAATCATCATTCACCGGTTTAAATTAATTACCATTCCATTCCATTCAAAAATGAACCAAACACTTCCTTATTGCAACCTCAAACTTGCAACACATGTTCTATAGCTCAAACACGCAAATGTTACAACAGATATCCTCATCAGTTTTGTACAGCTTTGGCAAATTAGAAGACAATACTAGAATACTGATCAAAAGTGACACTGATCACTGTTATTTCCTGTTATACATTGCTTATATATCATATCAAAGTTTACAATGATCCAATTCATAATGTTCCAACATTAACATATCCTAGTTGTGGTTCAACTCATCACAAATTAGGTTACTACTTAACTACAAAAAGGTACAATTCATAAACCTAACAGGGAAGCAACAAGTATTATGTTTCAGTATCACAACTTCTAATAGGAAGTAACCCACAAAACTCCACACGCAATGTGCCATCAAGAATGTCTAGAAACATTGTAAATCACCTCAAATATTTCAACCAAACCAACTTTAGATGGTACAAAAGCCACATATGAAGAACGAGCTGATACAATGAGCTCAAATTTAAATCATGCACCTACACTACATAGGGATCAAGAAACCACTCACGGTCTACGGAAATCATCATTTGAGAATGACCCAGACGCGAATAAGCAGAAGGAAATCGATAACACCACGATCCAATCCCAAATCTTCATTTTGTGGGTGGCTTTATGAGGCGTTATCTTACAAATGCAGAGCAGTTAGAAGAGCAACCATCCAATTTCCTCAGCAAATAGAAAAGATTGAACTTTATAGGCTTTGAAGAAGGGGAAGAAGAAGGGGATCTCAAGAAGCCATGGCCGAGAGTACAGTTTAAGAATCATGGACCCTTATTGATGGGTCAAACGCAGCAGATAAAATCCCAAGAAATGGTCAAGGCACAAATGGAAGATGAACCCACTGGTTTTTCAGAGAGAGAGAGAGAGAGAGAGAGAGAGAGAGAGAGAGAGAGAGAGAGAATGAGAATGATTTCCTAGATTTGATATCCCATAGAAGCAAAGAGGAGAATGAGACTAGCTTGACAAAGGAATGGATTTTTTTTTCAGGAGCGAATGGGTAGGGTTGAGGGGCAATTTTGTAGATATCAGTGGCAGTTTCGTGAATTTGAGAGAGCTAAGGAACGTGTAACGTTACGTGTTAGTGGCTTGATTTGACTTTGGGAATTAGGGGAACTTTGGAAGCCCGACTATTTTGCGTTTTTACAAGAAAGCCCTTGTCCAAACCTTTGACTTTCCGAATCAGAATCAGTTGGCAACTTGGCATGTACAGTTCTTTGGAAAATTACACCAACTCCCCTTCAGGTATCTATAAATAACGTAAGTCTGTTAGGACTCAATAATGTTATATTTGAATTATTACGTGAGTAACATTTTTGAAGAAAAATCAACGGTTTATTTTTGGGGTATGTAGCATATCTCTCGAGGATTTGGGTGGGCCGGGGCCTCATAACACCCCACTATAATTCTTGAACTACTCTTTGGACAAACATTTTTGGGGTTTTTTCGCACGGTGTTATCGGTTAGGATAAATTTCCTTAAAAAGTCGACTTGGTTTTTACTGTCTTACAAAATTCGCATTTGTTATTTTTATGTCAAATTTTTGTAAATTATTGGTTTGTCTCGACGAGATCTAAATTTTTTCAAGGATATTTGGGTTCCGATCATAAATTTTTATTTTCCCGATTCTTTTCATTGAGGCGAACAATAATTCACAAAATTTAGCGCAAAACTAGAAAAAAACAGGAAAAAATGAGTAAAGGGAAAAAAAAAACAAGTGTCCCTTTTAGGGAAACTCTTACCGACTCAAGTTGGGACTTGGGGGGCTGCTGTCCTTTGAAGGGACAGCAGCGTGCTGTCCCAGCTGAGGGGGCTCCACTCTGGCCTTGGTCCGACGATCGGAAACATTCACTTTGTAGAATTCGTCGAGTTCAACAAGTATGCAAAAAATCAGTTTGATCGGATATCTTTAAGTACCCGATCGAAACACATATAACTTGCCAGTAATGGGTTCTAGTAGATTTGATCCCGTGTTTCGGATTCATTCTTTTCAAGACAAAAAAGGTTTCGATTAGGCACTTAATGATATCCAATTGAGTTGATTTTTTTTCATTCTTGTTCAACTCGACGAACTCTACAAAGTGAACGTCTCCGATCGTCAGAGCGAGATCAGAGTGGGGCCCCCTTGGCCGGGACAGCAGCCCCCCAACTCTCATGTTGAGCTTGTGCCAATTGTGCTTTCGAAGTTTGAACTCTGAAGCTTCTTTTTTTTTTTTTCATAACGTTTATCAATGGATATATCCATTGCCAGCATGTTTAAAACAAACTCTTCTCTCTTTTTTTGTTATTTAAATATTCGGATCAATTTGCACACAACTCGACTAATTCTGGAGGCTTGAAATATGCAAGGTAATTCTGACAAAATCAACGAAATGGAATGAACACGGGGTCTCAAGCTAAATCAGAAGCTGAGTACAAAAGACCTTTTTAAAGCACCCATTTGGATGAGGTCAGACATTTAGTCCAAAGGACCTTGTTTCGGAGGCAGGCTGTGCTCGTTAGTTAAGTGAACACAGATTATTGCTACAAATCACAGAGAACCAATCAACATTTGGCTTCTACACTATCAATTCGTAAAACAGGACACTGTTTTCTTGCTGTTTTCCTCTATTTTTTTTTTCTAGAATATTACCAAAAAAAATCTTCCAAAGTCCTAATAGAAGAGATGGATTGCGGCGTTAAAGACTCCAACCCCAACTGAATTGGTGAGCTAAAATGGGGAAAAAAAATCAAAGAAGGATGGGGAACTGTTCGTACCGCGAGATTTATATGCATGTACCGCACCTAACAAAAGAGTGTCTTGTTCACCGAGCCAACTGCGCTACATTGTCTTGCGAAAAAATACGTGCGATTCAAAGCAAATTGATTCCTATCCAATAGTCAAACAACTACATTTAGTGTAAAGTCCATTCATAATACTAGTATCAATCTGGCCAAACAAGCAATTTCAAGACCCCTTCAGTTTCTGTACTATGGCCCTGTGGGAGAACTGCTCTCTGGCCAGTACTCTGACTTGCCTAATGTAAGCCCCAAAAGGCACAACCCCTTGTTCAATTGCCTTGTCCAATGCATACATCAAGTCTTCCAAAGCCATGTCTTTTGCCGAGCAATCAAGCACTGCTTTCGACACCTCGTCCACGCATTCAAACCCATCTTCCCCCTCATCATCACATTTCCTGCTATGAACTCTCAACCAGTTCATCAGCACATCCCCCTGCTCTGTCAGTTCCTTCACTCTCCTCTTCAACTTCGATTTCTCGTGCTCAAGCCCCACGATCATGTTTCTCGTGATGTCCACTCTCTTGGTCATTTCGCTCTGGAGGGCCGATGACGACTCTATTTCCTCGTCGCTTTGGGCTCTAAATGCCATTAAGTCGTAGTGAAGGGTACACGAAAGTCGGTCCATTGCCTCCATTTTGGAAACAAGAGAAGGGTGGGATAAGGTGGAAAGATTGGAATTGTGGTACAAAGGGTGGTTGTGGGAAAATATCTTAACAAGGTTGTGGACAAGGTCAAAGAGGTTCGATTTCGGATGGAACCAACTCTGGAGGTAAGGGGATGTGGTTGCACCGGAGGGATCAACAAACGGGTTGTCGCGTTGAATTGGGTACATGGAATTTGATGAAACAAGAACAATAGGCGCCACGTGAGGATAGTTCTCATGGAGCCAAATGGTGATGGGGACCGGAGGGGTCGAACGGGAGACCTGGAGGTCACCTGTGGCATTGAGGAGGTTCGCGGTTGTGCCATCGTTGTGGATGAAAGCGCCCATCGATGGGCGGAAGAAAGGGAAGTTCTGGAGGAGGGAAAAGAGGTGTGATCTGATCAGCCATTTCTGGTCAGGGTCTGTGTAGGACAGGGGGAAAGTTGTGGGGAAGAAGAGTGCAGCATCAATGAATTGGATTGAAGATTGTGATGCCATTTTTTTTCTTCAGAGAGATGATGAGTTCTTCAACAGATGTGAAATCATTTCTCTCACCAGATGGTGTATAAAAATACTCCGTAATCTTGAATTTGATGACATTTTGTAATTCAAGACAGATTAGAAGAAGACTAGAGAAGGTAGAAGTCAATGATTAGAGACTTAAATTAACAGGTTTTTAGTTGCCTGGATGCTATCTATGGGTAATGGGGAGGAAAGAGGTCTCCAATGACCCACCGGGAATACCAGGCAGCATTGCTTACATGGTATGCTTAACTATTTACGCAAAGATAAATTTTGCTGTAGAGATATACTCCCTCCGTCCCAAATTGATTGTCCGGTTCGCAAAACGGAGTGTTAAAAATAATACAATTTTTGCAAAAAAAAATCAAAAGTTTTTCAACAACTTACTAGATATCAATGAGAATTTTTAATTTGTGAAAAAAGTTTGAATTTTTTCTTGAAAAAATTGCATTATTTTTAATACTCCGTTTTGCGGACTGGACAATCAATTTGGGACGGAGGGAGTATCATTTACTTTTTGGTGGGTGATTGAGAGACAATGAGTGACCTAAATTGTGTGATAACGATCTTTTATTTTCAAGAAATTCCACACGACAATGCTACATAATATTCTGAGAGTACCCTTGGCCGTCTCCAACCCATTCTGCCATTAACAAATCAGTTTCATCTTATTAGTTTTGAATATTCAATTGCAATATAATATTCAAAACTTTTCTGGCAAGTATTAGCAAAAGTTTAATTAATTAATGTTTCAGCATTGCAAATTCGAATTGAACGCAGATTTTACTTTAAAGATAAGTTTTAAGCAACAAACTGATCTTGCGTCACTGTTGATTTTGTTACTCAATTATGTTACATTCACGGGGATACACAATCTGAGTGAGTAATTTAACAAATAACACAAATGCCGAAAAAACGACAAAAAATTCGGGACGAAAAGGGTATGATACATCCACAACTTAAGTGAACATCCAGACTGTAAGATTAGCCATACATTATAAAAATTATGATTACGTACAACTTAAGCAATACCCAATGTTCTACTAGTTGAAAATGAAGAAACAATAAAGAAACATATAAATAGTTGTAATATTAAAACAATGGCATCTCATTGGTAATCCTTTTATTAGTCTTTTGCAGGAACAATTTGGTGAGTTCGGAGTATGAAGGACAGAAGACCCCTTCTGCCTCCTATACAATACTTGATCGATGGTCCCCAACACCAAAATAATCAAATGTAATCTACAGAATACATAGGGGTCCGATTTCCTCGGTCTCGAAAACTCTTGTGCCTCTGTGCCGAGGATTTTCCGGCCGTTAGATTGTGAGTTTTTTTTATGTGTTGAATCCAACGGCTAGAAAATCCCTCGGTACAAAGATTTCGGCACAGAAGATCTTGCCTTTAGATTAGAACATCGGTGAAGAAAGTTAACTTCAGATTACTCACGTAATCAAATCAGCTTGATTAGAACAGGCTTGGGTCACTTTCTTTTTTCGTTTTGAGGAATTATTCTATGCAGTTTTTCTTTACATCTTTTGAGTTTGAGTCTTTTCATATTAGAGAACACAAAATATAAGTTCGCCGGACGAATTGATTATAGTGCTGCTTTGGGAAATTTTGATTATTAAATTCTAAGAGATAAATCGCTAATTAAATATTTCGTAAGCAATGGCAACAAATCTGTTTTAAAGACATAGTGTTATTGATAATTTTAGATAATCTTGCACCGATTTTCAAGATCTGTTTATTTAGGTTTTCTGTCAATGGTTCCGATGTAGGCAAGACTAATTTTGTGACAAACATTCTTCTTTAAGCTCTTAATGTGGTACATGTGGTACGTTTTTTTAAAAAAAAGACAAAGAAAAGAAGAAGGGCTCTTAATGCAGTGGGTTAGCGCTCCATAATTCGTTCAAATTTGTAAATCCAAATAACCAAGTATTGGTCTAATAGTTTTCATCAGATAAAATTTGTTTAATCCTCGCGATCTTTATTCCTCGAGCACCCTAATCATGGCAGTATCTATCTATTCTAATAGATAAAGGGAGAACACCATTTAATGTGGACTCTATTTTGAGACTGGCCAGCTCACATTTTACTCTTCCAAAAATGCCCATGAATTTCTGTAAGTGTTTCATTGTGATTGCCTTTCATGGGTTTGAGAAATGCTGTGTATTGGGCACCATCTTTTAAGATGCCTAAAACATAAAGTAGAGGTTGGATTTAATATGCCTATTCAATTTACTCGAACATTTTTAACATCGTGTCATTTGAAAATTAAATTTTTTTAAAATTAATTTGACATGCACACGCATTGCATGTGCCTGACCTCTAGTCTTTTTTTAATGCAAGATACACAACGGGTTTGTCAATAGAAGTATCTCGCCGATTTGGTTGCAGAAAGAGCAATGCTCAAAACACAATTTAAAAAAAAAAACTCCTGACAGTACTACGTCTAAAACTGTTTGATGCACACAGTCTTACATACATTAGACGACTCTGAACATAATTTTGTTCAAAAATTGTGTTTATTTAATAGATAAATTGAACTCAAATAAACTCTTACTGAGTCGAGTCTTGAACAATTCACGAGTGACATTGTTCATTTATGGCCCTAGAGGGTGCAACTGCCATTGTAGTCTACGATACGATAGCATCTTCTTTCTTGGGCAACTGAAAGCCCTTTCCAGTGTACCAAAAAGAAAAGAAAGGAAAAAAGCCCAATTATCGCAACATAAATCACACTCGGGCCAAACTTTCAAAAGGAGAACGATTCTGATCTTCAATCAATACTTGGGCCTCAACTTACGAATAATTTTCTCTGCAGCGGTTTATATTACGGTGTAAAAAGTTTTTTTTTTAAAATTTTATTTAAATCTGTCCCTTTTCTTTTGGTCAAAGAGTGTTGAAACACGATTTTCGAACACAACTTTAAAAAAATATATATATATTCATACAATAATTCAAACACAAACACCAAATCTCTCACACATGTGGACTCTATACACACTATTATGTGTGGGCCCCACATGTACCTAAGAAGTTGTGTAAGTTGCTGTGTTTTAATTGTTGTGTGAGTAGCATTTTGTTGTTTTCAAAAGTTGTTGTAAATAGCAATATCCCTTATTAGAGCAAGTTTATCAATGGATGGGTATAGTACCTTGTGAACAGTTCACAATTATATTTTAGCTATCAACTTTTTTTTTATAACTATACTAATACTATCTATTTTACCTAACACTAATTAAAATATACATTTTTTTCACTTTTTTCCTATTATTTTTTTCCCAAGGAGGGAGGAGAGAGAAAGAAAGAAACAATAAAAAAAAAAAATGAGTGCAAATAGTGTTTAAGTAAAAGTGGTTAAGCCATATTCATAAATATATTTTAGCTACCCTTTTACCTAATTTGGTGTAGGGATATTTTTTGAATTTCTCCTATACAAAATAGCTAAAAGTGTATTTTACCAATGCTGGTGTTCACCCTCTTTTTTCGTCCGTTGGATTTTGTAGAATCGTAGCCAATTAAGAGAATCTCCCCCACAGCAACAAATCAAATTAACTCGATCTTAACCTCTTAGAGTATCCACAATGCTATAATTAAAAGTAAAAACTTTTTAAAGTTAACAATATTGATGCAAAATACGGCTCACAATGCTATAATCAAATTTAACAACTTCCTTAGAAATAATCAAAATTTGAGTTTTGGATAACCAAAACTAGCAATCTTTTGACAATAATCAAATTTAATAAACCCTACATATTTTCAATCAAATACACCAATCATTATACAAAAATGTTCTATCTCTGTTCCCTTTTCCCCTCTCTTTCTTTTTGAACAATATTTTAGGGAAAAAAATATTTTAATAATTTTTTTTTAGCAAAACAATTTTTTAAAAATAGTTTTTTTCCAAAAAAAAAGTTTCAAAAACTATTTTCCATTTCTAGTAAATAGCTTTTATTAGTTTCAAAACTATTTTTAGATAAATTATTTTCTACTGTTCATGGTTTTTAGTTTTTTATAATTTGAAAAGATGATGTGACAAATTTTGTTTATCCAATTTTGATTATACAATTGTAGATATCTATATTGCTAACTTTAACAATCTCTTAAATGAATAATCAAAAGCTGATGTGGCAATTTTTGATTATAGCATTGTGGATACCCTTAGAGTAGAGTAGGGTCTCCACCCCACCAAAGGATTATCTGGGAAATTGAGATCAGGAATATGGAGTTAATTTTAGGGAATTGATTTTGTGACTCCTCTTTTTGTTAATGTCACTCTCTTTTTTTCACAAAATAAATCATCTTATAGAGACTCAAAAAAAGATGACATTAACAAAAAGGAGAGTGACAAAATCAATCTCCTAATTTTAAGATAAAGTACTTGGGGGTTCGGTGCGTTTTTGTCGCACTATAATCATTCCATTTCCGAAAATTTCCATTAAAGCTTATTAATGAACCTGGTAGCTGTCAGCCTGTCTCAGTCAGCTTATTAATGTTATTTTTCGCGCTAAAAAATGGTTATTTGTCAAAATACTTGGATAAAAATGTCAAAATTTTATTTTTTCGATTTCTTTCGTCTAGATAAATCAATAACCTAAAAAAATTTGGCGCAAAACTAACAAATGTAAAAAAAAAAATCAAATAAGGACAAAATTTTCAAATTTAAGTTAAGTCCAAAAGAATGGAGTATAATCACTAAAATATTCATACTAGTTTGCATGCACCTCGATTAATTACAAATCTCTAAAGTTAATGACCAGCTCTTCAATTATTACGAAGTTTGAAACGTTTAGCCTCCATAAAATTCGAACATTCGATTTTATAGAAGATAAACACTTAATTGTTTTTTAATGTCCACTTAACTAAATCCCTTGGAGTTGAGTGTAATCCCTATTCTTTAAAATAGCTATAAAGGGTTTAAATTTTTACATACACGAAAAATACCCCGTGAAAAATTGGAAGGCTTCTAGAAGAAGAGAATTTCGTAATTGAAAAAGTGTCTAATAAAATCGGAATTTAGTCGTACATTTTACTCCGTGTAAAATAAGGTGTCGAAAGCAATAATTCTCGCCTGAAGAAAGGCTCATCAGTGGAGCTCCTGTTGCTTGAAGAAAGGCTCATCACTGGAGCTCCTGTTTATTCATCAGCTTATTTACTTCTTGGAAAATTCTAAAATCAGTTCAATGGGCTTACCATAATGAGTATGTGAATATGTATTAAAGGGTATAAAAAGTACACACAAATACGTTTTTTCTTGTCTTCTAGTGTGTTTATTATCAGCCCAGTAAATTGACAATAGCAAGACCGTTACTTCTTCGTACTATTTTTTCAGGGAGAAGTAAGGAGTGAGGACTGGAGGAAGAAGGGACTTGCAGGATTCTGCAAACGAAGTAAAACAAAAAGAGAGAAATTAGAAGCCTGTTTTTTAAAAAACGAATACTCAGACCAACTTGTGTGCATTTACGTTGCCGATGCATATGAGAAACTTTATAAATTCGGGTCATTTGCGCGCACTTACATTGTCGATGCACATGAGAAATCTAGCCGATGACAAGTTAAAATTCACAATGGTTTCAAACTTACAATTGCTCACTACGCCAAATTCTCCCATAGTTTCTGATCCAAAGGACTGCAAAAGGGAGATAAAGTGCAAGAACATAAGAAAGTTACAGCAGGACCCAAAGCCCAAGTCCAAAGTTCGATCCAGAGAATCGTATTATTACCTTCTTATTTCTTCCTCCCTTTCTTCCTTCACACTCTTTCATCCAAAGAAGTTTTGATTAAGGCTCTGTTTGGAACCCATGAAAAAGAAAGGAAAGGAAAATTAAGACATCACCGACGGAACTAATGCTAAGGAGCTCTGGAAATTCGGCCAAACCAATAAACACACAATCGCGAAGAACAATCAAGAAACAGATACAAGAAACACCAAGTTTTTTACATGGTTCTCCGGCCAGCAGCTTGTTAAGTATATCCCTCGGTTCAAACAAGTTACCAGTTACTTTGGCTGCTGCGTATGACAAATGTTTATTACCAAAGGTTTAATCACCAATCTCCGTAAAACCATGGTTAGGTTTTGTGGTTTTGGGGGCACTGCTCTGACCCGTCGTGGCCCACCCACCCCCCGCGGCCATCGCGGCCTGACTTATCTGGCCAAACCCCGAACCTCCGGAAGGGAGGACCCAAATCAAATTAACGAAGAGTTCAAGAAGATGATCAAAGAGAACACATTATATAACTAAACTTTATTATTATCTATTCTCAGTGATTTATTGATCATATTAGTAGATGACACCCTTACAGAAAAAAGAGAAGGGATGACCAACGATCCAAAAGTTACAGTTAATACTACTCCACTATATAGTGGTACTGCACGCGTATATGATTCTCTGATACGGTAAAGGAAAGGAAAACAAAACTTCAAGGATTGTCTTCGATGATAGAAGCCAAACCAGTAACAATCTTAACTCCAGTATGTGAACTCTTCGGTCTGATTGTCTCCGGTGGTTCCCATTTCTTCACTGCCGCTGCCGCCATCTCTTCTTCACCAGAACTCTCCGATAAAGCAAACACTATCTCATCATGATCAATCTCAACCGGAGAGAAGACTCTCCCTTCGCTCGTGGCAATCAGAGGCTCTTCCTTTTCAGTTTCGCGATCGGAATTGGGGAAAGTGGTATCGAGCGCTGGTGAGGTTCGTGCGAAGGGGGAGAGCCATTTGGCTTTGACGTACTCAGCTTTCCTCCACGGCGGGAAGTGCATTCCTTTCTTCTTCAGACTCTGCCTCGCCGCCTCTGAAACGAGGGCGATGATTCTTTCGAGACGACCGGCTCTGCCAACGAATATGCTGGGTAAAATCTGTAGGATGGTTTCGTAGGATTTAGTTGACCGAGCGATTTTGAATTCTGATCTGAAATCTATGTCGATTATCAACCTCTCTCCTTCTACCATCGCGTCCACATACTCGTACTCCCCTGTGCCAAACAAACATATGCTTTCAGGTTTAAGAAATTTGACCTTGCAAACACGACTTCACAAACTTATGCGATCTATCTATTTGTTTGATAAAAAGCATAATAAGTAGAAGTTAACATATGCTTATTTGACAAACTTAACAAAATATCCTTGTTTTATATCTCTAATTTCTATCAAAGACTTCATTTAACATAACATATGCTTATTTTATAATTTGAAACATCTTTTTTTTGTTCATCCAACCTTTTTTTTCCAAATATAGTGCAAACGGGAATCACGATTAAAGACAAAATTATGAATCTCTATATCAATCATTATGATTTGCTTTCTGTTGAACTTTTTTTTTCACGATTAAAGACAAAATTGTGAATCTCTATATCAATCATTATGATTTGCTTTCTCTTGAATGTTTTTTTTTTTTTTGGTCCAGACGTCCAAAGAGAGTTAGAATTCAAAATTACCTATATTTAATAACTAAACTGGGCGTATCTAATATTTAGGCGAATATTGTGGTCAATGTTGAGATCAAGACCTAAAATTAAAATCTTTTCGGGTTTTCTAATCATTTTGGTAAGAAAAGAGACTCTCAGGAGTCTCATCCAATAAAGCAGCGGTATGTAGCAAAGCAGAGAGAGAGAGGTACCGGCGGGATGCGAGGGAGATTTTTCCCACCGTGATTTGCAGATTGACGCGGCGTATCCCAGGCCTATGAGGCCATCTATAACGATCTTCCTGCAACTATCGTCCTTTCGCTTCGAGATCTTGTTTTTCTCAACGATTTTCGAAATGTCTGCCAGTAGATTTCTTTCACAGGCACTAGCACAAGCAACCAAATCCTGCTAAAAAAGCGGATTTTTTAGAAAATCACGACACATAGGAAAACAAAATATCTAGACCTAAAGACAGAAACCTTAATTGGAACTTTATTTGACCGATCAATATATCTTCAGAATTGTTTATCCAAAAAAAAAAAAGAAGAAACATTATTATACCTTGAGAATTTCACATGCATCGCCAAACGAGTCCAACTCATTCTCCAAACTATCACTACAGTTTCCGTTGAAGCAATTGCATCTGTTCCGATTACATTTCACCGTTTTATCTTCGTCTTCAATGAAATTCTGCACCATATTCTCCAAGCAAACAGAACTCGGCTCGAAATCGCCGGAGTTCTCCCTCTTGCAATGCGCTGCTACTTCCTCGACGCCGGCGATCTTCTCCGCCGTCGAAAACCTCAGGAACTGTCGCTCGAAGAGACGTTTCAGCCTCGATTTCGCCGCAGGCTTCACCGGTTCGTACCGAGCCGGCTCTTCCAGAGAGTTGATGAGATTGATCGGTTGAATTCTCATGGGGAAAGGCATGACTATACAGTGATCCAAAGCAAGACGCTATGAGATTGAATCTTCAAGCTCCATTTCCACTCCTCTCAACCCTAATTTCGATGAAACGGTCAAAATCTGTGATTAAATTTGTAAATACAGATGCCTCGACAATACATTAGTACGTTTTAGGATCACCAAACAGAATCGACTACGAAACCGATTTTTTTGGGGGGAAATCAATGTATGTACGAAAATTCGTGGGACTTAATTAAGCTGAAAATGATACCTTTATTATCTCTGCGATTAAGGCTATTATAGTCGTAGTTTGCTTCTGATTTGAGAGACAAAGCATGGAATAACTTCAAAACTCCTCCACGTTAAAAAAAAAAAGAAGTTCGCTTTTGCTTAGGGTTTTCACGGATCCGGCCAGAGATCGCGAAGTGCGGAGCGGCAACGGAACGTCACGTCAGCATTCCGGCGAGTCGGTAAATGACGTCGACGGAAACTCCGTTCGCCGCCGACGTAGGTGAAGTTCCCGGCCTGAGAATCTGAGAGAGAGAGAGAGAGAGACTTCGGTAGTTTTTTTTGATTTCTGAGGGGCTTTGGGATGGAGCAGTTCAGGGAGGTTTGTTTGCAAGTGTTTTAAAGGAAATGCTGAGTAGGACTGTGGTGCCACGATGGCATCCAACGTGGCAATATATGTTTATCTGTTCTTGTGGTTACGTGTCGACAAATGAAGAGGGTTCAGTTCATGATGCTTGACACACATCGCCGCGTACCCCACAAATGAGTGATGAGTACAGAGGGTCTATACGGATTACCGAAAATGTCCTTGGTCTTCTCGACAAGGGATATTTTCTGAAATCCTATGTACTGACGGTTTCTGCCGCGTTGGACCGTCTCCGGTCATCAAGTGGCCGATTCGAACCATTCAAAAATTTTATAACAAAAAACCGAGGGTGCCTTACAAGAATTAACGGCATCTGATGTGTGTAGAGTATTTGATCCAAATACTATTTTTTCATGTATATATGTATATACACGAACAATAAGGTGTAAGATCAAGCATGCTACACACATCGGATACTGTTGATTTCCTCGGAGCCCCCTTGAGTTTTTTTATAAATTTTTTGACAGCTTGAATTGGCCGTCCGGTGGCCCGAGACTGCCCATCGCAGCCGAAACCTTCGATACGTATAGCAGGGTTCGGATATTTTTGGGGGCTAATAACAAGGGGGAATTAGGAATATAACGCCCTCATAATTTAGAAATATCAGGCTGCTCTTGATAATTAAAAAAAAAAAAAAGCAGCAAAGAAGCAGCATATTTGTAGCTAGAAAAAATTCTTTCCATTATATGCTTAATTTTTTTACGAAAATCAATGAGTTTTTTAATTTATAAAAAAGTTTCAATTTTCCTTAAAAACAAATATATTATTTAAATTCTCGTTTTACAGATCAGACAAACATTTTGAAATATATGGAGTATTGAAATTGACTAGATCGAGAATCGGAACAAAGGACACTGCTAAGTGTGTTCCAATTTACGCCCTTAAAAAAATACTCCGTAAGTATTTATTTGCAATTTTTAGGCTTAAAAATAATAGGTTTACTGAAATAAAATAAAAAATGCAATGTGGACCTTATTTGATAGATGAGATCTATCAAATCTTGAAAACAAAATTGAAAAATTATTTTCGTAAGCCCATTATTTTTAAACTTGAAAATAGGTCGTTATTTTTTAAATACTTATTTGAGAAAATGGAACGGAACTAGCAGTTTCCTCAAATAAGTACTTATTTTTTAAATTAAAAATAATATATTATGAGATAATGATCTGTCTTATAATGCAAGAGTTTATTAGACCTTATTCCACTAGTAGTTTTTAGGACTTTTTAGGCTTTTGTCCTTATTTGAATTTTTTTTTTGGTTCATTAGTTTTGGATTAATTTTTTTTGACATTTTAATTTGTCTTGTCGAGGCAAATCGAAGAAGTAAAAAAAATTTACTTTTACCCATATATTTTGAATAAGAATCACTTTTAAGTATAAAAAAAAATCGATTTTTTTACTTAAAAGTGGTCCTCGTTCAAAATATTCGGGTAAAAGTAAATCTTTTTTACTTTTCCGATCATCTCGTTGAGAAGAATCAGAACGTCAAAAAAAATTGACGCAAAACGAACAAACACAAAAAATCTTGATCTGTGACTTTGCCACGTGCCAAGGAACGATCCCTGCCGTTGGATAGTTTGAATCCTGAGCACACACTTTATAGTTTATAGTACCTTTTATAATAACGGCAACAAGCACCCATGGGTGGTTAGTAAGTCATTGGGTTTGCTTCCTACATAATTAACGAGAGTTCAATTATTAGAATTAGACAGGAAGAAAGTAGTAATTTTTTTTTGAATACCGACATGAACGGCACGCATTTGGCTGGATTGGGAAGGAGATTAGTTAAGATGCGCATAAACTGGTCCGAATAATTCTCACCGTCTAAAAAAATACTACGTATAACAGAAACACCAAACACCAACCCACTCTTCAACTTCTTTCAGCCAAAATCTGCTTTCCAAGATGCCGTTTGAAAATTTTAAAAAAGTTGCGAACACGTATCCGTGAACTAATTTAGACATAGATGTGTGTGTAATTATCTAAATATATGAGGGCCTCACACTTACCGTGTGAACATCACTCATGTCAGAAGGCTTTGAATACATCTGCGTTCAAATCTATGTACAGACATCTGTGAATCCAACTTGCTCTTATTATTTTAAAATAATTTTATAATATTAATAATATCTTGTGTTGGATAATGCAAGAAACAACCATTTGTTTAATTGGTGTAGCTAGAAGAAACATTTGACGAATTTGTATAATTATTTTTTAAAATTAAATACCTATCAGATGTCCAATCTCTATATATATTACTTTTTGTTTTAACTTGGTTTTTCTGAACTTCCGATGTGAAAGAGAAAAGAAAATGTGGTAAAGTTGTACATGAATGAGACGTACCAAAACAATGTCTGTAGTTTAGGTGACCTTTGCTATTGTAATACGGGAAGTTTTTCGATGCCGGGTGGATATATTTCACGTGCTACTCATTTTGCACATTTGGGCTATTCAATATATTTTTGGAGGGCTCGGATTGAAATCTTCCCTCTCATCTCATCCCAATACTTTCTCTCTATTTTTTATCTCTTCAAATTTGAACCGTCAAAAAACGTAATAAACAGCTCGAATGTGCCGAGCAGGCACCACGTGGTACCCACCCGGCACTGAATTTTTTTCTCTTGTATGTGGTCAATCCCACTATAATTCCTTTTCTCTCTCTCCCTCTCTTTTCACCAGAGGTAAAAAGTATTCTTCTTCATCATGATCAAACACAATTGAATGAACAAAAACATCAGCAAAGGTAAAAAAGTAAAAGAAATATTATTCTTCGTCATAATTGATCAAACACAATTGAATGAACAAAACCAGAAGCACTCTCTCCCTCTCTCTCTCTCACCAAAGGTAAAAAAGCATTCTTCTTCATAATGATCAAACACAATTGAATGAACAAAAACAGGAGCAAAGGTAAAAAGGTTAAAGCAGTATTCTTCTTCATAATTGATCAAACACAATTGAATGAACCAAAACCAACAGCAAATATAATTACTATCACAACATGCAATTATGCAAAAACCCCCTGATTTAGCTAATAAGTCACACATTCGACGCTTCTCTATGAACTCGAACTCCCAAGCTAATTCTCATACAAAATTACGAGTATAACCTCTTAAGCTCGCTAAAGACTAAAAAAGTACTCAAGTTTGAAAACCTCACCTGCACTAATGGACTTTACTCTACACTCTAAGTACATGAATACTATGTTTAGTGCATAGAGTTTCAGCAAGAATGGATTACCTATATGTAATCAAAAGAAAGATGCCTATGATCAAAAGAAAAGGGCTTGGATGGGGACCAAAGGCCTTACGATATCGATTACTACTTTTCTTGCCCAACTTCATTGTGACATTTACTAAACTAATCGTAAAGCAAATCCAACTTTACATTTTATCGAAACCGCTACACCCGGTTTCCTTTACTAGAGTCTTTAGTGCAGAAGACGCAACCTTAAAAAATGAGGTAAAAAGTAAGACACAGATAATCTTACAAACATTTCAGGCTTTCTCAACCTGTGCTGAATGTGGACTTATTTGGAGAGAGAGAGAGAGAGAGACAGATTTATCTCTTCCTTGTAGTCGTAGAGAAGAAAAAATGGCTCTACTGCTTTATGCATTTCAAAAGGCAAAAGAAAGGCAATCAGTGCGTTTTGGCCTAACACGCGTCCCTAAAACACATCATGGCTAAAGTAAACAAGAAACTCAAGTTTCGTTTGTTTGGACGCAAAATGTTTTTCAGCAAAATATTTTATTTATTTTTCGGTGTTTGGTTGTGTAAAAAATTAGAAAAACATTTTATATGTATAACATTTTTCATCAATTGGATGAAAATAGCTTATCTTTAAATCTTCTGTAAGTTATTTTTCGAAATAAATCCGCTACCTTCTACTGTAATTCTCACTGCTTGGTTTTCTCGATTGTCAGTTCTGACTCACGTTCAATTCCAATATTTTCAGATCTCTCCACAGTTTAACCCCTTGCTCTATAGTACTATTTTGTTGATTTTTGAAACTATTTTCAAGTGTCAAACAAACACAAATGGATCCTGAATTTGAAATCTAATTTTTACGCATACACAAAAAAAATTTTACCACAGTGTATGGCCACAATCTATACTTCAATGGTTGGAAAAAAAAGACATGGAAGCCCCATAACCAGGGACTTGGGGGGCTGCTGTCCCTTCAAGGGACAGCATCGTGCTGTTCTGGCTGAGGGGGCCCGCTCCAGTCTTGGTCCGACGATCGAAAACGTTCACTTCATAGAGCTCGTCGAGTTGAACTATTATGCAAAAAATCAGTTTGATCGAATATCTTTGAGTGCCTGATCGGAACATATATAACTTGCCAATAATGGGTTCTAATAGATTTGATCCAGTGTTTAAAATCCATTCTTTTCAAGACAAAAAGGTTTCGATTAGTTACTTAATGATATCCGATCAAGCTGATTTTTAAAAAAATTTGTTCAACTCGATGAGCTTTATGAAGTGAATGTTTTCGATCGTCATAACGAGACCGGAACTGAATCCCCTCAGTAGGGACAGGAAACTGCTGTTCCTTGAAGGGACAACAGTCCCCCAACTCCACATAACCAGACCCCCAACTCCACATAACCAGACCGGAGCATCATAGCCAGATCCGTGATAATGAGGAAAGGGAAATCTTCCCCCCATACCACTTACCATCACACACAAAATCTGTGGATCCATCTGCAAATCTTTTTAATTTTTCCGTGGGTGCTAACTGATAACATCAAGTTTTTTTTCCTTAAAAAGATAAGACTACTCTACGCCTAGGGTTAGCCTAACGAAAGGGTCCCTCTCGATAGTAATTGTTGTCCATGTCAATGATGTTAGCTACATCTTTCTAGCCCTTCGTGATCACCTATAGGCTTTTGTAATGTCGCCCGTTTTTTTTTTATAACCGAATATTTAAACCAACTTATAAGCAATTCGACTAATTTTGGGCCCTGAAGATAAAAATTGGACAATAACTCCAGTGACCCTAAGGTTTGTAATGACACCTTGGTACCACATCTTACCAATACTTTTTAGTACATTGAGGTGTGTTTTTGGTGAAAATATTTTTGTGCTAACTGTGACACTACGTGACATTCGGCGAGATATTGCAATTCCACTCAATTTGGCCGTGTGTGCACGAGGTGGGGCCGAGGCGGAGACCGAGCTAGCTGGCCGAGCACTCAACATGGCTAGCTTGACCTTGGGCATTATATCATGTACGCACGGCCGAACATGAATGAAACCGTGACACCACAGTAGCACGTACACGGCGTGGTATTCCAATCACTCAGAATACTTTGATGAACGCTATTTTTCTATTTTGGCATGCTTGTGATTAGTCTTTCCACCACTCTCTTGACGGAGGACAGTGTACAGGACAAGCTTTTTGCAAGGAACAATATCTTCAACCCAGGCAGATTTCATGAGCTCAACAAGGAAGAAAGACTGGAACCAATTAAGAAAATGGTTGTTGTAAAAGTACTTATTAATCTACATTTTTAAAAAATGTTTTGGTGACGTTTAGTATAATATATAAGTAATTAAACTGTGGCAAGTGTCAATAGAACTGAAATAAGACTCGGGTGGTTTGGAAAAATCAGAGATCAAGACTTATCATTTTAATCTAGTTTATTCAAGCGTGTTACTTTATTCACCGCTCAAGACATGATTGAACGTTACTTATTTTGCGTGTGTTCGCCAGTCTCACTTCAAAGATTAAACTCATTTATTTTAAAGGGCTTCAATTTTTTAACACTTTGTTATTTGTGAGAATTGAGTTCAAACTTAGATTGTCAAGTGCTTGGTCAAATAACAATTGTTTTGTAACAAGATTGAGCGATTAGATCAGTATTTTCGGTATTGAACTATTTTTTGAAGAATGTTTAAAAAATCAAGCTAATGATATAAACGGTTCAAATCATCTTAGTGCGATTTGGTACCACACAAAGTGAATAATAATCATCTTGGCTGCGTGAAAAAACCCTTAGAATTCTTCCTTTACCCTTTGCATTTGGTACAATTCAAGCATCTCCTAACTACTTTTTCAAATACCTTCTTTTCATGTATCTTAAAGATAAATAGACAAACCTGCTTTAGCTCACACACACAGAAAGCATCAAATTTGTCAAATGTTTCTCTCTCTCTTTAGGTACATCGATCAAACACAATTGGGGAATGGTGCACATCACGGAATTGTGCAGCTCTCTGCACAGCTTCAACCCAGAGTCCGATTGAATAAATGCTTGTTTCTTGCATTAATTATCCAAGGACCTAGGAAAAAGACAAGATGGTAAAATTATATAAAATTATTAAATAAATATAAGAAGAGCAAGTTCATTTACATGGACAAATGCAATTTTATTTACGGTTCAATTTTATTTGTTTAAACTGCAGATGTGATGGAAAAAGAGATTGTGATAGAGGGAGTACATGGATCAAAATGTTCCAAGACGACGTAGTATAGGTGCCATACTCGGCTATAGTGCAAGAGCTCACTACAGCGCCTCCTATCGATTGTGATAGAGGGATTTTTCTAAAATTGACGATTTAATTATGTGAATATTCCTATCGATGTAAACAAAATTTCAGGAATGATAAAAAAAAGAAAAAAAACTTGCGTTAGGGACGAGCTCCTCTCGATGTCCTATCCCTACACACCCCTGTGAACGTCTATTTTGTGGGCCCACTCCACAACTACAATAATTATCCAAACTGTTTAGTAATTCATCTAACAGAACCTACAACAAAAGTTGTATTTGCAAAATATTAGTATGACGGGACTTCAATTGGTACGTGATTATGTTGTATTTCATTCGGTAACACAATGATAGATACTAATTTAAAAAGTATTTCATGCTTAAATCGTCCAACTGACAAAATAAAATGAACTTTACATGAACTTTGTCACGTCCACCGATCAAATCCATATCGATTTTGCACCAATGGGTATGCAGGGCCCTCTTTGAATCCCGCACGAAAGATCCGAGCCGTTCAACATTTAAAAGAAAAAAAACCAAATTGGCCTATTAAAAATTAGTTCAATCCAATATATATAGCTTCTCGATCCAATCATTCACATCGTATATATCTGCCTCATAAAAAATCATTCACACCAGGAAGGGTTTCAAGAGTTGGGCTGAAGCCTCATACGAACCCAACAAGTTGGGCATTGGACTCTCGCTCGCAGTAGTATTTGGTGGAAAAGAGAGAAAGAAAGATGGACTGCGCAGTGAAGAGAATCGAAAATTTTTGAAATCCGAAAAATCCTTTCTCCCACCCAAATTTACCGCCATTTTGTCTCCCCCAGATCGGAATAACCCAAACAAAGCATTAAATTAAAAGGAAACCCGAAAAGGACAACTTCGCATTCCACCAATCCCATTCATCGTCTCTCCAGTTTCCTCGCAACTACTCAGGTCTCTCTCTCTCTCTCCCTCTCCTGATCTTTTGTCTGATGTAGATCTGTTTTTCTAATTCGTCGCATGTACCTTCTGGGATAGTAGCGATTTAGCAAATTTATTTTGTTTATTGAGTCTATGTGAAGGATCTTGTCAAAGTAACGCGAAACCTGTCATCTATAAGCCTTATTTACCAAACACATTAAACTTCTGGTGTTGTGTGTTCTTTTAGCGACTGGGATTTTCTTGGATCTGTGATTTGTGGGCATTTTAGTTCGTTATAACCAGTTTTTACTTAATTTTTTTGTATTATTAAGGCGGTGAAAAATGGCCGGAAAGGGTGGAAAGGGGCTGGTGGCTGGGAAGACAACAGCAGCGGCTAACAAAGACAAGGACAAGGGCAAAAAGGTTCCTGTTTCTAAATCTTCTCGAGCTGGTCTCCAGGTACCATCCTACTTCTCCCTCTCTGTTAGGGCTCACTTGTATCCTGGTTTTATTCTTTACAACTCTGTTTGGGTCAATTTATATGCATCTCAATTAGGGTTGGGAAAAAAAAAACTGAGATGTTCATGCTCGAGGTTTGGCTCGTTATGGGCTTGTCACGTAAGTAAACGAGTCTACCTCGAGCTTTAAGCTTGTCTAGTAAATGAATCGAGCTTGAGTTAGATGTAATTTGACTCTTTGTGAAAGTTTGGATCTTTTGTGGCTGCCCCTTTAGTAAAGCCCAGAGCTCAAATACCTTGATGCTAAACGAGCCAAGCTCCGGCTCAAGTTTCTGGGTTCGACTCAAGCTTGAGCTAGACTCGTTTTGAACAAGCTAAGCAAACTTGGGTCGGCTCGTTTGAAGTTCTAGCCATGACTAATCTCTGAGGGACCGACGTCACGCCTACTTATTGGAGCTATGATTAAAGCTAGAGCAGAGTCCCGTATAAGTTGGTTTCACAAGAGTTCATAGTATTTAGGAAGTATGGAATCTGAGATTTAGTACTTATAGCAAACCTAACTCCCACACCTTGACTACTAGATCTACCCTTTGGGGTTTTGGTTTCATTGTTGACAGAGTGTGTTACTGTGTTATGTAGAATAAAAAAAAGAGAGAAGGAACTACTGAAATGTCTTGGGATTAAGCACGTCACGAGCAGTTTTATTGACTGAATTTGAACTATTTCTGAACTAGATTAGCTGCCGTATACGTGACATCTGATTGTCATAGATAAAGTCACAACTGAAAGGAAAAGATAAGCACCAAAAAATGATTAAAATTGACAGTTTAAGACCTTATTGGAATTAAAAAAATATACGTACCAGTCTTTTATGCCCCACAATTGGCCATGAGTTTCTTTTTCTGTAATCAGAATTGCCATCCTTTCTTTGGTTGAATCTATATGTGCAATCTGACTGCATTTCTCTAGTTTTGGTTTTTATGGGGTTTCAAATTCTCTTAACTGAAATGGTAAGGCATGTTACGGTGCAATGTCTCTAGTCCTATTTTACCAGAAACTCTAAATCCCCCAGCAAATTGAGTTTTGGAATGCACATTCTGAAACAATATGCATATGCCTTTCAAACGGTAAATTTAGGGATCCAAAGTTTTTCGTACAAAACTAGAGATTTTAGCAGGATACTTTAAGATTATTATGTTATAGTCCACTACTTGTAAAAATGTGGTACTAAGAATAATTGGACAAATGAATTAATGATACTCTTGATATCCCCCAGCAAATTGAGCTTTGGAATGCACCTTCTGAAACAATATGCATATACGTTTCAAACTGTAAATTTAGGGATCCAAAGTTTTTCTTACAAAACTAGAGATCACAAATTTTAGCTGGGTACTTTAAGGTTATTATGTTATGGTCCACTACTTGTAAAAATGTGTTACTAGGAAGAATTGGACAAATGAATGAATGATACTCTTGATTTATTTTGTTGGGTGTTGATCTCTTGAAATAAGTACGCTTAAATATTGTTATCTATAAATGCCAAACTCTTACCATAGCGTATTTTTTGGAATGTTTGGTACCATGTTCACTGCAATTCTTTTCACTGCCAATTTGAAACGTAATTAATCCACTTCAACCATGGAAATTGCAGTTTCAAATGCGTTTGTCTTAATTTTTGCATAAACAACTGGAAGGCAGCTTGGTTGATTTTACAACATAATGTTTTCATTTGAGTTTGCAATACAGTTTTGGGTTTGATTGTTATGTATGATGAGACATGAGGACGTCTCAGTTTTCAGTTATTTCCTTTAGCTTCAGAAAATACCTTTTGGTCTCGCTATCTTTGATACTTATGTTCTGTTTCACTTTTGAGTGAATTCAGTTCCCAGTAGGTCGAATCCACCGCCACCTGAAGTCAAGGACTGCTGCTCACGGGCGAGTTGGTGCCACGGCTGCTGTGTACTCAGCTGCAATTCTTGAATATCTGACCGCTGAAGTACTCGAGCTAGCTGGAAATGCAAGCAAAGATCTAAAAGTGAAGAGGATCACTCCAAGGCATCTGCAGTTGGCTATCAGAGGGGATGAAGAACTTGACACTCTCATCAAGGGCACCATTGCTGGAGGTGGGGTCATTCCTCACATTCACAAATCCCTCATTAACAAAACCACTAAAGAATGAGCTCAATCTGTTAGATCTCAATTGGTGTTAACTGGATTACTGTGTTTATTAATGACTATTAGGCTTTGGGGACTGTTGACTTGGTTTGTTGTGTTATGTTTGTTCAGAGGATCCATGGTAGCATGTAGTGGTTGCTTTCTCAGATAGTTTGGTAACTAAACTAGTATTTCTGTTTATCAGAACTTTTGTGCGGTTCCCAGATGCGTTTTCTGTGGTTCTATTTGCTGTTGTAAAATGTCTGCCTTGGAAGTTGGTGATCTGTAGTTGCTCAAAGATTCACTTTAGTGTTTAGATTCTGCTGAATTGTTGTAGCTTCTTTGCACCCTTGGTTTGAAAGCCATAGCGATATGAAAGCTAAAGTTGTGCCAGTATGCCCATGGTGACAGTATGTTGGGTTTCTGTCTACACCCTATGATTGTGCACAATTGGAGTCTAAAGAAACCCAGTCTAAAGGTTTTTTCAATCAGAGGTCGATATGGAGTACCAGGGTTTTCCTTGCCTGTTTCCAATTTTATGTAGTGCTTGATAACCCTAAAATGCTGGTGTTCAAGGATCATGATAATAGTTGGTTGCCGTGTATGATGAGTTTTGATGAACCCAACACAACATTAGGGCCGTCCCCTTCATTCTATGTTGACCCTGGCATGGGCTGGCTTTTTGGGAAGCTCGTTCCCACCGGTTTTTGACATGAACACATGTTGCACTACTGATGAGACTTGATTTTGTGTCTCTATTCTTCTCTAAGTGGTGCCTGGATCTTGGATTTCCATAACAAAAAGATAGTGAAACAGGACAAAAGAAACTGTTCTATTCTCATTTTTCAGTATGGCTATTGTCGGAAATTGTCTGACTATTCACACAAGACAGTCTATGCAGACGTCTGGGCACCGCACATGAGGTGTCTAAACCAACGACTTCTCCGGGCGGACGTCTGGCAATGCTGATTGAACATAGGAAATGTAGGTTTGGAAAGCTTGTGGGTGCAAAGTTAGGCCAGAGATTCTGAAGGGTATTAGTATAGGAGTATTATTGGGTGAATGCATCTTTCTTTGCCATTGATGCATAAATGTAGACACCAATTACTCCAATAGTGATTGAATTCCTTTGTGATTTTCATATTAGAAATCTGTCAAGCCTGCTATGATTCCCTGCCCTCTATGATTGTAGAGTTTTTCGCTTGATATCTTCTGTCCATTTGTTCAATATCAGTAGCTCAAAGGAGAGAGAGAGAGCAAGAGAGAGAGAGAGAGCAGTTATGGTTATGGGCATTGGGCGTGACTCGTGAGAATCTTCCTCTGAATCTCTTTGGGCTAGCGATTGTTGATTTGGCCCAAAGATGAATAGTCATTTAAGGAAAGGCCCACTATATAGCTACCAGAGTCAAAGCCCATAAATTCAAAATCTCGGGTTTCATATTCAGGCCCACATAGCCCTCTGACGGATACTGGATCTCTATTCCATATAAACACCCAATTTCTCTCTCTTACAGCAAATCCCATGTGTGGAGAGAGAAATGAAGGGTGGTATCTAGATGAAAGTTTTTTTTTTTGAGTAATGCAGGGTGTCCCGGGTGTTAGAATCTCTTGACGAAAGTTTTCTTTCGACTGGTTATCTTCCATATCAAGAATATCACTACATAGTTGGACCACAATTGCTTAGAATCCCTTGGGCTGTGTGTGAACTTGAATTTATAGACCGAGAAGAAATGGAAAAAAAAAAAAAAAAAAACCAGATATGCTTTGAAGCTTTATTCTCGTTTTCTCTTTTTTTGGGTGCAATTGTCGTTTTATTTTTTCCTTGCATAAATTGCTTACTGTCTTGTCTACCAACCGACTTTCTTGGATATTGCCATAAGCAAAAGTATTTTTTTACACTAACAAATTACTTCTGAATAAAAGAAGTCCCATGTGCTCGTGTGCCTAAGATTCGCATCCTACTCATATAATCCTTTAAAATGCCCTGTGTTGGCGCTCCTAATCTCCGTACTGCGCTTGTGTTCTCTATCCTTGACCTCGTGAATTTTACTAGTTAGAATCTATTTCAAGGACGCTTTTACGCGTGTGCTCCCGCTTATTCACTCGCACGTGAATTACATGACTTAGGTCTGCATACATGTTGATTAATGCGACAGGGACGAGCTTCCCAACCCAGTACACCCCGGAGGACCAATTTTCTCTCTGTTTTTTTTAAACGCCAATCACAGCAATTGCCATTCAAACTTGGGACACCTCATTAAATGGCAAATACTGAACCTTTCAATTTCAAATGTAGCGTTAGTCAAATTACACCTCTGGCAGAGTACCAAATGAGGAGACACAACGAAAGGAGGAGGAGGAGGAGGACGATGATGACGACGAAGGCGGCCAACAGCGACAAGGATTGGACAGGATTAAAAGGGTTTCTGCACATGTACGGGTGGGTCTCCAATTTTTAACATCTCCCAGGAAAAAAAAATAAAAATGTGCCCACTTAGATAAAGACCCATTTGGATAATGAAATGACAATATACAAGATAACAACATTACCATGTGGGCTTTCAAATTTTGCCATTGCCAGAGCATCCATATGGACCAAGTCTCTCTCCAATGGTGATATATTGAATAAGCTTGTGCCCTTTTGGGATGTCTTGAACCCCATTTTTCCATTTTCTGTTTTTTTTTTTTGGCCTTTTCAGAGATTGGTCTCAACTTGGGATGGGAGGAGCACGGAAGGAATGGAATGGGAGATGGAGGTAACGAACGCCGACAAGGGACTGCAAACAAATTGAGTTGATCTGAATAGTGGTCGTTGGCGATAGTTCAAAAACATGTCAATTGACTCAATTTTAAAGAATGCATTGACATTGGGGAGCCATGCCCCTTACTTCTAATCCCATTTTGAAAGTACCGTTACAATCTAAATTTACGCTACACCTCATAACGGTAATCCTCTAAAACCTTTCACCTATCATTTGGCCTCCTCGACAATGAAATTCTTGTCCTGTATAAGGTCAAACTGATATTAAATGAGTTTTAATCGAGTTTATCACAAAAACACTTGAATAACTTCGCATCGGACAATTGGGTGGAAGGGCCACCCAAGAGGGGGAGAGGGGCAGGGAACCCACGTGTTTCTAGAGTCTAGAGAGAGAGAGAGGGGGTGAGAATTGGGCAGAAGTGGGCACCCAATTGGGGAAAGGGGCCAGGGAGCCCATAGGTGAAAAGAGAAATGAGAGAAGCCCACACCTAAGGGCATCCCTTATCTGTTGACAACCCTACCTCATTTTGTACCCATAGCAAATGACCAAGAATTATGCAAAGTTGACTCATAAAAAAAGGGTAAACTCATGAGAAGAAAGGGGCTCCACTCTTCATAATTGAGAAGAAACAGTTATCCCTGACAATGATGTTTTACCCACACTCCCAGTTCCTGTCGTGCCATAGATGATAGATCTTTAGACACCCACCACATCTATCCCCTACTTTCTCAGAATAAGGGCTGTGAAAATCATGAAGGAAAATGACTTTTTTTAATCCTCATTTTCCCAAGCGCACTCTAAATTTTGTCTGTTTAAAAATTCCTTGGTGTCTTTCTAAACACTCAAAGAAAAAATTTCAAATGTTTTCATAGAAAAGTTCGGAGTGTGAACCCAAGAGGTTAGCTTAGTAGTCATGATCTATGACTTAGGGGTTTGCTTCCTTCTAAGGTCTCAGGTTGAAAATCTTTTAGATGATGTCAATTCATTTGGGGTCAGTCCACTTTAATTGGAATCTCCGCAAGTGGGCGGTGAAATTGGTCCTTAGGATTAGTTGAGATCCGCATAAATTGGCTCGGACACTTTAGTCATAAAAGAAAAGAAAGGATTTTGTTAATGTATATCCTAGGGGCTTATGTTAGTACTCATTTTATGATACCAATTATATCCAGAATTGTATTGGAACTCTAAAACGTAATCAATAGGTCAGGCAACGTTTACTAGGAGAAAAATTTGTTTATGGTGAGGCCAACCTTTTACTTTTCACTCCATACATGCTATCTTTTCAACTCCTCTTATTTTTCTGGGTCTTTAAACTCCCGTGGGTTTAAGCCAAAAAAAAAAAAAAAATTCCCTATGGGTACTCCATATCAGTCACCAAAATGGTATACAAAAAATAACTAATTATTTATTCCGTTGAACTCTAAGAAGGAAAAAATAAATGAAAGTCTCCTGTTAGCTTAGCTTTTTTGGCTTTTTTGTTTTGTTTTGTCCTTATTCATTTTTTTTTTTTGCGTTTGTTAATTTTATGCCAAAATTTTATGGATTATTGATTTGTCTCGACGAGAGAAGTTATAAAGTAATTTTTTTTACTCTTACCCAAATATTTTTGGAATATCTAAGATATAGCCTGAATATTTAGGTAAAAGTCTTAACTTTTTACTCTTAGGATTTCTTTCATCGAGACGAATGAATAATTCATAAAAATTTAGCATAAAACCAACAGAAGAATTTTTTTTTGAATAAAAACAAAACTCAAAAAGCCCCAAAACCTCCCAAAATAAGGAAAATAAATCCTAGCACTTCTTTTTTAATAACTAAAAACTACAGTAATACATTGCGAAACAAGTTATTGATTTTTTCCGTCAACCAGATTTTAAACATTTTGGGCTAATGTTATCTTCTTCTTGTTCTTTTTTTTTTTTAAAAAACATTTTTGTATATTATCTTCTTTTACCTTTACGTTTTTCTCTCATCAAAATGAATTAGCGAAATAAATTCTCTTGATCAAAAGTTCTTAAAACAACACGAAAGCCAAAGAATAGATAATACATAGGAGTTTATTTTTTCTTAAACCCGCGGACCTAGAAAACTAATAGGAGTTGGAAATATTATAGCTTGGAGGGAAAAGTAAAATGGGTAATTTAGTCTCACACAAATAAAATTTCCTCCTAGTAAACATTCCCTGACCTTTTGATTACCTTTCGGAGTTCCAAACAATTTTAGATATAGTTGACATCATTAAATGAGTACTAACATATGCCCCTAGGGCATACATCAACAAACCCTAAAAGGGACAAAAAAAAAAAAAAAAAAGGGTGTCTGAAAGGCATTCCAATTCAAGCTTTGCTTTAAAGTAGCTGCTAACAAAAGACTAGTGAAGCACTTTCTCTCTACCAAAAAAGAAGTCCATTTATGCTTGATAAATCACACGTACACTTCTCCAAGATTTTACCAATCCCACAACTTTTCACTATATAAAGAGGCCAACTAGATTTGCCTGCTTTTCAGGTTTAAGCCCCCCTCGAGATACAACTTAATTAATTTGTCAACTTTTAAAAACAAAGGGACCAAAATGGAAATATAAAAATCTAGTAGGCACACAAATAAATAACAAGCGCGCGAACACTAACTTACAAAACCAACTTCCTACAAGCGGCTATCGGGACCCTGCTATACGTTGCATACACAGCGAGATCTCTGATCGTTTCGCCCACTAAATCCTTGAAAATCAGCCGTTCGATGTCCAACACCGCCTCGGACATCTCCACGGGGCAATCCCCCCACCCGCTGACACTGTCCCCGGCCAAATCCTTGCGTAAAACGCCGCATATTACGTCGAACAATTCCTCCGCCGCGGTGTCCCGTTTGCGAATCCTCTGAAACTCCGACCAAATCTGATGCAGCGAGGGCCTTTCAATGCTCGAGCGCGAAATGACTATCCACGGCGGCAGTTGTATGTTTCGGTTGAGAATCTCGGTGACGGTGTCGAAGATGAGCCGTCGTTGGAGTCTGGATGCTTTGGAGGTGTCTTTCCCTTTGAAATACTGTTGCTTTTCCAGTAATAGGAAAACATCGGAGTCATCGGGGAGGTAATTGAAAGCTCGGAGGATATCGGAGATGTAGACGAAATCACAGTCTTCTTCTGATTCATCCTCATGTTTTGATCGGAGGGGCGAAATCGCAGGGCTCCATATCTCTTCTTCAAATTCTCCCGATTGATCTGGTATTGCAAGTAATCGACGTTAAGTTCAAACATTTCAAAATTGAAAAAAAAGACTTGGGAAGAAGCAAATTAACATGAAGTGGTATATTATCTGTCAACCTTTTTTTTTTCTTTTTTAGGTGTGTCGGAAAGTCATTTACCAGTTGCATCCCAAATCATTTCATGGATTTGGGGTGGCTATGGTCACAGTGTCGTAGGGTGGCCGATTCGGCTGTTCATTTCGACAATAGAAAGTTCGGATTTTAATCCGAACAATGAACGATGCAGATTTGTAAGAATTCAGATTAAATCTAAATCGGCCGTATCAAAATGGACAGTCTGATCAACCGCCTTATATCGCTGTGGTGTGGGCCACCCCAAATTAATCCCCCGTTATGGGTGGGTAGCAAGATCCAAAAATAACTGCTCCACTTTTCTCTCTTACCTATATAAAAGGTACTGGTACTAGTATTTTTCTAAGTGGTACAGTGCCTTGTCAAATGCCATTTATGGCCTTCATGGTTTCTGCAGTAGAGGAGGTTTACGGTCACTTTCCAAATAAATTCCCTGTCGATTACAGTTATACCTCCATCATTGAGTTTGACTATATGCACACCCACATTAATCCCCCAATTTAAAGCCAGTCTGCGCTGTTGAACTCCTACGGCCCACCGCCCTATAGGCCTAGATTCCTTTTTTTCCCCTCTCAATAGAAGGCGGTGGAGTGAACGACTAGGCGTAACTATCTACCCCTAAGCCATCACGACAAGGGCTTCAAACCAGTGACCGAGCCCCCTTAAGGAGACTTGGAACTCTTAGGTTAGCACCGCCCTCCTTGAGGCCAAAGGAAACAACAAGAGAATCATGAGATTCAATCAGAGCGAGGGGGCATTGGCACACCTCTAACCACGAACACACGAGAGACAAACCCAACGGGATTAACCCATTGCTGTCTTTGCTACCACCGAGTGGTCAAGAGGCCTAGACTTAAAACTCCGTATTCAATTAACCAAACACCAACTCATCACTCAAATCCGAAAATTTTGATGCAACAAATACTACATCGGGCTTCCATTTCCCGCTGCCAAACAGTCGAGAAATTCAGTGCCGGGTGGATACGTCACTCGGCTGACGTGTTGTCCAAGCGGGCACATCCGAGCTGTCTAAAAGTGTATTGAACGGTTTAGATTAAAACTCTCTTTCCTATTTCTCTCTTTAAATTCGAGCCGTTTAAAATCGAAATAGACAGTCCGGATGCACCGACCCGCTCGGCACTGAAATTTTTCTCCAAACAGCCTGTCAGATATAGTAATTAGATAGTGTGGTCCAAACTCCAATCCGTCGCTAGACAAAACACACAGGATCATAGCCAAAAACCATTGGTTATTGACGCGAGTCAAGCAGCCAACAGGCAGAGTTAACGTCATCCGCACTGACGGTGAAAAAATTTGTGCTAAAGTGCTACAGAGTCCTGCACGGTCTACCGCACCGATCTCACCGTTTAAAAGTGTTTCGAACGATCTGAATTGAAAATAAATTACTACTAATAAGAGTTACTATTATTAAGGGCCAAAATTTAAAAATAATTTTAATAATTAATTATTGAGATGAATGATGAGATCATGGGTGCGGTGAAATTGTGTGGTGGGCATATCACCGTTGAAATTTGCGAACCCTCGACATCAAATTCAGCGTAAACGAAACCGTACCTTTGAAATCGATGGTTCGTTTAAGCACAGGCGACGGAGACGACGACGACTCTTCATCCTTGTAAAACGACGAGTTGAGGACGGACACCGGACTCGGCTGCAACTCAGTCGCCGTCATTTCCAGAATGCTGTTCACCAGCTTATCGCACCTCTCCAGCAGACTCCTCCCTCCCCGCCTCTCCCCCATCTTCAACCTCTGCAAAACCATCAAAAAAAATCACAATAAAAAAAAAATGCATAATTAAGAAAATTTTGATTAATGAAGTAATTGTAATTATATGTCTGTAGTGTACCTCTGTATCAGTATGGGAAGAAGTACTGACATTGCTTTCCGAAATCGATGATGACTCCATATCTTCTACAAGGACGGAACAGATCTTCTCCTTTGGCGCAATCTCGTCCGTCGATCTCCTGTTGTTCCTCGGTAATCGAGCCGCGATGACGGCTTGATCAGATCCGTTCCTCTTCGGACTGGGTCTTGGTGAGCGAACAGGAGGAGCTCGCCGCTGCTCCACCGGCTCATTGCCCTTCCTCTGCGTCTCGACGCTGCTCAATGCTCGCCTCCTCGCCGGCGACGAGCACGGACTCTTCACGTTGTTGCTCTCTCTCCGCGTCGGCGAGCTCGAATTCCTAGATCTCGCTTCGACCGATTGCCGCTCTCGTCGTGGACTCGTCGACGGCGGCAGGTTGTCCCCGGAGTTATTCAGATTCCGACTGGCACCGGCTCTGTTAGGCGAATTGTTAGGGAAGCTTTTGTAATGAGCCGGTGATCTGGAGGGCCTCATGATGACGATTGGAGATTGATCATCTGAATTGAAACAACTCCCGTCGTACACGAAGTTTCTCTGGCTGATTTGCTGTTCTGAAGCCTTCTTCGAATGTAAGAGGCCTTTCAGTTGCATAGCCTCGAGGATTTGCTTCAACGTCTCCAGATCTTTCGACGCGTCGTCGATGCCTCTCATCTTTAACCTCTTCTCGAAATCTCCGTACATGCACACCGTTTGTTTCGGCTCGGGGAAAAAGTCGGCCGAGTCGAAGAAGCTCTTCCTATGCTGTTGGTGTGATGATTTCCAAACCCCTCTGTACAAAGGCTTTGTCTGTTCGGAAGACATCGGATCTGGTGGTCTCCCGTTCAATGCAGCTCCTGCGGCGGCGGTGTTTTCTCTCGCGGCATTGTCTCGCGAGTGCAACTGGTTCTGTTGTTTCATATGGAAATTGTTGTTACTGCCTTCGGTGAACCGGTAATCTCTTGAAACCCTAGACTCGGAAGCGGATCTCCTTAATTCGGCATTGTGGACTGGTTCATGGCGAGTTGAATTGTTTGGCAGCTGGTCGAGTCCCATGAGTTTCGCAATGACGCTGGGAGACCTTCGCTTGTCGTCGCCGCCGCCGCAGGCATCCGCTGTTGCTACGACGTCGTTCAGAACGGCGGGATTAATTCGGATTTTCCCCTTGCCGTCAACACTGGCCCTGCTGTCCAGGGAAAGTCGAGGTGCTTCTTTGGAGAACTTCCAAGAGGACTTTACCCCATCCTTGCATTCGAATAGGGGTAGGGGGAGAGGAAATGTCGCCGGAATATCCACCGGCGATCGGTAATCCGTCGGCGGAGAAAATTTCAGACGGTCTGGACTCGGTGAAGTCATTGGCCTAGTTTGTTGTGGCTTCTCCGCTTCTCCCGGTATCTCCGGCGTGAAATCCCCAGCCTGAATAAATCCCATTGAAAATAAAATTAGATGAAGGTGTTTGGTAGCAGGAATAAGCTAAATGTGGGGAAAAAAGAAAGTATGGAAAGAGAAAAGAAAATGTCACCGGTGGGGGAGGTAAGCGCTTGGTGGAGTTGAGTCTTTTGCCGGTCAGAAGATGTTGGCGATCGAAGATCTGGAAGAAACCAGCCATACAACCCATTTGCTTCTCTATGTGCTTCTCCAGATTCTGATCGTGTATTATACCCGTCGTCATTTTCCCGGCGAGTTAGTTAGTTCCAGGTACTTTCTCTCTCTCTCTCACAATCCACACACACACTCTCTGGCGTAGCTTAACGTCACATTGGCTCGAATCTCCACCACTACAATCTCTCTCTCTCTCTCTCCCCCTCTCTCTCTGGAGTAATGTTTTTGCTTTATCTGCAACTCCCGCTTTCTGCTGCTTTTATAGGGCGGACGAAGGAGAGAGAGACGGGGGTAGGCTAGACATACGCATGGGTTTCAACATTTATCCCTCATACTTTGGGCATGGTTTGGCAAAAATTTTGCATTCTTTAATTTTGAATCAAATTTTTTAGATAGTGTTTTCAGCAGTGAAAAATTTATAAATTTTTATTTGTGGTTGAGAAATTGTTAGGTGTTTTCGATTGTGAATAAGTTATTGATAAATATCAAGTTATTTTCCGATAGTAAATAAATTATTGATGAATTTGTGAGTAAAGTTACTGTAGCAAAATAAATTTTTGTTGGCAATTTTTTTGTTTGTAAAAACTAGATGGTAAAATACTGAATTTTTTTGTTAGTGAAAACAAGACGATAAAATGCGTTAAATTTTTAGCATTTTTGGTTAGTAGAAACACCCCCTAACTTGTCTTGATGAAAAAAAATTGGATCAAAATTTTTTTTGATAGAAACTAATAACCTTTTTAATAAAGACAGAAATAAGGAAAAAAAAATTTGTCCTTTTGAATTATGATTTTTTATTTTTTATTTTTTTTCTCATTGAGACAAATTGGTAATTCAAAAAAATTGACTCAAAATTAGTAACAAATTCAAAAAAAAAAAACACACACAAAATAGAAAAAAAGGAAAAATTAGCCATAACGGTAAAATAGTTTTCATTTAAGGAAAGGACGTCAGCAAAATAGTTCTTAGTGGAGGTCCTTTAATTTTTTGAATTTTTTAGCCATAAGACAAAATATATTTAGACACTTTCATAGAGTTTTAGGGTGCACTTTTCTATTATGAGATTTTAATAGTTTAGGCACTTTTATATATAGGGTATCTTAGGATTTTAGACACTTTTATAGACAAATTTATCCTTAAGTCTACTTTACTTATTGAGAGATGCTACATACACTACCATCCAACCACTACACCATCCACTACATTCTTTGTGGGGCCCATCCCGGGTCCCAAAAAAATACAGAAAAATGTCCATAAATTTTAAAATAATATATTATGGGGTTCTGTAAAAAATCAGCTCCAACGGATATCGGTAAGTATTATTTCTTGATTTATAGGGACGAAACTGTTTAACTGCACAGTTTCGCCCCTACGAATTTAGAAATAATACTTACCGATATTTGTTGGAGCTAATTTTTTACAGGGCCACATAATATATTATTTTAAAATTTATGGACATTTTTCTGTATTTTTTTGGGATCCGGAGTGGGCCCTACAAAGAATGTAGTAGATGGTGTAGTGGTTGGATGTAGTGTACCTAGACTTAGTGTTACTTATTTTTGCCAACCTGGCCCACAGTGCCAAATGTACTCCACAACTGGTGACGAAATGACAATTAGGTCCCCTTTCTCAAAGTCATCAAACTGGGTGGGTTTTGTTTGTTTTTACTCCAGTTTTGAGCTTTCGTGGAGAAAGGCAGAGAGAGCTGTGCATCTGTAGAGAACCTCCGTGGGTGATGCTCTACGTGTCAGAGACCCACTCCCTTGAGTTGCGAAAGTTTGAACAACGACCTCGAATACGGATTTACCCTTATACCCTCCCCTCGTGGCGGAGCTACTGTGGGGCCAAAAGATTCGGGCCAAACCCAATTTCATTTTGATCACGCTAAATTATGGTGGATATTGTTGTGTGATTATTATACTCTGTGTGTCGTCAAATGATATGATAGCAATTAGCAACAATAATCGAGATTAATTTTTTGAATTTATCAAAATTGTTGTATAAAAACTCAAGACTTGATTTAGTTTTGGAAAATCATCGAACCGAAATTTATTTCGTAGTTTGGCTCCTCAAATCTCGACTCCGTCACTGCGCTCGACTCCTCTTCCTTCCATTAAGATCCGGGGATCCTGTAGTGCACGAGTGCATTTATAGGGGCGTAATGCATCATCCAATCGTCTATCTCATCAATCAATCAATCCATCCGAATTTTAAAAAGCCTCTTCCTGTGAAGAATTGTTTAACAGAATTTTACAATGACAAACACTTTTCAACGGCTGAAATCCTGCGCTATACTCCTATAAGGACTCGGGGGGGCTGCTCTCCCCCTTGGGAGAGCAGCGCGCTGCTGCCCCCTTTTTGGGGCCCATCCCGGTTTCGCTTCGATAATCCGAATTATTCACTTTGTAGAGCTCGTCGAGTAGAACAACTATGCCAAAAATCAGCTTAATTGGATGTCATTAAGTGCTTGATCGGAGCCTTTTTACTTTGAAAAGAATGGATCCGAAACACTGGATCAAATCCATTATTCCCAATGGACCAAGAGTTATATAGGCTCCGATCAAGCACTTAATGACATCCAATTAAGCTGATTTTTTGCATAGTTGTTCTACTCGACGAGCTCTGCAAAGTGAACGATTCGGATCATCGGAGTGAGACCGGAATGAGCCCCAAAAAGGGAGCAGCAGCGCGCTGCTCTCCCCAAGGGGGAGAGCAGCCCCCCCGAGTCCCTCCTATAATGCACACCTGCACAGGTTCCCGGGTCCATTAGTATAGCACTGGTAATCCAAGGGATCTGGGTGGATTGGTCCACATATGAAGCATAGTTACAAGGCTGTGATGAGCGTGTAACGCGAATCACGAGGGATACTGGTGGGTAGAAAGGTGAGGTTGCCCGTGAGCTGTGGAAAATACACTAGCCCGTCGTTTTCTAATCCCTCATTGGGCGTGTAAATGGCCAAAACGCTGGCAATTAATCAGGAGGCTATACTATGGGCATGTTGATTCTAGCCTAGGATAAAGGAAAGGGATCAAGGGAGATGGAAACCAGGCCCGGCTCTTAGATTTTCGGGGCCCTAGGCGGAGATTAAAAATGGAGCCTCTCATCTTATATATATATCATCTTAAATAAAGTAGTACTAAAGGCTGGTAGTGCAATTGACAACTATTTGTTGCATGTTGTTAGTACCCTAGGCAGCCGGTTCAAAACCAAGTGAGAACAATACCAAACTTTTTTTGTACGCCTTTAAAAAGATGAGTGGGTTAAAAATCTTTGGACGCGGGGGTCCTCGAACTTCAGAAGTGCTGTGTACAACAACTAATCCTTACCACCAAACTATGTCAAACTGCTTGAGCAATTACGGACATATATAATATTTATAGTTTGTCTATTATTTGGGGGCCCTCCATTTGGGCCCAAAAGGAGAGGCCCTAGGCGGCCGCCTTGTGAGCCTATATCTAGGGTCGGCCCAGATGGAAACACAGGGTTCATCATAGGAAAATGTTAGTAGGATATACAGTGCCGGTCCCGATATTTGAGTTGTCCAAACCTAACTTTCCACTTAGTTGCCCATAAATATATTTTTTTTGTTGAATTTCTAATTTCTTTTGTAACATACAAATTTTTTTTTTTGTTGTTGCCCTTGCTGGGGGTTGTCCGAGTCGGCCAATTTGCGGGGCTTACCCCTGGCCGACCCTGAGAATATATGAAAAATATGTATGAAAGGTTCAGATTCACAATGATACCAAACCCCTACCGTTGTTCATAGTCTGGTGTTTGTGGACACACGGGACGAAGTCACGAAGGGGTTGGACTACTTTCTCAATTTAGTATGATAGTATCCTTGCTAATATTATGGGCAGAATGGTATTAGTGAGTTTATTTCCTTTGGATTATCTTGTTGGGATACACCCAAGTAGTGTGGGTGCGTGTAGGGGATTACTCCCCTTGATTTCTTTTCTCCCTTTTATTAGTCTGCCAAAGAGCAGTGGTGGGGTGTGTGTGCCAGACAGCGTGAGAGTGAGAGCAAAGGGAGTGTGAGCGGGAGGCTCCCCAATGGGAGCCAGGCTCCTCGGAGATTTTCGAAGAGACTGTCGGAAAGTCACCGGAGTGAAGAGGAGAGAGGGCAATTGGTTTGTGGCATGCCGGAGAGATTTTTTCATACTTGTATATGTGATTCATACATAGTAGAGTTTTTTTCTCGGATATCTTTTGTTTTGTGCTTGGTTGTTTTTGTGCTTGGGCTCAAGTGCGGATTATAGGGTCGAGGTTTCGACCTAACATATCTTCCTTCTTATACATCGGTTAAAATTATCTCATCTCTTTTTATCCCACTGGAGTAAATTATCCTATGATTTGTATAGTATCATCTATCTTTACGTGAAACCTAAAAATCCCCTATATCCCTATTCTTAATATCATTTGTCTTAATTTTTTTTTAATCTAAAAATCATCCAACAATCAAAGTGTTCTATTTTTGTATTGATTACTAGATAATAGAATTACTCAGCGTATAACTTAAAATTAGTATGAAGTGCCCATAGTCCTGACAAGAATGTGTGATGCATGACCTATTTTTGCTTGTGGGAAGAACATTTTCGTGACTATAATATGACCTTAGTGGACTAGCTTTGGTTTCAGTACCGTAACTGTAACTTAATAATGTATGTGCATGGTAACAGCTTTGATTTAATAGAAAATTAGTCTTAGATTTATTATGTGAACTTTAAAAGTCCGCAAGTCCATTTATTAATTTTGTAAGATTTTAAGTCCATTTTAGGGTACCCTAAAGTTTGGGCACTTTCATAAGATTTTAGATTGTATTTTTTTATTGTAGGATATGGTACCCTAAGATAGGGTAGATTACCCTAGCGTAGGGTACCTTAGGGTTTATAAACTTTTATAGGATTTTATTTTAGGGTGCACTTTATTATTATAGGGTTTAATTGGTTTAGGCATTTTCATAGGGTTTAGGGATTTTAGATATTTTCATAGGGTACCCTAGGGTTTAGGTTGTGCGGATTTGTAGCTTTACAAAACTATTAGGTGGACTTATGAGCTTATGAAATGTTTATAGTGGACTTATAACTAAATCTCCCTTGACTTAACCCCTAGGTTTTGGCTTAGTAGGCTTGGTTTGAGATTTAGAGGATTGTTCCCACCTAAGATTTTAAGTTCGATTCTTCTTGCCAATAATTTTTTAGGCCAACTTACTTCACGTGTAAACATGTGAAAAAGTTGTTGGAGGGGCCTAGTACACCCAACATTACCAAAAAAGGGGCTCAGAACACCCAACATTACAAAAAAGGGCCTAGTCTAAGTGACATTTCTCACTTAAACTGTTGGGTTCGGAGTGCTCCCATGGATTTGGTTACACAATATCACTCTCTATGATAGCTCTACAAATAGATTTGCGAGTGCGATGTCGAATGTTATAAAAGACTAATTAAAGCTCTCCGTAACACCAATTGCTTTTAAAAGAAATAGTGAAAAAAAGGGTCCGATATATATATATTTTTTTGATAAACGAAAGGGCAGAAGGGGGCGACCAGCGTAGCAACCCCCCTTGTGCGTGACCATAGGGACTCCCTAACCCGCTGTGGAATGTCCGGTTCGAGCCATAGCTACTGTCCGTGAGGACAGACCGTCATCACAGCACCACCTAGGCGCACAGCTGGCACAGGGCCCTCCACACGTCCCTCCAGCTCATATATATTTTTTTGCAACTGGAGGGGCTCGAACCCGAGTGCATGGGAGGGAGAGGCACTTAAGCCCCATCACCTGGGCCAGCTGGGCTACCACCCAGATGGTAAAAGGGTCCGATATAGACAAGTGTTTTTATTAGGCAGCAGTCCGCAATCGAAGGATTTGATAGTACGTAGTGCTGAAATCAGTGAAATACGTGAAGTTGGCGTTTGCCGGTGGGTATGATATTATCCCCAAACCTCACTCCTACAACTTTTGAATTTCTCCTCCCCATTACTATTTCTTAATAAAATTTCCTAGCTAATTTCACCCAAAAACAGCAAAACCAAATTAATAAGTCTGTTTAAAGCAGTGGAGTAACCTTTTGAACTCGCTACCAACCGACCAACAGAAATAGAAAAAGGACGAGGAGGAGAAAACAAGAGAGCTAGCGTGAATGCTTGTGGGGATAGTTAAGTAAAAAACCCAACCTACAAAAATATGAATGGTGTAATAAAAGCATTCGTTGAGATGGCAACCGTGGCGGAGTTATGTAGGGGCCGGGCCGTCGGGTGGCTCTAGCCCCACCCAATTTCCATACAAACATAATTAAAAGTAAGGACAATTTCCATTTTGAGAACACTAAATTATGGTGAATGATATCGTGCAGTAATAATGATAAAGATGATATGATAGCAACAGTACACGAGATTAATATTTCAATTTATCAAAATCGTCCCAATAAAAACTCGAATGAGTGTATTTAGTCTTGAAAAAAAATCACCGAGCCAAAATTTCTTTCATATTTCGCCTCCCTCCGACTTCGCTTCTTGGCTTCGCCACTGGATGGGAAACTGTGGCTTAAAGTGGTGCAACAATTTTTCAACGAAGAAAAGTGGCTTTCATTTATTGCTAAGGCGCCGTGACCTAGTCATGTGGCTTGAAGTGGTGCAACAATTTTTCGATGAAGAAAGTGGGCTTTCCTTCATTGCTAAGGCGCAGTGACCTACTGTGGCTTTCCATTATTATTCACCCTCCTTCATTATTCATTCATTGTTAGTGTACCTGGTGAAGGATTTGGATCCGGATTGCCCTTAATTTATCATGTGGGCGGATTTAGGTTTTAATCGGATCAGACAGATTCAAACCAAATTCGATCTACTAGCAGACCTTGATTTAATCTACGTACAACACCACCCCGAAAATTATCTAACAAGTCCGACACATAATTTAGGCCGGTGTTGATGTGTTGTGCCTTTTCACTAAAAGATCACATGATTCGCTTGGCCTTATTTCCTAAGCTTCATGCTCGTGCGTCCTTCTTTTGATAATAGTTGAGTACGTAACCATTTGACGAGTCACTCTCACTTGAGATAAGAAGCAAACTAGTAATCCATACATACAGGTTCTTCCTACTACATTTCAATTCTTCCAAATCCTAGCACAGCAATATCTCTATCACATGTCATGTGATCCTGTCTATGGTATTAATAATTGTAATAAAGAAAAGAGAAAGTGAGCAGACCCTTTTCCACCTTTCATCAGTTTCCTCTTATCTCCCCCACTTTCTCAATTCACCCACATGCATTTCACAGTATTGTGCAAGCTCCCTCTGGCCCTCTCCCATTTCCTCAATAATTATTAACTGAATTCATGACTACCACCCCCCCATTTTGATCTGACCCTTGTCTGCAAGTACGAAAAATTAGTGGCCGAGTCCTCAAAAATCTATTCAATGTCCGAAACATCACGTGACGGAATCCCAACCAAAGTATGTAAACCCCACATTGTGGTGGGATAAACTATGTGAATCCCGCCGCAATGTGTGCAACTAGATAAGCTAGATCAACGACGGCAAGCTGGGAGACTCTGGTTGGAATCTTAGTATGCTATTGTGCGTTTGCGCCATAAAAAAAGAGGTTGGAGCAAGACGTGGCGGTGCCGCTTTAGGTCACTGAATAACTACTCATCCTGACTTCCCATGTCCTGGTTAACTGAATGGGGGGAGAAGATAGCACAGTTTCCAACCTCAAGCTCTCCCATGTTCTCTCACCCACCCTCCCCCTCCTCTTCTGCACCACATTCCTCGATGTCCTAATGCCCTAAGCTGGATTTCACATTCCTCTGTATAAAAAAGTTGGGGCAGTGACACAGGCACTGGCATTATTTTATCTATGGTGCCACTGGGAAAGGACAGTTCTACCCTTAATCAAACAACTACTTTGTCCTATACAATGTAAGGTGTTGTTTATTCTATGCTGCCCTTTGTACTAAAATTTGGGTGTGGGACAGGTTCTTGAGACTTGTGGAGGGTAATGTGCCCTTGGTTAAACAAAAACCGACCTCATATGCTGAAAGAAGCCATTCCCATTTTGTATGCCAGGAAATTTTTGATTGGTTTAGAGTTGATTTTGGGGATACTGAATTATAATCATGAAAACAGATGTGATTCTGATTCCCCACCCTCTTGTGTAAGTTGGACCACTTTTTTTGAAGACTGCTACCTCCAGTGCAACCATATCCTAAACCAAATGACCTTTTTTTAAAAATATATCACCTTCTTTTCCTTATTATCAGGGGTGCTTTTATTTGGAGGTGGCTTCTCGGACCCAATTACAGCGTGCAGTTTGTCCGTTTTAGAACTTGTGCCAGGTTTTTTGATGATCTAAACCATTCATATTGTAGAGCTTGTTGAGTGCTTTAACTCCAAATAAAATCATGTTCATCGGATACCGATCCATATCTTTTCGGAGCACATTTCTCTTGAGAAATCATGTTCTTGCTTTAGCCATTTTTTCTAGGTTTTCTCAAGACTGTAAAATGATATGGATCAGCATCCAATGAACATGATTTTTGTCATGGTTAAAGCTCTCGACAAACTCTACAAAGTGAACGATTTATATCATTGAAACAGACCCGAATGGAAAAACTGCACTCTGAAGTTGGGTTACCCAACTGCCGAGAAGCCACCCCTCTTATTTATCGGTTTCTTTTTCCTAGGTCCAGAGGTCACATTAAAAGTAGTATTTTACAAAAACACTTTATATATTTGAGACTTTTTCGCTGATTGGCCCTCAAGACTAGATAGATGAAAGATTCATGCTCAGTGAAAAAAGGTCTTGTCTAGTAGACTGTAGACGAAACTCCCACTTTGAATCTTTGATAGTATGTTCTTTTCTTCTAACTCGAACCTGCATGGTAACGTTATCTTGCGTTCCTCTTTTTATTTTTACTCGGTCATTCGATTGTCGTTGTTCTCGTTTCCTTGATAGTGTTTGATGTTGTTTGAGGCTCTGGCTTAGCACTACCAAGAGGAGTCGTAACATTGTGATTATTAGTGATTACAATGCTGATCGGACTGGATACATGATTGTTCTTAGCTTTGTTAGAAATATGATCTTGTTCTCCTTGTTCTGTCTTGTTCTTCTTGTCAAAAATTTGTCTTTGTAATAGCTTCAAATATGAATGAATTTTTTTTGTCAATCATAAAAAAAGAAAAAAAAAGAGATTACAATGCTGATGAAGTACTCAACAACCATGGTTATAGTACAATGAATAAAAAAAAAAAAACTAGCACCAGCCTAGGCACCTAGCCATGAGATGAGACACTCTTTCCTAGAACCGATGGAACTGCAGCTTGTTCATTCACACCTGCATGTGAGGAGGAGAGTTGTCATTTTTTTGTCAATTACTACTAGGGAAGATTAAATTAATCCTCTTTCCAACCAACATATAATCACGATCTTATGTCATCTTATGTCAGTCAATACTGT